>OU015500.1:31069274-31639274 GCA_907164885.2 Dolomedes plantarius
TAATTCATACAAGGGTTAATTTCTGAGACTGTAAAAATTTGCTAGCGACACCTGTAGCTATTTCAGTAAATGAGGAAAACATAGTGAGCAAAAAGCAGGGTTTAAATTTTGAATGAATTCATTCATAGATCATGTTTTGACTACTTTTGAATTTAAGATAATTATTTTCGCCTACATTAATTATTTTCGCCTACTTTAAAAAGGGTTGAAACTTCAACTGTTGAAATTTGTAAGGCGTATTTGGAAGTTTAGTTAAACTTCAGTAGCAGTTATGGTCATAGGCGTTGCGTCGGGGGGGGGGGGGGGGGTGCACGGGGGAGCACGTTTTTCTCCCCCCCCCCAACTTAACTTGAAATAAATTAAAACGTTATTAGAAGTTCAGTTAAAATCTGAAAATTGAAGAAAACTTTTAAGAAAGTTGGTTTTTTCCCACTTTTTCAAACTGTGAAACTGAATATTCCGATTATGTCTTTAGCCTTAACATAGTTTTTAACAATGATATGATCGATAAAAAAAATTCGATGCTATATTTTTTTCACACTTTATTTATATTATACTTGTTTTTCTCATTGTATAACTTTTGAATACTACTCAAACATCAGTTCTATTGTTGCTCAATTTTTAATAAATCACAATATTTCATGTTTTAAAGACCATCCGGCAGTCAATGCGCTGAGGAGGGCCGTAACTGAATTCAATTCGCCCCCCCTTCCCCCCCCCCAAAAAAAAAAGTTAGAAGCACACTAGGCCTATGGTTATGGTTGTAGTGGTAGGTCTGTTCGTTCTGACTACCTGTTCTATATAAATTAAAATCATCACAAGCGTTTGAATTTAATTTTAGCAGAGCTGGCTTTTACATTTTGCCGCAATTTATAAATATTTACATCATAATTACGTATTGTCCCATGATGATTCAATTTTTGTGTAATCATATGCGTAGCGACTTTAGAAAAATGCAACTGTCAGAATAAAACACAAAAGAAATTAAATGTTTGAGAGAAATATTGTTTTTTTTTTTAAAGGAAGTTTCTAACACAGAAAAAAATTAGGTTTATTACGCCAAGTAAAACTATTCTTCTGAAATTTAGTTCCAATTTATTTTACAGAAAAATATTTAAATACGATTCCTTATATTTCACAGGACTGAAACTAGAAACTTTAATGTTAAAAAAAACTAAACCTTAAATATTATATCAGAATTGTATTTCTTTTAAATCTCTTAAGTTAAGAATAATAACTGAATATCATAAAAGTTATTGTTCTATATTATTCCATGTTTTTTTTCCTTCAAATTACTTTTTAAATTTCTTTATCACTGTAAGTTCTCAGAAGAAATTTGTTATAAGGGTTCACATTAGAAAAAAAAAACGTTTAACCATTGGCATAAATCATAAATTTTTATATCACAATCACGTATTCTGATAGCACATTCAAAACGACGTTGGTGTCAAATTAATTTAAAGCATAATTGTCATATTAATAGATAAACCTCCTTAATATTATGCCAGAAATTATGTCCTGCTTCTATGGTGAATTTCTAACTCATAGACAAAGGCCGGTTTAATTCGCTAAGGAAAATCATTCTACTGAAATTAAGTTCGAATTTATTTTTGAGAAAAATATTTGAATAGGATTTCATACATTTATTGGGATCGAAACTGAAAAACTTAATGGATTTTACCATTCCCCCCATCCCCGAAAAGAAATGCCTTAACCTTTATATCGCAGTTGTCTTAAATATTTAAGAACGGTTCTGTAAGAAATGAAAATGGGCTCGAGGTAGCCTAGTGGTAGCGCGTCGGCTTTCGATGCGGAAGGTGCTCGGATTGAAATCCCGTCAAGCGCCATTAAATACCTCCGTGTCTAGGCCTAATATGGCACATTAAACCCGTACCTTAAAGTCCTTCTATGAGGTCTGAGAGAGTGGGAGAGGGTACGATACCCCCAAGTCGACCCTGGGGGTACTCGGTCAAAATAAATCGGACTCCAGCCCTTGTGGTGATATTATTTGACGGATTCGCACCCCTAAGCTCGCTAGTTTATGTGAACCTGTTCTGGAATAGAGAGCATTAGAAACAACAACAGAAATGAAAATATTAGCTGAATATCACAAAATGTATTGTTATTTTTTTTAATTCAATCTACGAATTTAAAAAACAGAATTTTGAGTAAAAATACCCTAAAATTCCTTTACCACTGTAATTTAAACTCTTTTATGACTAAAAACAAAGGATTTCACTCCAATAAAATCAATTAATGTATTAGAACATCATGAAATGATAATTCTTTAAATTTTTTATATGCTGCTTTCCAATTGTCATATACTGTAAATTGTCTTTGAATTTAAGCTATTAAACTAATGGGTAAAAGTAAACGTCATCAAACATGTAAAACAATTATAGCTTTTTAAGATTTTTTAAAAATATATATTCTCTTTTATGCTGCTGGTGATTGTCTTGTCTGTAGATCTCGGTACACTTTGTTACAAGAAAGTATATCTTTGAAATACTTTTAGACCTTAAAAAAATATTTCTTCATGCTTCCATTTTTGAAGTCATAGATGTCGTACTGTTTAACCTTTTAGAGGTATATGACATATTACCAATCGTATGCTGAGGCCTTTAAAAATGTACAAAGTCACTCTCTACAAATACTTTTGGTGGGCTGTTTTCGGTGATTGCTTTATTTTCACATTTCTTTAGTATATTGTAAATAAACAGCTTATTTTCATAACATACTGCAGGTTCTCTTTCCTACTCTAAGGGGTCATGTACCTTTTAAAATCCGTGAGACTCGGCAAACATATCCCTATATTCAATCATCAGTAGTTGTGAAAACTCTTATTCAAAAATTTGAAAAAATTTCTGTGTCTTTAACTCTTTTTCTTCTTTATAAATATGGCTTTAAATTTTTTCTAGCTACAAGAGAAATTTTTTAATTGTTTAAAATTTCAACAATTGTTTTTTAATTGTTATGTCATTGCTCACATGATATCACCAGAACAGTTGGCTAGAATACCATGAAATTTTATGCACATGCAACATAAGCATTTATAATTCAAATTATTAACTATTATGTCATTTCTGTTATAAAAGTCTTAATTATAGTAAAATTTATCATAGAATTTTTTTAAATTTAAAAAAAAATTTAAATAACATTTTTTCTATGAAGAACTAAAAATTTTGTTTTCAAAGTTGGTCATTTTAAAGATGTTATATAACTTAATTTCAAAACTAAAAAAAATGTGCAGATTCATCAATACATAAATGCAAGTCTGCGCGCACTGACATTGAAAAAAAAACAATGGTTGAAATTTAAAAAAAATTCTCTTCAATCTAAAAAAAAACCGAGATCCATATTTATAAAGAAGAAAGAGTGTTTAACTCACAGTAAAATTTTCATATTTCTGAATAAAGGATTTTCATAATAGGGATATGTTTGTCGAGTCTCTTAGCTTTTAAAATGAACCTGACCCCTTAATCTTGGATTTGCAAATGTATCAATTATATAAAAAACATCGTTGTAAGGGGGACTAGGAAATATTTACATGAGAACTAAATTAACTCTAATACTAGATATATTCAAGCTTCTTAGTATTCTAGGTACTTCCATGGTTTCCAAGCCCTGGGTATTCATCTTCAACCAACATAAACCTACAGATCGTATTTTATGGAACATTAACACGAGAACTACCGACAATAAGATATATGTATTTCAATGAATATTAAAACCAGTCAATTTGACTGGTTCCTTAGTTCTGGTATTTACGCTTTCTCTTTGTAGAGCCCGTCAAGGCAAATCCCCACTTCTTGACATTCACCTTTCACTAATCCAAAACTTTACAACGACAGTATTTTACGGAACATTAACTCTTCCGACAATGAACTTCCGACAATGAGGTACATGTAGTTCTACAAATGTTAAATTCTGTCGTTGTATTTTGATTGGCTTGTTAGTTCTAGTGTAAACACTTTTACTTCAGGAAACGTTCTTACTTTGTCACGTAGAAGGCTTCGAATACATCAGTTGTGAATTATAGAGTACTTTAAACACGGTTAGAACTAGTCATTGGTTAGTAAGATAGTTCATTCTACGAATAATCAGAATGATCACCTTACACGTCACTTTAAGCGCGATTGCACATGAAAGCCTTATTTGAATAGTGGTCCAACTCCACTCTTGCTCATTTTGAGATACAGAGCCTTAAAGTCTAATGACTGCTGAAGTCTGATTTGTAATGACCTCTGTTGGAAGCAGAAATAAGCTGGAGGTGTAACAGTTTAAAAATAAGATAGAAATGACTTGTATAAACATGAAAGTGAGGCTAACTCCATTTTTTTAAAAACTGGAGTTGGACCCCTATTCGTATAAGGCCTTCACATAAAGTTGGATGTGACATTGCGTTTCCCAGATCTGGAACTCTTAAGAAGATAAGAAAGAATAAACATTAGAAATAGGGACAAAAGGACAATTCAAGGAAGAAATAAGAAAAATGTAGGGTTAAGTCCTTAAGTCTTAATTTTTTATAATAAGTACACATTAAAAACTCTTATTCAAGAAATAAGTAACTGGTGTTTCAAACTAAATACAAACTGTTCATTCATGTGAGTTTGTGTATGGCTTAAAGTGAAGCAAATTTATCTTGCATGTGATGAGTGCTGCCGGGAGCTCTTGTTTATCCTCATATTCTTCCAATATTTTTCTTAACCTCCATCAACTCAAGTCAAAACTATTTCCTGATGCATCTATCTTTTAAACTGAATGATTTTGTGCTCAGATGGCAAAATTTTATAAGTCACTTTTCTTAAAAAATTTAGTTTTTCACATTCCTGATTCTCGTTCGCCGATATTTTCTGTTTGCTGTAACTACTGTAAGTAACAGCCAACTATTTTTCTGAACCATTGGTACCACGTTTGCTCATGCAAAACAAATTACGGATTTTTCAGGACATCTTGAATCTTAGAATTAATGTCACGTATTTTTTTTTTTAAGTGACTTATAACATTTTGCTATCTGAGCACAAACTTTCAATACACAACCAGATTTTATGATATTGCGACGAGGAAATTTTGCATGATGCATGAACTTCTGAAATATAATGGTAGAAAAATACTATTATAATTCAAAAATACAACAATAGATATCAAGTCACCTGTTAGCTCACATTTTGCATCTTATCACGGAAGAAAAAAATTATAAGCTATACTAGCCTAAAAGTGTAACAAGTTAAGGCAAGTAAATAATAAGTAATGGAAATTCTAAAAACTGAGAGAGAAAAGCATGAATGTCATTATCATTTAAAATTTCAAAAATCAAAGTACTTTAGAAATTGAATTTCTCATAATTTTACCTAAACAATGAGATATTGTCTATACTACCCTTCATTTACACGGTATTAAGACACACAATGGTTAAATATTGTATGATACTCTAAAATTAGATAAGAAAAATTCAAAACTATCACTGAAGTTCGGATCTCAGAATTAAGGGACTATACTCAAACTGTTCTTACTATTGTTTCCTATAGAAATAATTTTCTTAAGGGCAAATAACTATTAAAAGTGGGAAGTAAGTTAAACAAAATTTGTATGAAACTCTAAACTAAGATGTAATAAGTATTATTGTCATTGAAATTCAATTTTTTTAAATCAGCACTGCTCTCAAGCAGTTGTTGCGATTTTATATTAGAAATATTTAGTTGTGAATACATAATTGTGATTCATTTATGCATATTACGCGTGCGACTCTAAATTTCGGAGAGAGGAAGGCACTATTGTCTTCAAAACTCCTTTCCCCTGCTCAGAGACGCTGTGGGTTTACATTTCTTAGAATTTCTCATGATAAATAATTTGTTGTGGATAAATAATTAAACTACCTCTCTAGTTAATAATCACCTAATACTTCACAACACTGCTTCGGTTCTCTGATAAGCTTCGGATATTTCCGATTTTCATTAAAATCCCATCCAATTATGAATTTTAAAGCACTTCTGTGTCGGAACTGTAAGGAATCGATCATAACATCGATTTTATAAATACGAAATTAATTTACCTTTCTCGGAAACCGTTTTTGAGTTTTACGATAGCTAATGAATTAAGGACGCCTCTTTAATAACTGCGGGAAAAAAAATAGAAGGAGGGAAAAAAAAGCGCCTGGTAAGATGTTCAAGGAGGCATTTTTCCCATTTCTGAGATTTTTCAGATAGATAAATTTAATTTAAATAATGCTTTTGCTTTTCTCCCATAAATAATTAAACGATCGTAATATTTCCTATTTTTTTCCCTCTTTCAAAACGCCAAAACGGAAAAGAGCCTTTTGTTCTGATCAAGCACAAACAGGGTAATTAAAGGAATGTATAGAAAATCGTTAGCAAAAAAAAAAAAAAAAAATTCGACAGTGCAAAATACCACCTATGAGGGAGGGGAAGCAAGAAAAAAAAGTAGAATAATTATTATTAAACTTCGAGCGAAGGTACACAGTGTTGTTATCTCTCTCCATGCATATACGATTTTAATTACCTATAATTACCCGAGGGATGGGAATAAAGAAAATTCCAATAATAATCTATTTAAACAAAAAGCGCCAGGGAGAAAAATCGAAAAGGAAAAAAAATGGGGAAAAAAATGCCCCTGGGTATGAAAAATTTTCTATGGAAAACGTTGAATGAGGATAGCCTCAATAGAATTGCCTAAGCCCAAAGCAAGGTGGGAAAGGGAAAAAATAAGGATAAATAAATAAGTAGAAAAAAAAATCTCGTCTCCTCGGGCTTCTCATTCTGGCTCTGTCAAGATCAGGAGTGAGGAGCGAGGCACATAGAAGGTGAAGTGAAAAAACAATATAAAAGATAGAAGAGAATATTGCACCCTTCCCCTCACAATAAATGCTCAGCTTTTGTTTTTCTAGCCCGGGTGTTTTTATAATGCATAGCTTTTTTTTGCAGAGGCGCGCGCCCGGACATTTTTCGATTTTTTCCCTTTTCTTGCTGCTATGTCATATAAAGGAATTTTAATCTGTTTTGAAAATGTTTGATACCATTTTTTTTTTTACTCAAAATATTAAAAAAGTTAAAACAAATAATTTTTAATTCTCTCCATTTGGGACCTAAAATTAGAAATTTTGCATCGAATAACATGTTTCGATCAGAATTTTTTTTTTCTGCGCGCGTAAGTCGACTGCTTCGGGCAACAAAACTTCAAAAAACGTAATTTGTTTGTTTTTGTTTCGTGAAAGAGTGAAAGCATTTTTCAGGTGAGTGAATAATTATCGTGGCTTATAGGAAGTAACTAGCTTCTTTCTTCTGAGTTATTTTGATGGGAATTTATAATGAATTATTATGTGTAAACTAAAAGTGACAAAAAAGCTATGAAAAGAATTCAGATGTAATTTGCAAAATCTGCCGAAATATTAATCTGACAGTTTTTCGCAGCTGGAACTTTCTTTTCAGGCAGAAACAAAACAGTTATTGAACTGCAAATTTTCTCGCCTGGGACTTGCTTTATTTGATGATTTATTTTACAAGAATCAACGCTCTATCATGTTTCCGGTCCTTTTTATAGCAAATTAAGAACTTTTCCATGGTTCAAGTAACAATAAATCATCTTTGATGACATATTAGGTTTTATTAGTTTCACATGTATCTATGTTTTACAACTCCAAAAAATTGAGCTTTAATCAAGGAATTCGGTACATTGAAACTTTATCGATAGAAAAATCTATACATAGATTCTTTTTTCTGACTGTTTAGTCAGAAATATTTGGGTATCATCTGTTGATGTTTCCTAAAGTTACAGTAATGTTTTTATTAGAAGGTGGTTCTTTTTTGTGTCATGAATGCTATAAGTTCCTACAAAATCCGGTAAATTTATATTGGATCACATCTAAACCGGAGCTCATTGCCAAAATCTTTTCGGCATTTAATTTTGGATTAAAAGTGATGGAACTGTTCTATATACTGTACAACATACGCACGAGAAAATTGAAGCAGTGATGTCTGAAACAGGCAGAACGTTACAGAACGAAAACAATCTATTTTTAGGTTACAATTTTTTATCCAACGATATCGAAACATGAGCTAGATAGAATAAAACAATGATAGAGACTTTTTTTAAGAAAACAAATTGCTGTTTCTTTAGTCTATGGTATTTTTAACAAGAGATCTGACCTCCTTATATTGCTACAGCTGTTATCTTTCATGATAAGCATTCTGATAAGCTTTGGTAAACTTCTGCTGGAATTTGCTTCCATTTCTCACGCAGCATGATGAACAACTGGTGTTTGGTGCTTGGTTAAGTATGTCTGCCTCACAACCAGTGCTTCAGCTCTCCTCCCAAACATGAGACTTACGTCGACCTGCTAAGTACTTATATCTTCATATTTTGAAAGAACGTGGCCATGAATCTTACTCTGTAAAAAGAAGCACTGTCGATGTGAAACAAGAAGCCTACTTTAAACGATGTTGAAAGTAAGGTATGTCTAGTTGTTGTCGTGTCTATTATTAATAAATGAAGAAACTAGACTTACCCAAAAGCAGAGAGCTCCACAGAGGCAATTCCAGGAGCAAAGTATGTTATTTAGGTGAACAAGATCTATTTTTTAAGGGCTTCAATAATGGACGGGTAATCGAAAACGTCATCTGGAGGGGGCCGTGTGTCTGTTTCTGCACATTCTGTAGGGTCTGTTGCTGTCAGGATTGGTTTTTATTCCTTTGAATTCGTTAGAACTAAGTCTGGCTACTTTTGAGACAGTTTTTCTGTGGTAATTAAATTATGTTATTAGTGGTTTGTTGACAAAATAAGAATAGAGTATACTCTTTACCACTGCATTTGCATTTGCCGATGTAAAATGGTTGAGTATGTCTAGTAAAAAGCGTTGAGAAAACGGGGCTGTTAAATCTAGTGATCAAACCCACAGAAAAACAGACCACCGTTTATCATCGTCAAACAGTTGTTCTGTTAAGATATAACTTGACAAACAATTTAATATAATAATTGGTTCTAATGATAACTTCACATGTCCTTGTAAAATTCTATAGCTCACTGCCAGGTTCTACTTCACATATAATAAACTTGTTGTTTACCTGAAACCAACGAAAACTGTGTTTCATTACTGAAACTAGGCCAGTATTATGTCCTGGACACTTTGTTTCCAAGACATGTATGTAGGATACAGTTGTAATTGGTATGATGTTACATTTATTAATAGAAATATTGGTCATTTTTTATAGGTCGCCATCAGTAGTCGTCGTTAGATACGACAGATGAAGCTACTTTTCAATCAGTTCTCTTGAAACGTTGTGTTGAGACTCCCCATGATGTATGGATAAAGGTGACCAAGTATGTCTAATTGAAAAGAAAATCCAATGGTATTTACTCTGTATGCTTTTATTGTTTGATAAGTCCGTTCAAAAATAATGAAAATGACCCTTTTTTTAATGTTTTTACTTATTTCTCTGTGTAATCTCACTGAAAGTCGATACATTCCGTTCAACGATTTTCAATCTTCTTTATCCTCTCCTTAAAATAAGACTTGTCCAACTCTGCAAAGTAAGCGTTTGTTTCACCAATCACGTTGAAAATTGATGTAATGTGCAAATTTCTGCAATACAAGAAATTTTTTTCATATATTGGAACAATTAGTAGTCCTAAGCGGCCAAATCTGTGGAATACAGAGGGTGGATAACAATTTCGTAGTGTAATTCTAACAGTTTTGCCTCCGCAATAGCAAATGAATGAACCGGAGCATTATCATAACGGAAAAGAGCCTTTCTTTTCGCTAAATGTGGCCTTTTTGTCTTAATTTCACTATTTGAGTATTCAGTAAAATACATGAAACTCCCCTGTGATTGTTTTAGTTTTTTCCAAGTAGTCAATAAAAATTATACCATAGTCGTCCTAAAATACTCTAGCCGTAACCTTTTTTTCTGGTGGAATCCTTTCATAATTCTTTGGTATAGGTTCACCTGCTCCAACCCACTGTCTTGCCTATTCTTTCATTTGACTCATAATGTTGCATCCATGTTTCCCCAACTGTTACGAAAAGACGTAAAAAATTCATCTGAATTTCTTTGAAACAGATCCAAATCGTGCTTCAAAGTGTTCACCCATTCCGTTTTTTTGATTGATTATTATTTGCAAACACGGCACCCACCTTCCCGGCAGCTTTCTCCTAACCAAATATTCAAACAAAATACAGGGTGGTCATAAAAAAACTTTGCCGATATAGGGACCTCTAGCAGCCGTTCTGTTCAATCAATCGAGATGAGATTTCAGATATACTTATTCAGAGGTATGAGCTCGGGATTTTGTGAACGGCAACCAAGTGGCGCTCACGGTTACGGTTATAGGTATAGAAACTCGAAATTTTCGAATGGCAACGGCCACTTTTTCACGTCGCAAAATGCTCAGCGTATGCGAAAACCCTCAGTAGCGTTGGAACGGTACGTGTATCACAAAAGAAAAAAAAACGGACGCGTTATGCCCGCACAAAAAGCAGCCATGCGAACGGCCAACAAAAGCACGATCGGGGCACACGGAGGAAATATGCATATGACAGAGGCAAGACACCAATCACTGATGACTACAAAGATCGGACAAAAGAAAACTTTTACTTGGATTATGCATTTTCCACAAGGGTGCTATCATCGTGTTTTTGTTGGCCGTTCGCAGAGCTGGTTTTTGTGCGTGCATAACGCGTCCGTTTTTTTTTTTTTATACGCGTACCGTTCCAACCCTCTTTAGTGTTTTCGCATACGCTGAGCATTTTGCGACGGGAAAAAGTGGGCGTTGTCATTCGAAAATTTCGAGTTTCTATACCTATAACCGTAACTGTGATCGCCATTTTGTTGCCGTTCACAGAATCCCGAGCTCATACCTCTGAATAACTATATCTGAAATCTCCTCTCGATCGGTTGAACGGAACAGCCACTAGGGGTCCATATATCGGCAAAGTTTTTTCATGACCACCCTGTATTAAGAACGTGGACGAAACGCCAAAAGCATGAGGAATCTCTAGCACTTTTTATCTTCTATCCTTCACCACCATATCATGGATTTTATTTTAATAATTTCTTTAATATTGACCTCAGCAGGTTGACCAGAACGTTCACCGTCCTTTGTGTTCACTCAGCCGCAACGAAAATCCATAAAGCTCTTGTAAACCAAAGCAAAGGTGCAGATTCTCCATAATATTTATCAAGCCTGGATTTAGTCTCTGCGCCGTTTTGCCTCATAAAAAGTGATGTTTCATCAACACCCGGAACTTGTTTTTCTACTTTGCGTGAGCAGTAACAAAAGTTGACCAACTAAATTGGCTGTCGATCACAGACTAAGAGTCGAATTTCTTACAATCTGACATTCGTGCTTTTGAAACGGGCCAGATGGGAGGGCGCCAAGGATTTCAATGCAGCTGCGCCATCTCTCGAATTTTGCACCGACTCATTAGACCAGGGGTGTCCAGCCTTTTAGCTTCCTTGGGCCACATTGAAAGAAGACGAATTGTTTTGGGCCGCACAAATATATATATCTAACATTAAAAATAGTTGATGAGTAAGAAAAGTATAATATATAGTTATCATATTTATTTCATTATAAATTTTATTAAAGATAACTATAGGAGTCATAAAATTAATTGCGATATTTGGCATTGAATTTGAGAAACTAATGCATCAATACCTGGGTCAATTGATGTAGTCTCAATTCTCAGGGAGTTCTAAAGATGTTCATTCGAAATTTTGGTTCTAATTTGACTCTTAGTGTGCTTCACTCTTGTGCATACTAATTTTAATATCATTAGAAATATGAAATACTAAATCTGTAAAAACTTCACATTTCATTTTTGTAATGAAATTAATATACAGAAATTACATACGGAATTTTGTATAGAATTAATGATATTTCAAATGATTTATTGTCGATTTGTTGCCTAAACAAAACGGGATCTGTAATGGCCGCCTGTCATCATCGTCGAGGTGGGCTATTGATATTTTTTTTCGCTTTGAGCTCGCTTTCTGGGCCTCACTAATACTTGCTTTGGGCCAATACGGCCAGCGGGCCGCGGGTTGGACACCCCTGCATTAGACGATCCTCGTATTTGTACGATCTTCCAGTTTATTTGTTTCCTTAGGCAAGTAGACATTTTTAAGACGGGGAAGCTTTACAGACACCATGTCTTTCTGCCTCATTGCTGGGTTCATTGGCCCATCGATAGACTGGGAAGTGAGGGGATACTAATCAGCCTGGATAATAAGGAGCTCTGGTTGATAGTATTTTGCATTAGCGTATATATAAACCTATTGAAGTCTCAAGGCAGGAACAGTAATAACAACTTTAGACTAGATATGACATTAAAAAGTGTACCCTGAAGTGCTAATTCGCTTTTAAAAATCTTAGAAATTCAAAAGAAAAATAAATCAGGGACGGTGAAACAGACATTCGCTTCACGAGTAGCTAGCGCATTCTGAAAAAAAATCTCTCTTCTGTTTTTATGATTGACGAGATCCTGGTTCGAATCTAGTGCGCGTCCTGCGGAAAATGTCTAATTCTATGCAAAGGAAAAGGAGTTTGTGGATACGCACGCAGGTAATTGGGGGAAATTGCGGACTGGAGGGAGTTTTTCCATTCACAGAACGGATAAAAATGTCATGCTTGGAAGGTCAACCTTGTTACTTAATTTAATATCATCCCCAAACACAGTTGAAATTTTAATGTATAATATACACACACACACACACACACATATATATATATATATATATATATATATATATATATATATATATATATGTATGTATGTATGTATGTATGTATGCATATGTATGTATGTATGCATATATATATATATATATATGTGTGTGTGAGTATGTATGTATGTATGTATGTATAAATGTATAATTGAAAACTGGAACCAGAACTGCGCCAATTTATTATTTCCCCAAATAAAAAGCTGAGAGAAGAGGATGCTTAGTATACGAGTACACACTTCCGCAGTAAAGCACGAGACACAGCTCTTTCCAACGGAAAATAAAAAACGTGTGTGTGTTCGTAATTGAAATTCTCTGAGTATGTTCTTCACACATTTCTAGCAACTTTGCCCAATCTGCACCAAATTTACGTTGTTATTCTCTGAGGACCCTATGAAAAATACATTGCGTGCCATTTAATGCGATTGTTTTGGTATTTTTATGCGTTTTTTTTATTAATTTACAGCAATTCTATGATGTATATACAGAATACAAAACTACAAATGAATATCAATAAAAATGTAACTCCTTGTACTCTTAGGGCACTTTCTTCCCAGAGAAACAAAAACAAAAAAATGTATATACATGTTCTCGACACTGTAAATTTGAAATGATAAAGTTAAAATCTCACGCTTTAAGCAGAAAGTTTGAAAATGAAGTAACGGTAAATTTTAAAAAATCAAAATTTTAGAAACGCAACAAAGTGAATTCACTTGATTCACAATTTTTGTCCTCTTCTGCTAAACGTCACCAAGGCATTACTTGCTTTATTGGAAATTTTAGCGAACATGGAAAAATCGGCCACACAAATCTGTTAGTGAGACAAAATTGGTGAGAAAAAATAGTTATGAATAAGTGAGCGACTATAATGTAAATTTGTATTTTAATCTGCATTCAGTGCGTCATGGGCCGAATATAATAAATTATGTATTTTAATAACAATTGCTTTTTTTTTCGCATAGCATATTAACCTTTACCTTACGGACCTATTTTTCCGATTCCCTCTTTAGAACGGTAAATTTCATGCCCCCTTTGTAAGAACGGCCATTAAGGGGGTTATATATACATACAATATATATATATATATATATATATATTCATTATATATTCATTATATATATTCATTAATGGGCCCGTATTCTTGGGATGCATCCTATCTCACCCCGTTAGGAAAAGGTTAATGTGATGAATCACGTATATCCACTTTCGATCATCTAGGCATAATAAATTTATTGTCCATGATAGAAAACTCTCAAATAATGCAAATTTTTATTTCCTTATCATTAATTTTTACCTTTATAACGCTGCTTTAAGAATTAAATAACGTAAACTGCATGTTTCTACTATGATTACATTGACAGATATACTAGAATTTTTAAGTTGGACTATTTATGTGTACCATACTGAACATGATTTCTTTAAGTCTACTTATCACAGAGTGGAATTTTTCGTAATTTGAAGTCTTTCAAAGCATATGTCTAAAATTTTTCTCAAGCTACTTAAAAGAAATTTTGTAGAGTGTTCCTTTGTTCTATTTTCGATAAACTAACTGCTTTCGGGACTTTTGTGCAATTTTTATTTAAGAGTAAAAATTCTGATAATATATTCCCAGCGGCAAAAGTTTTTCTTAAAAAATGTTTTTTCCACTTAAAGTGATTAAAAATTTTATAAGCAAAATTTTTATGAATCCTGAAGACAAATTCTCTTGTAACCTTTCGTATATCGATTCTATTCGTATATCGATTCTATATTTAGGAGTCTGGTCGATAATATTTTGCATTAGTGTACATGTAAACCTGTTAATGTCACGAGACATGAATAGTAATAGCAACATTAAATTACAAAAATATTTCGTAATACTCTTTCAAATATAACAGAAAAATTCAAATAGATTAATTATGTTGGCAAGTATTATCAAAGTCTATAGTTGAAAACTTAAAGTAGATCTGATGTAGATCTGCTTTATATTTTCAACCTTTTTTTAGGCAAAATTTCAGATAGATCGAGTTTTTTTTTAACATAATGATATGTGTTTAAAGACATATTTGATAGTAAAAATCATAATAAAATATGTGCAAATCAAAAACCAGTTTTAAATCTTTTTTTTTTTTTTACCTGTGTCTAAATTCTAATTTCCCGTGGTACTAGCTTAACAGCATTCTAGCGTTATTTTGCGATCACAATGGTTAAATTATTTTTTTTATTATAAATGAGTGAAATATCTAGCTCTAAACATTAAAATAAAACTTGACGAAATGAAAACATTTATTATTTCATTTATATAAACTTCCTTTGATATATTTATAAATTATTAACAAGCATTGTAAATGTGTAGTATGCACAAACTAAAAAGATGGTGATTAGAAGAAAATGAAAAAAAAAAATTCGAAAATGATTGCCGATCATGCTTAATCACTGTTAAGTTTCCGAGAATATAAAATGAGTTTTAAAGCCAGCGTGTCCACCTTAGTAGCTTCATTCTTTTCCATACGAAATACAGTTAGTCGTAATATATTTTCCGGGTAGAAAAAGCCAACAGAACAATCAGGATTGCTTCTCACAAAAAATTTAATAGTCAACACCCCACACTATGTGAAGGCCTTTAACGTTCAGCAGTTATATAAATATTTGCAAAACATCATCAGTAGAACCTTCATGAATATTCATTAAAAGCTAATTTTCTTAAAATTTTGCCTGTTAATTCAAATCATTGTACATACGACACTGTTTTAAGTGCAAAGTTAATGCTGATAACATGCAAATTTCTTTTAACTTTTTAGCGACCCCCTTCTCTCACACCACAATCATTCATACTTATTCTCTCGATAAAAATGAATAAAATGGGGCAGAAATTGAACCTAAGATCGTCTTCGAGAAATTGTGTAGGGAAGTGCTAGAAACTGTGAGTAAGATAAAATTGGTAAGTATATCTATGGTACCCGGTATAAAGGACTTAAAAAAAAGTGATTTTTAGATATTTGTTAGTATTCATTAAAAAAAACCTTTTGACTTGTATAAAAGGTTTAAGTCTATCAATCTATATATATAAAACAGTTCTGTAACTGACTCATTCATTCACTGACTGACATACAACGCACAGGCCAAACCGCTGGACCTAAAGGGCTGAAATTTTGCATGGCGATTCTTCTAATAGTGTAGGGGTGCACTAAGAAAGATTTTTCAAAAATTCTTCTTAGATTTTTTTAAATTAAATTTTTAAGCCGTTTTTAAACTTTTTTTACGTTTGCATTTAAAATAATACATTGAGGGTTATAAAATTTATATCACGAGAAAGATCATAAAAATTCCTTAAAATGAAATCTTTTTCGAACCTTTACCTCCATTTCCTGATTTTTGGTGAATTTTTAAAGATTAATTTTTAGAATTTAATTTATTAAAAGCTGATCACGTGATTTCTTTTTCTGCCATTTTAAATAAATTTATTGTCACGTGCATAACAACTAAATGGACAAAAAAATATTTTTTTTCTTTCTAATGCAGCAGACGATTAGATATTATCTAAAAAAAATAAATATCCCTTACGATTTTTTTATAAAATATATTTTTTACATTAATTGTATACATTGATCGTCGCATTTATTATAAACTAGCGGCCCATCCCGACTTTGTCCGGGTTGAACAAAATATTATACCAATAACTTTCCAGTTGATAGCCAATAAATTATAAAATCTTTTTTTACCTTAATAATAACCTAAATTATACATTAAATTAATTTTATGTTAGTTAATAATTAAAATAAATTTTTTAAAAGAAAAAGGCGTGCCGGAGAACGGCTAGGTTCGAACCGCTATTGAGAGAACAGAAGCTCACCGCGATAGCACCACGCTAAGGATCGTTGAAATCTTCAGAACAAAAAGCGGTAGAAGACAGTAGCGGAAACAATGGAGATTGTTAGGATTAAGCTCCTAACTTTATTTCTACTGATCAGATATACATAATATATAGCCTATATCCATCTGGAAGAATGTACCTTTCAAACAGTGAAAGAATTTTTCAAATAGGTACAGTGGTTCTGAAGATTACCCTCCACGTACAAAATCCCCTCTCTCTTTATATATTAGTATAGATAGCACCACGCTAAGGATCGTTGAAGACTTCGCCACAAACAGCGGTAGAGGACAGTAGCGGTAACAATGGAGATTGTTAGGATTAAGCCCCTAACTTTATTTCTACTGATTAGATATACATAATATATAGACTATGTCCATATGGAATAATGTACCTTTCAAACAGTGAAAGAATTTTTCAAATAGGTACAGTGGTTCTGAAGATTACCCTCCACGTACAAAATCCCCTCTCTCTTTATATATTAGTATAGATAGCACCACGCTAAGGATCGTTGAAGACTTCGCCACAAACAGCGGTAGAGGACAGTAGCGGTAACAATGGAGATTGTTAGGATTAAGCCCCTAACTTTATTTCTACTGATTAGATATACATAATATATAGCCTATATCCATCTGGAATAATGTACCTTTCAAACAGTGAAAGAATTTTTCAAATAGGTACAGTGGTTCTGAAGATTACCCTCCACGTACAAAATCCCCTCTCTCTTTATATATTAGTATAGATAGCACCACGCTAAGGATCGTTGAAGACTTCGAAACAAACAGCGGTAGAGGACAGTAGCGGTAACAATGGAGATTGTTAGGATTAAGCCCCTAACTTTATTTCTACTGATTAGATATACATAATATATAGACTATGTCCATATGGAATAATGTACCTTTCAAACAGTGTAAGAATTTTTCAAATAGGTACAGTGGTTCTGAAGATTACCCTCCACGTACAAAATCCCCTCTCTCTTTATATATTAGTATAGATAGCACCACGCTAAGGATCGTTGAAGACTTCGCCACAAAAAGCGGTAGAGGACAGTAGCGGTAACAATGGAGATTGTTAGGATTAAGCCCCTAACTTTATTTCTACTGATTAGATATACATAATATATAGCCTATATCCATCTGGAATAATGTACCTTTCAAACAGTGAAAGAATTTTTCAAATAGGTACAGTGGTTCTGAAGATTACCCTCCACGTACAAAATCCCCTCTCTCTTTATATATTAGTATAGATATATATATTTAATTTTTTTGGCATTAATTGCATACATTGGCCGTTGTATTTAATTTGAATGTACTCCGTAGCGAAGCGCGGGTTTTCAGCTAGTTTTGTATACAAAAGTACTTTTCTTTGTACAAAAGACTCAAGTCGAAATTATATTTCTGACATTGGTATAAAAGCCAATAACTTGGTATATTTGAATCACTGTTTTTGACTTAAGACCTTTATACCGGGTGCCATAGATATATTTTATGTACCCGTATGGAGCTTAGATTGTATGATAATCGCAATGGTAAAATGATTTTTTTTTCCAAATGTCCATATGCCAATATACTGCAAATTAGTGACCAATTATAAAAGGGGGAAGTGGTGACTAACACACCTATCCCACTGTCACGCAAGTAATGTGACAGTAACAAGTGGCATTTTAAAGGCTAGAGCCCCACCGGTCCTCGGCGCTGTATATGATGTAACTAGGTTTCAAGATGTGTAACGACAGAAGAAGTAAAAAATTGAGGAAAACCATGAGAAATCCCTAAAATGGGGTGGCCATGTAAAGACTTTACCGCATATCTGTTGTCCAGTTTTAATATAAATGCAGGGTGTCGAGGCTAAAGGTATCCAAAAGTGCTGACTTATTTTTACGGAACTACCCAGTAGAATTTTAAAAAAATTATTTAAATAGAAAGAATATCTCAAAACATCTCAAGTTTTAATATCATTCATTAGATTTCGATCATAGTATCATAGATTTCGATGTGTGCACCTTTTTGTAGCACGACAAACGTCTAAATGGTAATCCAGTTCTCTTCAAGTGTTTCGTAGCATATCAGGAGTTATTACATAAATTGCTTGAATGATACGCTTCTTCAACTCATCCACACTTTCAATTTTTACCATGTTTTTATTAACTTGCTTTCTTGTTCCTTTGTGTGTTTGTCCCTTACAAATCTTGCAATCGATTTTTAACTAACTTCCCGACTAGCTAGACATTTGAAACTTTTAGAATAGCTCATAACACGATGACAATGCATTTTTTAGTACTTTTAGCCATCTTTAAGCAGAATGAAATTAATTTTCAGTTATTTTCAGTTAATTTTGTTTTGTAGACTGGTGCAGCCATCTATCGGCCGGAACGGGAATGAAAAGTTAAATGCAAGTTAACTTCCAATTAACTTCATTTTCTTTCAAGTTGACGGGATAATTCATCAAAAAAATTTTTTTAAGTATTTATTAATACATAAAATTGTCAAGTTTATATGATTCAACAGAAAATTTAAAAGCATGCTATATAAAAAGTTCTTTTTATCTTGTAATTATTTTTTATACACAACGGATTTAATGAATCCCCAAGCAAAAAAGTCTAATAACGCCTGATATGCTACGAAACACTTGGAGAGAACTGGATTACCATTTTACCCCAGTCAAAATAGACCTGATTTTGACAAATGGCTAAAAAAAATATGAAAGTTTTGAAAATTGGTGGAGATGTTTGTTTAGGCATACTAATGAACATACTAAAAGTCCCCACCGATCAGACGTGAGCTTTCGCCGCCATCTTGGAAAATGTGCACACTTTTTTGGTTTTTTGCAAGTAACTTGAGAAATATTGATTTTCTGTAAAAAATTTGAATTTAAAAGTTGAAGAGCACTAAATTGTGAACAAAAACGTCTTTTACATTTTTTTTTATAAGTCGAACACGAACAAAGATAATTGCCCTTGAAAGGAGCGAACCATCACGTCTGGGACGCGGATGCGCGGGTTCGCCAAAAGTCTTGTATACTCACGTTTGTCAAATCTCTGCATATCAAAGCTCAAGAAAAGGTTGCAACAACATTCAATCCATTGTTATCAGGTTGTATTGTGAGGCTTAGTGGATTCTATATTTTTATGTCATACTTAGGCTGCATTGGGTACATAATGGCTGGAGGTGGGTAAAAATAAATACTAACTTTGATGTATGCAACTATAACAGTAGAAAAAATGTTGCCTGGCTATGCATACACTAGAAAAATCCTAGCTAATTTAATTACCCAAACAGCTTTAGCAAAATAATTTTTGACACCATGGAATATCTGATTTCAAAAGCAATAATCTCCATGAGTTGTTTAGAGATTTTGCTACTCAACTACTATCACTAGAAACCATAAAAGGACATACTCATAAACGAGCCAGGGAGATTAAAATGAGGATGACTTTCAAGCAGTTGAAAGAGAATAGTCCCACTGCAGCCCTCTGGGTTCAATACTTTGAAATGGTAGACCTTATGAAAGCTTGATCACTGTCAATTGTACGGTGAAAGAAACGGTTTCAATATAGTAGTAAACCCGTTGTTGTCTTTTCAGAGGATAGCGATTGCTAAACAAAACGACTACAAACAAGCGAAGACCTAGCATTTTATTTAGAATATGAGTTAGCTCCTTTTCCGTTGGCTCTATTTAATGAAGCTGGTATGCGAGAGACAACGACATTGGCCATGTACGACATTTTTGAAGTTCCAAACTAAGACCTTAACCTCCTGAACTGCGTCAACATTGTGGACAGTGGTTTTATCCTACACCGTGTCAAATGGGGAACACAACTTTTTCGGCAGTTTGCATAAATTAAGTTAGCTATATAAAAAAGGAAATATTCATTTACCAAAGTATCCTTTTACTACATGCGTTCAGTGGATGTGATACTACTTCTGCAGCATTCAACGAAGGAAAGAAAATTTTCATAAAAATGTTCCAAATTAAAGAAATGGAACACAACGTGACAGTAGTTAATAAATGCAACTCATCGCACAATGATGGTTCAAGCAGGAGAATGCTTTTTTCTGATCTGGTATGGAGCACATTTCTGTGAACAGTCCCTAAATAACTTTAGATACAAATGCTTCGCAAAATTTGACACTAAAATAAAACCATACATTTCGTTTCTTCCCTAAACTGAAGAGGAAGCCAGGCTACTTTCTTTTCGGTTGTATCATCAAGTGCAGAAGTGTTTTTGGAATGAATTGAATCCTGAAGTGTGGGACTGGAAACGTCAAGAGAAAACCCTCGTGCCCATCACAACTATGGATGCAGTGGCTCCCGATTCAGTTTTAAGCAAAGTGTTTTGCAACAGCAAGACTGACTGGGGAGAAAGCTGCGTGTGTCGAAAAGCAGGCATCAACTGCTCAACGGCCTGAAATAACTGCAATGGAGTATTCACAACAACATACCCCGTTGAAGTTATTGCCCTGTAGATCATGACGATCCAATAAAAGGAATTGATGAATGAGGTGATGCTAGCTGCCCCATAGATGATCTTTTCAAGACTGACGACGCGAACAATCCCGTACCGAAAAAAAGCATGTCAACCATAAAGTAGGTAAGATTAAAAAATTATACACAATGAAAATACGGTAGTGAATACATCCAAGTTTATAACATTCGTTTATAAAATTAATAATGATCAATTATCTACATACCAAAACACGTCAAAGTCTATTTTCTTGTGTTTAAAGAATGCCGCAATGAGGGAGTGGAGATAATTCAAAGGAAAGCACCTGCAGTGAGACTTGGACGCTACCTCCATAGACAACGCGCATTTAATAGTCAATATATTTGTACGTGTTAGGGTTACGACAAAATTTATTTAATATTTTTGTACACAATTTAATTTTCTTTAATTTTTGTATTACTTTTTTTACATAAAAGTTAATATTTTCCAAGTTATTTGCAAAAACACAAAAAAACCTTCAAAATGTATAAACAACCCATGGCGATTATTGTTTTGAAATCAGATATGTCCATGGAGTCAAAAATTATTTTTCGTAAAGATGTTTGGGTAGATAAATGAGCTAGGATTTTTCTAGCGTATGCATGGCCAGGCAACATTTTTTCTACTGACGTAGTTACGTACATCAAAGTTAATATTTATTTTAACTCACCTCCAGCCATTATGTACCCAATGCAGCCTAAGTATGACATAAAATTATAGAATCCACCAAGCCTCACAATGCAACCTGATAACAATGGATTGGGTGTTGTTGCAACTTTCTCTTGAGCTTTGATATGCAGAGATTTGACAAACGTGAGTATTCAAGACGTCTGGCGCACATGCGCGGGTCATCCCCCCATCGCGATGGGGATGATCCGCGCATCCACGTCCCAGGTGTGATGGTTCGCTCCTTTCAAAGTCAGGATTAACTGTCATCTTTGTTCGTGTTCGATTTATAAAAAAAATGTAAATGACTTCTTTGTTCACAATTTAGTGCTCTTCAATTTTTAAATTCAAATTTTTTACATAAAATCAATATTTCTCAAGTTACTTGCAAAAAACCAAAAAAGTGTACACATTTTCCAATATGGCGGCGAAAGCTCAAGTCTGATAGGTGGGGATTTTTAGTATGTTTATTAGCATGCCTAAACAAACATCTCCACCAATTTTCAAAACTTTCATATTTTTTTAGCCATAAAACCTATTTTGACTGGGTTATTTAGACGTTAGTCGTGCTACAAAAGGCGCACACATCGAAATCTAGGATACTATGATAGAAATATATGCTTTATATTAAAACTTGGTGAGATTTTCTTTAAATTTAAATATTGTTTTAATATTCTAATGGGTAGTTCCGTAAAATTAAGTCAGGACTTTTGGATATCTTTAGCCCAGACACCCTGTATTTTTAGGCAATGTTTTTCTGTCTTTCTTCTTTTGGGAATTGAACCTTTTTATGTAAGCCTCTAGGTGTACGCCCAACAGACCTTTGTCGTGTTGAAGGATTTCTGACCTGACCCCCTAGAAGTGAAGGAAAATCTTACTCTTAACTCTGAGTATGCTAAAAAATTGCATGAACACATCTTCATAAAATGAGTTACTTATACGGAGAAGCACATCTCTTGCATATTCAGCAGTTAGAGACCTACGTTTCACCCCTTTTTAAGGGCTCCTCAGCATGGATTAACTGTCAAATACTCGGAAAATAATCCCAAAGACAGGAAAATAATTCCAAAGTCGGGATCAGTCTAAATTTTCAGTAGTGCCTTCATCCAAGGTGCAGTCATCCCAGCCCATAAAGCTAAGAACTGATACCGTCCAAGTATCTGGTGCAAAATTAACGTTGCTTTAAAGAGAAAAGCACTTCAATTCCTGGTTCAGTTCAATTTTGCAACTCAATTCATGGAAGACATTGGTTCTTTCCTTTGTGGGTTGGTATGACTGCTCCTCGTCAGTCACCAGTAATAGTATAGGGTTATTCCACTTTTGGATATCTTTCCCATCGCTATGCTATGCTGAAGATCCAGTAACAAAGATAACATCTAAGTCCGTGGTTCCTTGATATAAATACCTGAATGTTATTAGTACTAGAGCCCACCATCTTCGGCATCCGAAGCCAATATTTTCAGTTCCTGGGTTGCCTTATCCTATCGTCAATTAACTAAACATCTTAAAAACCTGAAAACCATTTCTAGTAACAATTTCCTTGTTCTAGATTTTATTAAAGCCGCCCGCATGGTGTAGTGGTTAGCCTTCTGAGTTTCCACGCAGTGACCTGGGGTTCAAATCCCGTGTCGTTTCCGTGTCGTTCACTCATAGGGAGTGATCCTGGCTCGCCTATATGGTGCTCCCACAATAAAGAAGCCAGTAAAACAGCGGTGAATAATGGGGAAAGTCTTTGACAAGAGCCTTCGCATTTAAAAAAAATTATTAAAAAATTCGAAGTATTTTTTAATATTCGATTGCTAAAGGTATTTTACTATCCCGAATACTCGTACAAAATATTCATTTTGAAAAACAGGCGAAGGCTGTAGACGTTGAAACAGAGACGTTTTCACGTTAAATTCTTTGTGTACATTACATGTAGACCCACTAAGTTCATTGGTTAGAAATAAAATATCCTAAATGTATTTGTCTCATGCCTGACACTTCTAATTTAGTCCTAAAAACAAAGTATCTGTTTGTTCTTGCTGTTGAACGGGGGAAAACTGAGAACAAAATCTCCCTTTCGAAAGAACATAGGTACACACACCTTTTGAGGAAATTCTTAGGAAAGCACACAAACAACCGGTGGCTCGTCTTCAGATATGCAAATAGCTTGAAAAGCTTCGATGAGTTTGCAGCTGGAGGTGAGAGAAAAATAAAAAGCAAACGAAAAAAAAAAGCAAACCATAAAAAACGTTCCGAATAAATTAAACCCTACATATATTTTTTTCTTTGAATTAAAAAACTCCATGGTAGGATATCTATTTTTTTTCCCACTAATTCCTTTGTGTGTTTTTCCACTGCAAAAGGAGACGACGAACGGAGGGGATGAGGAAAAGAAAAAAAAAGAGGCTTCTTTTATATCGCCGTGTCCCTTTTAATCGCGAATGTGCGTGTATTCGGGCACCTCTGGAAAAACCGATCGGTTTCAAAAACAGATAAACTGAATCCCCGCCCGGCACGCTTGATTAAAACTGTATAATTAAACGGGCTTTGCGAGAAAATAGCGCTCTTTGCTTTTGTGGAGGGAAAAAGGCTTGGTCGAGGAAGAGGAGATGAAGAGCACTTTACTTAAAGACTAGTGGTGAAAGTTTTAATGCATTTCGGGAAGAAAGAGGGAGAAACGGCATGTAGCGGAACGAAGACGTAAAACACACTTGAAAATCGTTTGTCTTTTCTTTTTTTCAATTTTTTTTCGTGCAGAAATTATTTTTTGTGACCCTCTTTGTTAGTTTCACTCATTCTTTTCATACGCAAAGTATTTAAAATGGACTCTCTTTTTTCATACGTAACTTTAAGTATATTGCCTTTCAGCTATCTCGACCATCTGGTTTTTCTTAATGAGTTAGGAATATCTTAACTGATGAAGTTCGAAAGAGAACAAAGAAAAAAAAAAGTTTTCCTTTCTTGATGGCATCGGTTGATTGAGATTCTTCTTCTTCACTTCTTCAATTCAAACTGTTTCTAGAATTAAAGTTTTAATACCGCTTTATGTGGATTTCAAAAGGTCTTGGAATTTTTTTTTTTTTTTTTTTTGAAAAAAAAATCCTATTCTAACAGGAACGTTTTAATCCGGAAGTTTTCTCAACTTCTTTTCGCATAATTCATAACAAAATCCCTTCAGTTGCAAATTTATAAGAATGAAATTATTTCTACTTGAATTACGGAATTGTTCCCGCCTTTATTCTTTCAAATTCTATCTAACCCATTGATTACTCCTTATGAATTTAAACCTTCCGATGAAATGAGATATTATTAATCTACTTTATATACATTCCTCTTCAAAGCATCGCCTCTTAGTGATTGAGTCAATGATTTGAGAGGAGCTGGTCCTTATTCTTTTATTATTCTTTTAGTTCAAAGTTTGGCTTCTCTGTTTTACAATCCGCTACTCTGTCCTTGATTTACTCCTAAATCAAGAGAAGCCAAAATATTAAATAAGAGGGAACTGCGAATTACATAGGATTACAGCTTTTGATTTCAATTTATTGGCATCATTACTTATAAAATAGTTTTAATTCAACTTCAAAACCTAGCAAATTAATTTAAATAAAGTAAAAAATGCTTGGGAATAAGATAGTTTTAAAGAAGGCCCGGGACACATTTTTTTTTTTTAATTTATTTATTGAGTTAAAATTTTGAAATTTTTTTGTGATGGTTAACTATATAATTTATAAACAAAATCACATCCTAAAACTTCTGATAAAGATTTTAAAAAATTTTGCAATTTAAATTTTTTTAAAAGTGGGGTAATTTAAAATCGTTATAACTCGAAATATTATTCATCCAATATCAAACTTTTTCCAATTAATTAAACAGAAATATATAAGTTTTAATTTTAATTCAGTATTTTTTTAAACATTAATTTTTAAACAATTAAATATATTTAGAGTATAAATTTAAAAAAAAAGATATAACTTATTTTTTAAAAATCTTTTTTTCAAAAGTAAATATTTTTTTTTAATTTGCTGGAACAAAATTAAAGTAAAATAATTGAAAAAGACATGTTACATGTTTGAACCATTTATCTTTAATGGTTCTAGACTTATAACAATTTAAAGACGAGAAATGGTGAAAAAACCCATCATGCAAAAAAACACGTTTAAAGGTTTAAACAAAGATTGGCTGCTATTAAAATGTTTCAAAATAAAAAATTAATATCCCCTGTTCTAACTAAGATAGAAACATGATTTAAACGTCATTTTCAGCGAAAAAGAACAGAAAAATTTTTAATCCCATCCTTTTTTTCGAAAATTCGAAGTAATTTGTGTCTTGGACCCCTTCAAAGTATGAAATTTTTCTAACTTTCAGAAAACGCACAGATGAAGTGGAAACGCAATGTTCTGTTGCCAGCAGATAAGTGTTGTAAAAGTAAACACAGAATATTCTGTCACACGCATATAATGTGTTAATACATTTCTTTATTCGTTTAGTTCAAAATTTAATTCCTCTGTTTTACAACCCACTATTCCATTTTTGATTTATACCTAAATCAAGAGAACCCAGAAAATTTACGTACATACGGAACATACGGACGTATATATATATATATATATATATATATATATATATATATATATATATGGGAATTGTGTTATCCCAGGGCTCCAGCTTTGAGCCATATGTCGCCGTGTACGCTATGCGACGACAGCGCTATTAGGTTTTCGAGAGATGAACGGGGAGAAAAGTATTTGAGAGGACAGACTGAGATTGGGTCCCGACCTGGTAAGAGGTGCTGAAAGCAGCAGACGGCTGCGAAGGGAGAGACAGTCTCGAAGGGGGCATGACGTTAGCTCCGGACAAGCAGCAGACGGCGGCTTAGTCAATCCTATCTCGGCAGACGGCCAGATGCTTTAACCCATTTAGATTGTGGAGGCCTGGTGCGGCTTGACGTGTAATTTTATATGTAACGTATCTCTAGATATGTAAATAGTTTATATGTGTCAATATATAGTTTGTGTGTTGAAGCAGTGACTCTGTCTTTAATCGAGTACTGTATTACTCTGAGTGTAAGAGAGTCTAGTTCCGCCGTGCAGTAAGCGGAAAGGTTTCTATAAGACTGAGAATAACAACCCCTAGACACCGACCACAGTTTTTAGTATAAGTGGGGACTCGCACGAAACCGAGTTCCTACAAATAGTGGGCGCCCGGCCCGGGATCGGATCAAAATTGTACAAAAGTGAAAGGCCCGGATCGGATCAAAATTCTACAAACGTGAAAGATCGGGATCATATAAAGATTCTACTAAAAGTGTGAAGAAGGATAAGTGACGACCAAGTGCGGTGAGTGACACCCATGGAAGCGACGTTGTGTGAGTTTAAAGTGTTGTGAACGCGAGTGACAAACTCGTGAAAGTGTGAAGTGCCATCGAAAGGTATGAACTGTTAAGTGGGATAATTGTGACATTTGCGTAATTTAAGATTGCGAAACAGGGTTGAAATTGTGCCCCGGATTGAACGGATAAAACATAGAATCTGACGTAAGTGGAAAAAAAAATTCTGAGATGGCGTATCTGGAGCATGCCAGAATGATAGACCTGGTGACTCTAGTCTACGAGCTGGGCCTAGAGGTCCCGGATAAACCAGAAGTTGAGCAATTAATCGCCCTGATTAAAACATCGGATTGTGACGATGTTTACATGGAGAATCTGCTTATTTCGATTGTGGAAGAGAGGAAAGAGCGAGACAAAATGGCAGCCGAAGAGATGGAGTTTCAACGAAAGATGGCTGAGATTGAACGCGAACTGCAAATACTAAGAGTAGGACGACAGTTAGCGCCAAAAACAAACTCGAATAGTGTGTCTGTACTCAGTATGGACAAAGGTGCAGATAATTATTTGTGCAGCCAAGAGAGATATTTTCGTGTATCTGATGTTGTTTTCACGAGTGTGATTCAAGAAAGTGAGCCCGAAATTCGCCCAAGCCAGCAGCGGGAATATGTGAATCCCATAGCCTTATCTCACTTTAGAGAGAACGGAGAATTGTTTTCTTCAAAGTTCAGTGAACTTTCGACACCCACTCCCAACGAAAACGGCAATGCCCTGCTGAAATGTGACACCGAGAGAACCATGTCCGAATTTACGAGCGAGGGAGAAAATTATTCAGTTACCCCCCCCCCGAAAGTTGAGGGAGAAGAGAGCATTGAGACACAGAAGAGGCTTGCACAGTTTCGACCACTGTGTATGACAGAGGTCATCGAACTTGCGACACCGCCCCGAGTGTCCCAGGGAGCGGAAAAGATTCCTTTAGCGGGAAACGATAGTCCCTATGTTTTGAAAACTGAGAAGGAAGAAAAAAGTGATTCTTGTGAGCCACGATGTGACCGTAGCGCAATGGCAAAAGATTTTGAATTGCCACTAAATTTTAGTGGAAGAGTAATTCGTAAAGAATGGAAATGCCGTAGTGAAAAAGCTACAGTATTAGAAATGCAAGGAACTTTGAGTGACGGATCTTCGGAAATGGTAGTGAAATTTTGCTCTGAGTCTGCAAAATCCGTCCCAGACTCGAAAGTGTTGAACCGATATACTCAACAGTACAAAATTTTCATCGTTATCATACTTCAGACTTCTTCAGATTTTGGTAACCCACCTGTAAAGGAGTGTTCAGCTTGTGATCGTGAAGTATGTGGGAAGAAAGTGCCATCAGTTGTGTTTGGTGATCAAATGTGTTTGGTATCAAGTGTTGGATGTCAAGTGTGTTTAGTGATAGTCAAGTCCAAGTGTACGCCAATTAAGTGTCGTAAAGGAAGATATGGCATTCAAGTGTTTTGTTTGGCCCTAATGGTAGCCCTAAGTGTCACCGATATACGAAAGACGAAGTGTTCTGTTTGTGAGTGCATGTTTAATAGTGCTATGATTCAAGTGACAAGGTATGCATTTAAACACAAACTTGGTGTGACAGAGTGTTTCATTGGTGTTTTGAACAAGTTAAGTGTTATGGTTAGAGACTAATTGTGCATCGTAATTTAAACGTGGTGTACCTGTGTTTTTTGTATAAGTATTACAGTGAACTGTAGTCCACTGGCTCCGACTAGACTTTCAGAAAAGAGCCATGACCGACTGTAAACAACGCATTACTTTCTTTTATTTCATTGTTTTGTTTCGTTTGTGCTATACAACTGATGATGATAAGGCATAACGCTGCCGAGGACGTCAGCATAGTCAGGACAGCCGAGTTATGGGAATTGTGTTATCCCAGGGCTCCAGCTTTGAGCCATATGTCGCCGTGTACGCTATGCGACGACAGCGCTATTAGGTTTTCGAGAGATGAACGGGGAGAAAAGTATTTGAGAGGACAGACTGAGATTGGGTCCCGACCTGGTAAGAGGTGCTGAAAGCAGCAGACGGCTGCGAAGGGAGAGACAGTCTCGAAGGGGGCATGACGTTAGCTCCGGACAAGCAGCAGACGGCGGCTTAGTCAATCCTATCTCGGCAGACGGCCAGATGCTTTAACCCATTTAGATTGTGGAGGCCTGGTGCGGCTTGACGTGTAATTTTATATGTAACGTATCTCTAGATATGTAAATAGTTTATATGTGTCAATATATAGTTTGTGTGTTGAAGCAGTGACTCTGTCTTTAATCGAGTACTGTATTACTCTGAGTGTAAGAGAGTCTAGTTCCGCCGTGCAGTAAGCGGAAAGGTTTCTATAAGACTGAGAACAACAACCCCTAGACACCGACCACAGTTCTAGTAAAAGTGGGGACTCGCAGGAAACCGAGTTCCTACATATATATATATATATATATATATATATATATATATATATATATATATATATATATATATATATATATATATATATATATATATATATATATATATATATATACATATACATACATACATATATGTATATATATATATATATATATTATATATATATATATATATATATATATATATATATATATATATATATATATATATATATATATATATATATATATATATATACATATACATACATACATATATGTATATATATATATATATATATTATATATATATATATATATATATATATATATATATATATATATTTATATATATATACATATATTTATATATATATATATATTATATATGTATGTATATATATATATATATATATATATATATATATATATGCATATATACACTGAAGTGCCACTGAATTAAGAATACCTACCTAGTAACGAGTTGGGCCTCCTCTGGCCTTGATAACGGCTGCCACACGACGAGGCATAGATTCAACAAGTTTCTGGAAACGTTCCACGGGAATGGCTTGCCAAATATTGGCTAAAGCTGTCCATAATTCAGCAAGGATCTTTGGTGCTGTGTGATGGCCTTTCACGCCTTGTTCCAAAACATCCCAAAGATGCTCAATAGGATTTGAGTCTGGGCTTCTAGGTGGCCAATTAATGACAGAGAAGTCAGAGGAATGCTCATCCAACCAGCCAGTAGCCAACCGAGACTTGTGAGAGGTACAGTTGTCTTGCTGGAAAACTCCATTACCGTGCTGATAACAGAACAGCATAAACGGATGAAGGTGATCACCCAGCAACTCTACGTACCGAATTGCATTGAGGGAGGTTGGTACACGCACCAAAGATCCCAAACCGTGCCACGAAAAAACACCTCAGACCATGATTGAGCCACCATGCCCTGGTACAGTTCCAGCCAGGCATGCAGGATCCATGGCTTCATGAGCCTGACGCCATATTCTCAGCTTCCCGTCGGCGTTAAGTAGTCGGAATCGAGACTCATCACTCCATGCTACTTGTTTCCAGTCCTCTACACTCCAGTCTCTGTGCTCTCTTGCCCAGGCAAGACGTGCAGCCCGATGGCGAGTATAGAGCAATGGTACTCTCGTAGGTCGACGGCTCCCGAAACCCATACGGTGAAGCGAGCGTTGCACAGTCCGTTTACTGACTGTACGACTGGAACCGTCATTAAACTGGGTGGTAATTTGAGCTAATGTTTGGCTTCGCTGGCTACGTACAATACGCCTGAGCCGTCTCTCACCACGCACTGTCAAGGCTAATTGTCCTTTGCAGTTTGCCCGATCGCTAGTTTTTTTTCCACCATCCATGTATTCTTGGTATACTCTTGACACTGTCGACCTTAAAAATCCTAGCTGTCTGACGATTTCGGAAATTGAATGGCCCATGCTTCGCGCACCTACGATTTGTCCGCGATTGAAGGCGTCTAAATCAGGCAGTTTACCCATACTGGCAATTCCAACAACTAATTCAGAACAACCACAGTACGCGCTATATATGCAGTTACCACAGCGCCCTCACTTGCGCATACATGATGCTCAGCGCTACACAATTTGCATAGGCTTTGCTATCCGTAATTCAGTGGCACTTCAGTGTATATAAATATATATATATGTATATATACATATATATATATATATATATTTATATATATATATATATATATATGTAATTAACAAAGATGAGTTTGTGACCATACAATATAAAAAAGCTGAAAAGTCAAAACATAAATTTAAATTAACAAAGAACATTAAAACAAATTACTTTCAATTAAGGTTTCCTTTACTTAACTTCCACTTTGTCTGGCGCCGGGCTTGGTGTTCTATGATTAAGCAACTGTTTATTCACTTCTTCTGTGTCTTATGGATTGTACGGTGTCTAAGTATGTTTATTGCTCAGATCATACCTATCAGAACAATCAAATGGTTTTTAGACACTATCTGCACCGCTGATGAAGAGGTGCTGTCAAAAACCTATTTTTCCCTTTTAGTTCTTGGCTGCAGTGGTTTTGAGCATATACTGGTTTTTCTCTTTGAACTTTGTCATATATATATATATATATATATATATATATATATATATATATATATATATATATATATACATATATATATATACATATATATATATATATACATATATATACATATATATATACATATATATATATACATATATATATACATATATATATATATATATATATATATATATATATATATATATATATATATACGAGAGTGTATATATATATACAGTTGGCTCTCTGTTTAACGACTTTCAAGGGACCGGGAAAAATAATATTTAATATATGTATATATATATGTATATATATATATATATATATACATATATATATATATATATATATATATATATATATATATATATATATATATATATATATATATATATATATATATATATATATATATATATATATATATATATATATATATATATATACGAGTGTGTATATATATATACAGTTGGCTCTCTGTTTAACGACTTTCAAGGGACCGGGAAAAATCGTCCTTAAGTAGAGATCGTTGTTAATCAGAATTTGTGAAAAAATAATATTTCCCTTCACACTTTATGGGCTTAGGACTGTCAATATATTTCTTAATATATTGGCGTGTTTAAAAATGTTATTTTTATCATCATTATTATTTTATTCCCAAACAGTCATTTTAAATTACATTAAAAAAAGAGTACAAACAATACAATAAATTAGGTTTTAAAAAAGTCAAAAAGTGTTGATTGCTTCATTTTTCACTTTGTTTTCGTTATTCTCTTTTCCAGATTTTCTAAAATGTTAAATGTGGCATCTTCCATATTCGACATATTCGATGTAATATAGAGTTGGAGAACATCTAGAGCAGAAGTTGCATCTGTGTAAGACAGTGGCAGTGTCTCGTTTCCGTGTCTTCAACTTCACCTTCTTCGTCTGACACTGTGTTTTCATTTACTATATCTTAATAAATTTGTTCTACATTTCTGTAATTTGTTGTTAAAACAGATTCATCACAATTGTAGAAATCTTGAATTGAAACATCCTCATCTTCAACAAGACTTCTCCATTCTTCAGGGGTAATATCATCTTCGTTGATTTCTACATACGTACTTTGCAGTTCCACTAAAATATCTTTGTGAATTCCAGAAACGCGAAAGCACTTTTTATTGTGGATGAAGAAACTTCTTTACATGCTGATGTTGTCATGGACATTGCTTCCAAGATCGTAATTTTTCTAATTTTCATACTGACAGCCGAATTGTTTATTAATTTCCTACTTAAAGACTTTCTGTAGCATGCTTTCACACTGCGAATGATACCCAGGTCGAATGACTGCAACTTGCTAGTACAATTAGTAAGAAATGAATAGTCAAATTTGTAAGTCCAGGGATATTTGGAGTATGTGCAGTGCAGCGGTCGATTAAAAGTAAAATTCTTCTCTGTTCTTGATGCATTTTTGCATAAAATTTTCTAATCCAGTCAATAAAAATTTGCGATGTCATCCACGCTTTATTAATATTTCGGTACTCACAAGGTTTCCTGGTGATATTCTTAAAACACTTTGGTTGCTTTGATTTCCCTGTAACTAGTGGTGGAAATTTCTCAGATCCATCTGAATTAGTGCACAGTAAAACAGTCAATCGTTCCTTACTGCGTTTTCCACCAAAGCACTTTTTGCCCATATACGTTAAAATTACGTTTTTATTAGGCACCATATTGTAGAATAGGTCCGTCTCATCTGCAATGAATATATTCTTCTCATATCCATCTAATATCCCCTTCAGCACTATTTTTCATTCTTCCACTATTTTTTCATCCACGGAGCCACTTTCGCCAAATATGCTTTTAAATGCAAGCCCATATCTTTCTTAGAACTTTGCCAACCACTCGTAGCCTGAAAATTTTTCATTCCGAACTTTTCTGCCAGAACTATAGCTTTTTCTTTAAATATCACTCCAGAAATGGGAATGTTGGATGCTCTTACTTCATGAAACCATTGCAGGACTGCCTTATCCAACTCTTCTGATCGGCCACATTGAATTTTCTGTCGTTTGGATATGGATCCCAAACCAAATTTTTGTGCTGCTTCAAGAATTTTCTTTTTGCTTGCTAAAATACCTTTGAGAGTAGACTCGGGTAGCTGAAATTGTCTTGCGAATTGGACTTTTGTTATTACAACACTTTCTTCCCAGTCTTCAATAATTTTCATCTTTTCTTGTAGCGTAAGATACTTTCGCTTTGATGCCATTTTGCTCTGCTCACCTCGTATTCATACTGGAATGAGCTCCTATACACAACCATGAATTCTCTAAACATGAACATCTGCTTCTCGGAAGGAGTGAGAGAGGACTGCTATTGGACAGTTCGTAAGTCACATGACAACAGATGGTAGGGATAATAAAGTGATTCAGCTCCCACTCTAAGAGCTCCATGGAAGAATATCCGATCTTCCGAGATACAGTAATCCCCCCCCCCCCGTTTTTCCAACTGCAACAAGTCTATGATTGCAACATTGCAAACATCAAGGAAATTCCAGGTCTGTTATTGAAACCAAACTTGTTTTCCCCCACAGAAGGTTCCCCTCCTGCACATAAAATGTTGAAGAAAAAGTTTATCATGTAAAAAAAATTCTTCGTTAAACAGAAACAATGTCGTCTTTAAATAGAATTTTTTTACGTCCTAGGGGCCGGGACTGGGAAATATCGTCCTTAAACAGAGATCGTCGTTAAACAGAGAGCCAACTGTATATATATATATATATATATAAATATATATATATATATATATATATATATATATATATATATGTGTGTGTGTGTGTATAATAAATACGACGATCAATGTATACAATTCATGTAATATATATATATATATATATATATATATATATATATATATATATATATATATACTTATAAAAAATCATAAGAGATATTTTTATAGACAAAATAATGTAACAGAAAATATTCAAATTAAATCTAATAGGACATACTAAAGAATATAGTACAGTTAATATAGTACAGTTTGAGGAATATATCTTTTACTGTATTTTAATATTTTTATGGATAATGTCCAATCATCAGCCGCATTAGCAAGGGAAAAAATATTTTTTGTCTATTTCATTGTTATGGACTTGACGATAAATTTATCTAGAAAAGAAATCACGTGATCAACATTTAATGAATTAAATTCTAAAATTTAATCTTTAAAAATTCACCAAAAATCAGAAAATGAAGGTAAAAATTCGAAAAAGATTTCATTTTAAAGGAATTTTTATGACCTTTCTCGTGATATAAATTTCTTAACCTTCAAATTATTATTTTAAATGCAAACTTGCACTCTCTTGCACAGTTACGTGACGTGCACAGAAAAAAGTTACTAAAACAGCCTAAAAATTTAATTTTAAAAAATCTAAGAAGAATTTTTCAAAAATCTTTCTTAGTGCACCCCTAAACTATAAGAAAAATCGCCATGCAGAATTTCAGCCCTTTAGGTCCAGCGGTTAGGTCCAGCGTATTGCATTTGTAGAGTATTGCATTTCAACCTCTCCGTTAACAAAAGAAATTCTTCTATCTCGGCCTGAGAGTCATCAAAAGAAACCCAGGTGGCAAAATGCTGACGGCACTTTCCCTTTGTTCATCCGATAGACTTGCTCCACAGAACGTTAGGAGGCCTCGGTCATTTTTCTTGATTTAGTCATCGCTACCGGGTGACACCGGTTGACGTCAGTTATAAATGACAGGAGACTCCAGGTGCTTTTCATTCATGAACTATCAGTTGTTAAGCAGCATCCTGGAGGCGCCGCGTGCCTAAACAAAAGGACTCGTGCCCTTCGCATTTTACCGAAGCGGCCCTTTGAGGCTCTTTGAAGTGGCTTTGAGGACAAACTAAAAAGGCGGCCGCTTTAGACCCGGGGAAAATATTTCATTATCGCCCCAGGAAACCCATTTCCGTTGCTCACTTGTTCTAGATCGTTCGAACGTTCCGGAGAGTGATGCAATATCCGGTGGAGGCTCTCCTATAAAAGAGAATGGATCTCTTGCCCGTGGCTTGCGTCTTTTGTTCCTGATTCGTGGCGGATCCAGTGTGAGAGCAGCCGGGTGGCCGCCCTTAGAGGTACAGAGTCCCTTGTGACTGTTTGCAGCGACGATTAAGTTCCTGCAGGAGTAAACATACTCCGCTAATTTTGTTCGGAGACCAGTCTTCGTGGAAGTAGCCTGTGCTACCGTATTTACCAGTGAGGAGTCCCTTCTCCTTATTTTTATATTTTCATCGCTACCGGGTGCGTGCACTGGTCACCACCGTTGATATTGCTGGGGAGCCCCTTTTCCCATCAGGACGAAGTGCCGTTTCTTCATCATTGAAGCAGAGTCAGTTTCTGCTAGCCTAGCGGACTTCTTTGTTCTTACTCCGCCCCCACGCCGATTAAATCGAGTGTGCTTTCTTAAGATTACGAAGTTCATCTTACATCTGTGCAGTGTACATATCTCATCATCATCAATTTTCTCAATAAATTGTATTTGTTTTGTTTAAGAAATGAGTGATGTATACCTGGTGTGTTTAGTTCATCTACTGGTTGAAACTACGAACCTCAGTTCGCTACAGTCTGTGCGTTGTATGTCAGTCAGTCAGTCAGTTAGTCAGTTACGGAACTGTTTTATATATATATAGATAAGATATAATATATATATATTATATTTCTAATTTTATATGTCTGTATTCAAAGCTACAATAATATTAAGAGCATACATATATTATGAATGACGTGCACAGCAAAAATTCGTTATCTCGCGTATATTATATGCACTTTCAACACAATCAACAATTTAGTTACGTTATGTGCACAGGCCCCACTAAAATAAACCTATATAAAAACTATTTATATCTATTTGATATTAATTTAATGCATAGTAATTAAAATAGTTAGGTATTAAACCGGTTGTATTAATAATTCGATATGTAAAAAACGCCCATGAGAAACAACTCTCATAAATCCGATTGTATCCTTCCCAAAACTTAAATAAACAGTCGTAGAGGCATGTCTAAACATATCTGAATATTGTTTTTCATGTTCTGACTTAATGATTATTTTATCCTTATTTACTTGATCACACACATACAAGCGCGCGCGCACACACACACACACACACACACATATATATATATATGTGTGTGTGTGTGTGCATGCATCTATGTATGTTTGCATGTATATATATGTATACTACCACGTGGGTTTCGGTTTCTAATATCAGCCAAGAAATGGAGGATTGTGTGTTTCTGTGCTGTGTTCATTTCATAGAAGTAATAAAGTCTCGAGGTATAGAGTCTACAGAAAACCTTTTAAAAGAACTGGAATGTAAAACTAGAAGGGAAAAACATTATTTCTTTAAATCAGCAACTGAAGTTAGTAGTACAAGATGAGTGGCACAAAACTAAGCCAGATTAAATGAAAACCTTGTTTCTTCCTCTCTTAGAAGTATAAAATATGCTTTGAAAGCTAATTAAAATCCAACAAATAAACGAAAAGAATCTCAAGAATTAATGTTTTTTTTTTAATTTTTACTCAATTATAATAATCGAGTAGTAAGTTTTGTATGACTTTCGGTAGTTATTTTTTTTACCATTATGCATATCATAAAATTTATAGTAAATTCATACTTTATTATTTTATGAAATGTACATAAGTCTGTATGAGGTACGAAATTATACAGAATATGAAAAAACATTCTTTTCAGCAGGATAAATTTAATTGGGTTGTCTTTACGAAAAACAAGTATCCCATCTCTTTATGAGACACGGTATAAGATAATTTTCTGGTTTGTTTACTATCTTTTGTTGTTAAAAATAACCGATAATGAGATCTGGTGGCGAATTCAGTGATCATTTGAATTTGGTTTATTAATTTTTTAGTTTAGTTTTATGGAGTTATATTTTAGCTTTCTTTTTGACTCTACATATGTTTTTTAGCATCAAATACTACTACTACTAATAATAATAATAATAATAATAATAGTAATAATAATAGGATGGATTATGTAATGTGGTGACAAGCTCTGTGATTATCTGAAATCCGTTGATTTTAAGATTGTGCTATTTTTATAGGTTTCTGAAAATGTCTAAATAAAACAGAAATCTTTATCAACAGCGAAATTTAATTAATAGCAAATTTATTTGTGCCCAGTTTACACATAAGAGACATAAAAAGTGTTGCATTTAAATAAATAAATAAAACTCATAATATTTATTTTGTCTTACTATAATTTTTTAAGAAGCTTTGGTCCATTCGGGCATTTTTTTAATCCTTTTTGTATGCTGTTACTATAAATTTAACATACCAGCTCTTAAAGTATTTAATTTATTAAGATAAAAATTAGTTGTACATAATTCTAGAATATCAACAGCAGGAAAACAGGGAAACTGAAATTATGCATCCTGTAAACTAAATGAATTTTTAATCATGCAACACAAACAAATCTTCTTTGAATCTTATGTGGAATCCAATATCTATATATATAAAACAGTTCCGTAACTGACTGACTGACTCACTCACTCACTGACATACAACGCACAGACCAAACCGATGGACCTAAAGGGCTGAAATTTTTCATGGCGATTCTTCGTATATTGAAGGGGTGCACTAAGAAAGATTTTTTGAAAAATTCTTCTTAGATTTTTTTAAATTAAATTTTTAAGCTGATTTAGTAACTTTTTTTAAGTTTGCTTTTAAAATAATAATTTGGGGGTTATAAAATTTATATCACGAGAAAGATCATAAAAATTCCTTTAAAATGAGTTCTTTTTCGAATCTTTACCTGCATTTTCTGATTTTTGGTGAATTTTTAAAAATTAATTTTTAGAATTTAATTTATTAAATGCTGATCACGTGATTTCTTTTTCTGGTACTTTAGATAAATTTATCGTCACGTGCATAACAACTAAATAGACAAAAAAATATTTTTTTTCTTGCTAATGTGGCAGACGATTGGACATTATCCAAAAAAATATTAAAATACAATAAAAGATATTATGTTCCTCAAACTGCACTATATTAACTGTACTATATTCTTTAGTATGTCCTATTAAATTTAATTTGAATATTTTCTTCTACATTATTTTGTGTATAACTAGGGGCTTCGCCCCTAGCCTCGCTACGCTCGCTCCTCTGGTGAATCAAGTGAATGAATGACTCAATAGTTTTTTACGGCGATTGAGTCATTCATTTGTTTACAGTTGAAGCTTCCCCCCCCCCTCCCGACGAAATGGATGAAGCCCGGCGAAATGGATGAATGGGTGAAAAATCGGATCTTCTTTCAAAGGAAGTAAATGAGAAGATTTTTTTGAAGTATTTCTTTAAAATTGAATTAAAAATCGAAATTTTAAGATAGAGACTTGAAATGAAGTTTATATGAATGAGAAAGCTTTCATCTTCCAGTTGATATAAATATTTTCTTTGTAACATAATAAGTCTGAGCGCATCGAATTTATATATCTCGAAACGCATAAATTTTTCCAAAAAAAGGGTTTTCAATTTTAATAAAAATATCAGTCTGTTTTAAATTATTTTTAAACAAATGAGGTCTTGTTTGAAGGAGAAATGTCTGTAGTCTTAGATTGTAAAAAAAAAAAATTCTACGATCCTTTTTTGGCGAGTTATCGTAATCTGAACATGAAAAAGTCAATATTTTTCCACAAAACATAAAATAAAAAAAAAACTTAAAGTCCGACGAATATTAGACATGTCTTACTTTCTTCCCCACATTGTTCTGCATCGATTGGTATCGGTCTCGACCCCATACCCCCAGCGGTTATGGAGGAGATAGCGTGACAAGCTTTTGACAGCGGCGGCGGCGGCAGCGGCAGTTAGTTCTTTTTAGAATAGAGAGAAATTATCCCTTACAATTTTTTTATAAATATATTTTTTTGTTTTTTTATATCAATTGTATACATTGATCGTCTTATTTATTATAAATATATATATATATATATATATATATATATATATATATGGCATTAATTGCATACATTACCGTTGTTTTTAATTTGAATGTACTCCGTAGCGAAGTGCGGGTTTTCAGCTAGTTTAATCATATAAATACAACTACTATACAACTACTATTTTGTGTATAAAATTATCCCTTACGATTTTTTTATAAATATATTCTTTTTGTTTTTTTATATCAATTGTATACATTGATCGTCGTATTTATTATAAATATATATATATATATATATATATATATATATATATATATATATATATGGCATTAATTGCATACATTACCGTTGTATTTAATTTGAATGTACTCCGTAGCGAAGTGCGGGTTTTCAGCTAGTTTAATCATATGAATACAACAATTTCTACTAGAAATTCACTTTTCTTGCTCTATGGAGATACCTAACAGATGAATCCCAAATTACGGTGAAACCTATTCATGAACAATTGAACAATTATTATAATAGAGGCGAACTAAAAATTTGAAAAAGGAATTAATTAATGTTTAAGGATACGTAAATTTCGTACAAAAAATACCGAAATTTCACTCCAAAAAAAAGATACAATGTATAAAATTTAGCATTTATTTGCAAAAAAAATATATAAATTCCAAAATTTCGCATTTATTTTTTAAAAATCACGATTTTACTTATTTGGATAGGTAAGTATCAAAATTCTTCGTTAAAAGCTAACATTATAGCATAGCAGTCTCCACATTATATTCCTTAAGTCTTTGCCTTCTGTTCTTAATTACTATGTTGTACATACTAAAATATCTCTCAGTAGCTACGCCGTTAACGGGACTATAGAGGCTTTTTTATAGCTGCCTTTTCAAAATTAAGGTAGCAACATTTCGTTGCAATTAAAATCTATATAACATCAAAAGGAGTCTCTTATAGTTGACTACTGTAAGTAACTGAAATGCCCTTGACTTTGGCGCTCAAGAGACATTCTTAAATCTACTTGGTTGATTCTTATGTTTGAAACCGGTATGGACAAACTATCTAAATGAAATTCAGAGCAAATCCGAAGGAGAAGGAAATTTCTCAGTTAAAAACCACGGATGGTTCTAGTTAAGCAATTATGTCAATAAATTATTACTATTATTACCTAATTTCACTTATAAAGCCGTTTATCACCGAGTTTTCGCCGATAAGTAGTAAAAAAAAATGACTTTCGCATTTATTCACTCATATTGGCAAATTTCGCATTTATTCGCATCTATTTCGTAAATACAAAAATTACCTATCCTATCAATGTGTATCATTTTTTACAAAGTGATTTTTCTAAGTTCTATATTATAACAGTAAATTTAATGATAACATAAAAATTCCTTCATTAATGGCATGAAGGTCCGACTTAGTCACAGGAATTGCACAATTTTAAACACGTCAAGAGTCCCACGAAGCGAGAATAAGCCGGTGGGTATACGACATTTATAAGTAAAGAAATTGCGTATAAAAAAACACAAGCTGTCTTAGAGCTTTTGAAATAAGCCAGAAAAAAAAATGAAAAAAAATGAAAAATTCTATAAAAATGATTTCAGACAGAAGAATTATTTTTTAAATGAAAAGTAGCGACAATTGTTATTTAATTAACACTGTTACCTAGGTGAGACAAAATGTTGAATGTTACCTAAAAACATTTTATTTTCTGGTGTCCTTTTATAGTGTAATCATCTCGCTTTCAAAATAATCTCTTCGTTTGCCCTTTTGCACATCATAGCATAGAAATTATTATAAAGAATGCAACTTTGAGACAAACTTAGCTATGATTTAAATTTGGTTTTTCCATGTAAAACGCATTTTTTATTATATTTTAACATCAAGGTCTGCAATTAAAATTTGAAGATAGTGAGGATACAATAGTATAGATATTTTGCGGAGGGGTCTCTTGGACTTGGTTTAGGCTTTCCTACACCAGGGGGATTGGAAACAACAACAACAGATAGGGAAAATTTATTTTTTCCTTGGTTTGCTTTTAATGAAAACTGTTTCTGTAAATAAAATCTTTTCACATATATCGATATACTTTTTCTACGTTGAAGAAATGATTTTTTGTTCCCTCAAAAGTCGTGTTATTCATAATATCGTTATGTTATCCCCTCAAAAACATGTTATGTCTTCCCTATATGTTAGTCATGCACATGAATGACATAAACAAAAACATTCAAGAGTGATTTTGATAACTTCTCGTCAAGTTCTCTTGAATGCTGGTTATTTTTCAAGGATATTGTAATTTTGAAAGTTGGGTTTAGCACGAAAGAGGTAGACGTACCTATTATTTTCGTTCTATAGCGTGACCAAAAGGGAGCCCGATCCGGACGTAATTTTCTATCCTAGTTTTAAAAACACACCAAGCAAACACAAATCAGTGGAAAATTGAGGAATAATTACTGTTCAAGTGTCGTGGCATAACTGACATCTGCTTGGCTGGTATTGCTCAAAGCCAACCTCTTTCGTCTACCCGACTTACCAAGCTTGCTATGCCAGTTAGCTATGAATCAGTGCTTTTCTCATCAATTTATAATGTGATTTATTTGAATCGATGTCAGATGGACCAGTGTTTCGTGAGGGAATTGATTAAGAGCCGTTTTTTGAAGAATGCTTATGACGAGCATGATTTTTTGCGCAATTAGGCCAACAAAATTACAGGCGAATTACACAGCATAACGTGCTACGGCACGTTTATTACGTGCCTACGGGATCTTGTTTTTCTGCAATACATAACTTACAAAATTGCATAAATTTGGTCTCAATAACATGCTAACCGCTGACAGTAAACATGGTTTGCGAGATCATTCAGTCAGCTCATTAATATATATTTAAAAAAGGCATGTTCTTTCAAATATCAACGTAATCATGTTACCGTCGTGCATCAGTAACGTGCACGGGTCTTTTCTATTTGCACTTTACGATTATTTTCACGGTGTCTTTCATTTGATATAGAAGTTAAAAACTTATTTTATCAAAATCGAGTATATTTTTTGTTAAAATTGCTTGAAATATAAATCTTGCATGATATTCATATCATTAATGTCGTCTATAAAAAGGCCCGTAGGCTTGAATACTAATCTTCTTACTTAAATGTCAGACTCTAACTCTGCTGAAAGTTTCATATTTACAGGTACTGAAAAAGTCATCGTTAGAAATTACATTTTTGGGACTGCACGTTATTTTTCCTCACATTTCTTTTTTTAATTTTTTAAGGTTTCTGCCAGTTCCCTTAATTTATTTCAAATTTTGTTTTTAATTGGAAAATGGATTGGAAATTAAATCGTTGGTATAAATATTGTTCTTATATCAAAAACGTATCCCGTTTGTAATTATCTTCAATAAACGTCATATACCAATTTCCTCCAAATTTCTCTCCACAACTTTTTAAAGAAATCAATGTAATATTCGATACAATAAAGGTGTGCTATTTTCCATACTTGTGTCCTAAAATATACTACACTATCTCTCTAACAATGAAAAAAATTGTTCTTATAAGCTGTAAAACACCATTCCTCTTTTCCATATTTTTCCTCTCATTCGAGGACGTTTCGAAACTAATATGTCGTTTTCCAAATTTTCAGTATTAAACGTTCTCTGTTAGTTTCTAAATATATTCTCCTAGTTTTGATGTTACTGATTTCCTCAATACTGAATTCTGTTTTTCATTAGGTAATCATATCCTTTATCCCAGCATATTTATGTTATTGAATATTCAGTTGATGTTAATTCGTCAGGTTTTTTTGTGGTGTATGCCGTAAAGACGACTTTACAGAAAATAAATCTGAGATGTGTTAAGAAAATACAACTTGGGGAGGTATAAATTATTTTTTTCTCCCGTTGAGGATCCGAATCATAATCCAAACAAAACTAAAAATTTCTTTAAGTGAGGATCTAAATCTGAAGAAACGTAAAAAACATATAGTATGTTCCTTTGTGCCTCCAGCCTTTAAGGACCTGGAAAAAAGGAAAGAGGGTGCCAACACCTTATGACAGTTGATGTAAAGTAAAAACATACTAATAAGTTCACTATGAATTTTACTGTAAAACTCATTTAAAATTTCGAGGGATCTGAAATATCCTGCTTCATCCGCAGTTACAAATCAACAGCGTGCTATAATCAATAATTTCGTTTGCAGAATAACTATTGATTACCGAATTATATTATTTTTAATAGTAATTTTTTAAGCAATTATCCTTTGATCAGATTTTAAATTTAGGAAATTGTTAGAATTGACTGAAAACGAAAACCATAACTAGTGCATGGGCAAATTTGGTATTAAACTGCCTTGTTCCAGTGTATGATGAATTAGTTGTACGTGTATCAGCAGTTAAAGTTGATAAAGAATGATGACTAGATTGGATATCATACATTGTTTATCAGCTGATAAAATACAAACCAAATTTGTGAAAAAAATGTCAAAATGAGATCTTATAGTTTGTTAACACAAAATCTAGAATTATGAAATAATAATTATTATAAATGTAATAATTTTATTATCTGTGTATCATTTCTTCAAGAGCAGAATACCATTGCAAACTACAAGGCGGTGGTCTCGCAATTTTTTTTTTTCTTAACGATGAAATAATGAGGATGATAGTAGCGTGTATGAAAATCCTATGTTGTCCGAATAATATAATCCAAAAATTCCAAGTTTATATTTTAAATTTGTATTAAAAACCCTATACAATTTTATGCATTGTACATTCTTTCTTACACATTTCGTCCAAGTGTATTATGTATACCAGACGGATATACACAAACAATAGTGTACCAGTATGCAGCGGCACCTAACATGATTTACACAGAAGCAAGCAAAACTTTTTTTTGCTGCAAAACTTTAGTGAAGTGCGTCGACTCAAACTTTAGTGAAGTGCATAGTAACCAACTATGGTGTTCTAAGACATTCTAACGGGTGAGTGAAACTGTCTTCTATTGAGCAAACTCTTAATTTCTTAGTGTTTAGAGGATCCAGAACACAGTGATTATAACGGACAATTCATAAAAACCATGGAACCGCTAACAGTGGAACAAACCCAAGGTAAGATTGTTATTGATAAAATTATCAGTGTAGAAGCTACCATAGGTGATCTAACTAGAGCTATTAAGGTGTATGTTATAGATACCCAGTTGAATTATATTTTATTAACGTTACCACATATGAAGTTATTTAACCTGAATATTAAATTAAGTGATTGCAGTGTATATCAGGGTAATCTAGATATTACTCTAAACAAATTGTCGAGAAGTTGTTATCATAATATTTCCTAGCATCTCAATTCTAATATGAAAATTAAAAATAATAATGACAATGAGAGTCAGGATGATGTCGAGAGTACCATATTCATAGAAACGAAATATTTTTATAATTCTAATAAAAGTGTAGATAATCAATATGATCCAAGTAAGGGAGTAACTGAAAGAAATTTTGTGTGGTGTCATCTTTACATCTGTTGGATTCCGTTAGCAGTATGTTTTATTATTATTATTAACTTAAATTTGTGAGTAAGTGTTGATTTACTATTTTTCATGCTTATGAGTAGTATTTGTTTAAGTGTTGGTATATAATTGTTTAAGGGACATTTTATTAATTTGAATTTGTGAGTAGAGGTTAATTCAATACTTTTCATATGTATAATTAGTAATTGCTTAGTGTATTGGTATATAATTGTTTAGTTGGTATTTTGTTAATTTGAATTAGGAGTAATGTGTATTGATATATAGGTCGAGTAAAATTATCAATGAATATTCTGATGATAATAACTGTGCTAAATTATATTATGGTCGTATTGAAAATAATTGTGATGATATAATGCTAATGAATGGTAATGGAGAACATGAGCATCCAAAAAGTCTAAGCAAATCAGAAATACTCTTGATTTGACTGAAGACTCTAAGACTCAGAATGCCATTCAGGATAATATACCTGAATTTTCTAACGTGAATCTATATCCGGAGCTCATTTCTCTATTGTCATCAGTTATTGGTATATTTGCTAAAAGTAAATATGATATTGGGAGAATGAATATGGAGCCTGCTAGAATTATTACAACGTCAGAATTACCTATAGCTTTGAGGCCCTATAGAGCATGCGAAAAGTAGGAGGGTGAACTCTGACCTCATCCAACAGAAGTAGGTCGAACGACGAGTTGTTTTGGAGGGGGAGGCGAAAGAGCGAAAAAGCGAGTCCCGATCGCAGTTTCACGCATTGAAAGGTAAGGTACAGATTTGAGTGTTGTAAAAAGAGACGAATAATAATTATATCTTAACCAAATTAGCTGAAGTTGTCAGAATTATTTTATTATATTTCTATATAAATTATGAAGTTAAGGAAGAAAATGGAAGGAGGAAATTTGTACCTTTCATTGGATCTTAAATTCATTTAAATAGGACCGGCTTATTCAAAGACAAGTGCTATCATGAGAAATTAGTACTCTGATTGGCAAATGTCATCATAAGTCAAAACACTACAGCTATGTTAGAAGGATAAGGTAATGCAAAAATTGAGCTGGAGAGAGATGAATACTGGAAGGGTGAAAGGATTAATTTTCGCTCAATGTAGAGATCTAGAAGAGTATAGGAAGGAGATTTTGAGATTAAGAAAAATAGAAGTTATTCCCCTGTATTAAGGAATATAGTGAATTAAAAAAACATGAGAGAATTTAAGTGGAATGATAGGGATGAATAATCCAGTAGGTAAATCACATTCTGTTCGTATGATATATTTGTGTCTTAGTAAAGATTTTATTATATTATATCACCTGTTATTTCTTTTTCATTATTACTCACTATTATCATATTATCTATTTTATGATCATACTGGAATTGTTGTAATTGTATAAATAGTAATTATTATCCGCGTAAACCAGTGCTCTAGAAGTGTAAATAGTATTGAGTTATATTTTTCTGAATTGAACTAATTTAGTGCGTGATTGTCAATGTGCTTTCATATATGATTAATGATGAGTTACATTTACCTGAGTTGAAGTATTTAATGTATGATTTCTGTGTATTGATTTAGCATTGATTTACAAGTATCAGAATTGAATTGTTTTTGTGTATGATTTCATGTAGATTACTATTGAGTTAAAACTGATTTTCGGTATAATGTATCTGCATAGAGATTCAATTAAGCCATATCAATTGCCATTTCTATTTTATTCTTTTCATGACTATACTATTATATTATCTTATACCTTATTTTATTCATAATTATTACCAGACTATTGATGTATTTGCAGAGAGATTCAATTATGCCATATCACTTGCCATTTCTATGTTATTCTTTTCATGGCTATACTAGTATATTATCGTATTACTTATTTTATTATCCCACTAATATTGTTATAATTATGTACTTTTAAATTACTATTAGACTATTGTTGTAATTGTGCACCTATTGTTTTGAGGCCGAGTAATTATATTGTTATGGTATTGAACACGATGACTGGAGATGCAGGAATTTAGGTAGGTGGAGAACTTCTCCAGAGATACGGAAAGATTTATAATTCCAGCTAACGTATGTCGATATAAGGAGCTTGATACTGCAGATCAAGAAATTTATATCGATTATATGACTTAACTTAAAAAAAATTGATGTAGGAAAAATTAGAATTTGATCTTGCAGAGTGAATTAGGTGAGGTCCCAACATACTCACACTCAGGTGTCTCTCGCCCTATGCAGGCATAGGATGAGAGCCTCTTGGGAGGGGGGATGTGACATTATAAGTTGAATCTTGTCTATTTCTATAATTCGGGTCCCCACACCTGTTAAGATAAGCCCCTTTTCTCAGAATAGCCCACCCAACAGCAAGGGAACATCTGCAAGTTCCAGAAAAATACATTCAGGCAAATAACCGCAGCAGAGAGTGAAAAGTATGGGATAAACACCACGATAAATTCAAACCAGTTGATAGAAATATAGAGCTATACCGCCCCAGAAGGATTAGCAAAACCCCGTCTCTAGTTATCTAAATCCGCAGTTCACAATATCTCAGAGATAATGGCTGCAGGTGCCAGAGATAAAGCGATCAAAAGTGTCAAACAATACCATAAAGATAAAACGCATCCAATGTGCTTCTAAGAAGTATATCAGCCTTACCACCCACGACAAACCTCTGTGTTTACGGGAACAGTCGCTGACTTTTAGTACAGCCCCTGGCTAAACGAGCCAGACAGGCATTCTGTGGTTGTCTCTGTATGTGAACACATGTATCCTCTGCGTCATGCTAGAAGGATGCCCTGTCTCCGCCATAACTTCTACAGAAATAAAGGACTGCAACTTTATAGAACTCTGCCTCGTCTTTTATGCCTCTTATGTGTTATTATGGAAAAGTCATGTGGTGAAATGTGACTTATATATATATATATATATATATATATATATATATATATATATATATATATATATATATATATATATATATATATATATATATATATATATGCATATATGTATGTCAAAATTTTGACGCATTTTGGTACTTTTCTGTTAAACTGTCTATTGCTTGTCCAAGCGATACAGACTGAGTTTGACGCGCTGCTAAAATTATAATTCGCGAGGTACAGACGGACAGTTTTAGCGTTTGAAATTTTCCTTTCTGGAGGACCGTTATGGAGGAACGTAATCCTACGTTAAAACCTGTTGAATAAGTGTGTTCATGTTCAAGGCGACTTGATAAAATACCATTTGTAGGTTGATCCTGAGTAGTAAACTGATGTTTATAAAAAGTCTTGGAGTTTCTTGGAAAGCTTACACATTCAGAATTTAACGCCTTATACAAAAATTATAGAAAAAGAAATGACTATCTATTTATATACCCGATGTAATATTATCACATTCTTATTATTAATGCCATATGTAAGATCATAATGTTAGACGCAAATTTTACCTAGCTTAGAAGTGATATTAGGCACTAGCATCTTAATCACTGTCTTTAGTAAAACTTATTTGCAATATATTAGGTCAGAGGTTTGAACCTTAAGATTTGTATTGGGCGAGAGGAGGCTATAATTCTTAAATTTCTTGTACATAAAATAAATATGATACACCTTTCGTGGAAAATCTTTCTTTGAAAACAACCATCCTGTGGAACTTAATGTATTTCTGTGCATTCAGATATTTTCTAAATCTCTTTGTAATTAAAAATTAATACTTTTGGGATTTATCGGTAATTTCAAGTAAATAGTTGTTTGAACTTTCCGTGGCCAAAACAAGATTCTTACGTGATTATTCCACAGTTAATGAGCATCAGTTCCATAATGTTAGAGGCTGAGGGCTTTCACAGTAATTATTATTTTTATTTTTTTTGGAGGAAAAAATTCTAAGTACCAATGCTTTATTTTATTCAGTATTATTTTCACCATTCTCTCATTGATCTTTATTTTCACTCCTCAGAAAAGGCGTCGGAATAAATCTTACCTGTTTATATTTTATATTCAAGTGATATATTAAGCACTTTCATTGACACCTACGAATCTAAAGTTTAAAATACTTTAAACCCTGCATCTCATCCTTTTATAACTTATTATAAATTATTCAAATTTTATTTTAAAAAATTGTCAAATATTAGTGAAAGATGACAAACACAAAGTGCTTTCAATAATATTTCAAGCAAAAGCATTCCTTTATGTTCATGGGTTATTCCTGCCACACCATTAAATATATTTAAATAGTTTGGAAAACATGTTTTTTATCGGCTTTCTCTCGTGTTACAAATATTTTTCAATGGGTGCTCACCACTTTGTTATGAATGGCCGGGGTATTTACGCAAAACGCTTTTTATTCTTGATTATAAAAATCGTTTCTTTCGAATTCATATCAATAAAACATTTTCCCCCTCGACTGAAAAGAGATTAAGCCTTTGAACATGTCATCGACGCAGTGATAAAAAATGCATCGTGAGTTTGAAATATTGTTTATCAATTACGTACCTAAGTAGGCAAATTGTTTTTCAGATAAAACAATAATCCGATATAAATATTTAAGAGACACTTACCGTTCCGTTAATCACATTTACACACACAGCATAAATAGATATTGATTAAAACTATGTACAATGTTTGCCATATCTTCCTCTTCCTTCTATTAAATTATGAAGTAAGACCTTCTATATTGCTGTTCCAAGGGAGAATTAAACATTGGACGTGCTCTAGTTATTAGAAAGAGTATGCAGTTGAGGGATGAAGTCTTACTAAGATACCTCCAAATGAAGAAAATATTCGTTTAAAAATGCAAAAATATTGAAATCTAAGATCAATTATTTTAAGTGGTATTATAGAAACCTCTCTCCCAACGAGGTAGGTTTTTATTCTGAAGATTTTCGGCCCTTCCCACCGCAGTGTTTTTGGCTTTTTTATTATGGGAGCACCCCATGAGTGAACTAATTCCTCCCTATAAGGGAACTAAAGAAAGGCACCCATACTTTAGTCCGGATTCCAACCTCAGTCTATACGGTTGAAGCTTGATAGCCTAGCCTAGCCACTATAAAATGAACGTGACTAGAGGAAAAATATTTCAAATCATATATGACGTATATCTATTAAATAACGAGACTGTGATTCCACCTAATAAACAAAGGAGTCATAACCGGTTATCACTGCATATATAATGATCATGAACATGTCTGAACCAGCATGACAAGCAGCAACACTCGATGATTTTCAGTTGATTGTGAGTCGCCATTTAGTTTGGTAGTGTTTTCTGTAGACTGCCGAAAAAGAAAATGCTAAATGTAAATAATGTTGAACAACGTTGCAATTTGAAATTTTACTACAATTGCACAAAACACCAACAAAATACAGCAACTTGAAACAGATCCAAACCTGTTTCATAAGGTAATGACAAGTGGTGAGACCTGGATCTTCCAGTACGATCCTAAAACAAAAGACAGTCAGTGCACTGGAGAACACCGTCATCACTAAGAATGAAAAAAGATCGTCAAAGGAAGTTAAAATTCAAAGCAATTCTCATTGTTTTTTTTTCTTTGTTTTTTGGGGGACGGGGACGTTTCGATATCAAGGGTGTAATTTTGGAAGATTGGGTTCTATAATGCACAACGGTTAACTAGCATTATCATAAAGAAGTTTTTAAAAAGCTGAGAGAAAGAGTCAGAGAGAAATGGCCGCAACTGTGGAAAAAGGGTTTCATCCTTCACCAGTACAATGCGCCTGATCACACAGCACTTTCAGTGTTGCCAACCTTCAAAGACAAAATTATGGATTCTAGATCCTAAAATTATGACATTAACATAAAAAATTTCGTACAAAATTTTATTATTATCATTTTTTGAATAAGAATTTTTTTTTTTAACGTGGACAGATAAAAATCTCTGAGGACCGGTGGTTGAGAATCATTGTTCTGGAAGACTGGCTAAAAATTTAAAGAGCCGTATGACCTGGCAGAAAAGTTGGATGAATATGAACGTATTAGAGAAAGTTTCAAGAAGAAAAAAATGCCAAATAAAAATTTTACATGAAACCAAACTGCAAATCAGCATAGCCATAAATCTAAAGAAACTACCAGACTTAAGCCGAAATTTCAAGCAAAGACAGAAACTCTCCCAGAGCAAAACGTGATAAAGAGTTTGACAAAAGAAAACAGTTACGTTGCTTTGAATATGACTCCAGCAATCATCTCGAACCTCAGTGTGACAAGATTAAGAAAACTCGTGAATTAAAAATACAAATTAATGGCGCGTTACACTAGTGTAGGGACAGTGAATGGTATCGAAATGAAAATTTTGAGAGCTACTGGTGCTACGCTTGACTAGATCTGCAGCAAGTACATCAAACCTCATATTTATACTAATGAAAAGGTGTGGTTGAGAACACCGTTAGAGGAAATTTTAGTATCCCTTTCTCTAGCAGAGGTAGAGCTGAAGCGTGAAATGGGACACATAGAAAGAAATGCTGCTGTCCTCAGAGATTCTTTGGATCAAGTAAGATATTTGTTGGGTAACAAAACTGCTGTTTTATTTGAAGATAGACAATTGAATCCAGATGTACAAGTACATATATTAAATGCTGCTCAGACCAGGGAGCAGAAGAAACTTTTGGAAATAGAAAATGTTGTACAAGAACAACTCAGGGGAAAAGGAACAACTCAGGGAACAACTCATGAAGAGGAAACTACTAAGATGAAAACAAAGGACAGGACGAAGATGTATTTCTACCAGCAGCAGAAGAATTTTCAGTGCCAGATCTCATAAAAACTTCTCCAACGTAGAAACAGTAGAGAAACAGCAGAGGAACAGTATAAAAGTAAAGAATTAAAGCCACTTTTTGTAAAAGTTAAAAGAAAAACTTCTGAAGAAAATAAGTATGTTGTGGAAGGAGATATGTTGTTCTATCAGAAAAGAGATAAATCTGGAACTTAAAGAAAACTGTTGATTATCCCTGAAAAATTTCGCGAATAACCGAAAAGGATTTGTCATGATGGCACGTTTGCACACCTGGGAGCTACTAAGACTAAAGATGCTTTATTTAAAACTTTTTACTGGCCAAATTGCTAAAACGATATTGACAATTATGTCAAGACTTGTGAGAAATGTCAACATTCTTGACATAATTGTCAAGACTGTCGACATTTGTCACAAGTCTTGACATAATTGTGAGTAGGGAAGCCACGAGATAAGAAAAATGCACCCTTAACAATTGTTCCTGTTATTTCAGAAATTTTCACTAAACTAAATGTAGACGCCTGTGGACCTTTGCCTGTTAGCTCTTTGGGAAATAGGTATCTTATAACCGCTATCTGTTTATCTTCTAAGTATCTTGATGTAATCCCTGCATCTGATTTACTTTCAACGTTTTGAGGTCTCCGGGTTGCCCAATTTGGTCGACAGATCTGTACTGTCCGTCCGGCGCTCATGTCTATACTATTCATAAACCGAACAAGGGAAATCAACCCTCAGCTGAGTTTGAAGGTTTTGCTACGCAGCGCAGGTCTCCAAATTGACACTTGTCGTATGGACTGATCGTCCAGGTAATGTAACCTTTTGAGATTACGTTCACCTCATCGATGATTTGTTACAAATCTTTAGTCGTATGGGATTTCCCAAAAAATTGCAAACTGAATAAGGAACATTTTTTTGTGTGTGTACTTACCACAGAATTTTTAGAGAAGTTTGGAATTCGGGTTGTGCGAAGTTCGGTGAGACATCCCCAAAGTCCTCCTGTTGAATGGATATAAAGAACTTTGAAACGAATTCTCCGAGTACTTTGCAATCACTGTTTTCTTTTAAGAATTGTTACCCACAACAGTACCAGTTTCAGTCCTGCCGAATTAGTTCACGGACGTAATCTACGGACTCCACTGATGTTGCTATATGAAAATTTAACAGAATAACGTGAAGAAGAAAGCAGCGTGGTAGCATACGTGTTTGAACTAATGAATCGTATGAAAAATTGTCAAGAATTGGCTGTACAAAACATGCAAGAATCAAAAGAAAAACAAAAACTGTGGTATGATCGAAAAGCGGAAATTTAAAGAAGGTGATCTTGTCCTGGTTGTAGCTCCTTCCAGACCTAACAAACTGTCTGTAAGTTGGATAGGTCTGGGAAAAGTAGTTAAACCGCGGAGACTAATTCAATAATTCAGTATCCGGGAAAATATAAGATTCGCGTGTACCATGTGAACATGTTAAAACCAAATTATCAGAGATCTGAACACATTAACTTATTAAGCCCCGAACAAAACTCAGAAATTGCAAACGAAGGCGACATTCTTAATCTTGAATTGTAATCCATTGAATCAGAAATATCTGATTTTCACTCACCCCTTATACTAGTTGAAGTACCAGGGAAAGAAGCCCGACCCTGTATTGATTATCATGGATTGAATAAGGTAACCAGAACAAAATTATTTTCTCAAACGTGGAGGGATCACTTGAAAAATCTAGAACGCATTTTTGCCAAGCTAAGCGATGCAAAATTGAGTATAAAACCATTAAAATGTCAGTTCTCATAAGCATATGTAAGGTATTAAAGGCATTTAGTGGGACAGGGGCTAAGAACACCAGGAGAATTAAAATTCCAAGTGAAAAGAGACTTTCCAACATCCGTAACGAAATCAGGTCTTTTTATGGCTTAGTGGGGTACTACTTGGCCTAGTGGGGTGAAGGTATATCTCTGAGTTTTCTGTTATTTCACCCCTCTTACATATTTATCGATAGGCAAAGGCCGAAAATCGACTATTACTTAGAGTAACGCTTATCAAACAGCTTTCTAAAAACTTAAGAAAAGGCCGTCGAGAATCCGGTTTTATATAGTCCCAATTTCTCTAAACCATTTATTATCCAATGTGATTCTTCGAATCTTGGGATTGGCGCTGTACTTTCTCAAAAAAGTGAAAATGGCGAAGAACATCCCATCAAGTTTTTGAGCAAAAAGTTTTCTGACACGGAACAAAGGTATGGCACCACTGAGAAGGAATGCGCTGCTATTGTCTTTGCTGTACAAAAATTTAAATGTTACCTGGATGGGCACCAGACGTTTATTATTTAGACAGTTTATAACCCCCCTGGTTTGGGTGGAGAAAAAGTACCGTAACTAATCCCAGACTTATAGGATGGGCCTTAATTTTTCAACCTTTAAATTACAAGGTTGGTCATCGCCGGAAAAAACAACATCGAAATGCTTTAGTTTAAGTCGTCTTCCTTAAATCTTCAAGTATCAAGGTCGATTAAAATGGGATAGTTGTATATTTATCAGTCTGAAAATCATATTAATATATCTCAATGATTTTTTCTTTGGGGGGGGGGGGGAGGATTGGTTATTTTGTATTTCATTGGTGTTATTTCCAATTATATATTTTGAAAAAGTTTACTGTATTGTTAATGTTTTGCGTCGGATTTTCTTTATATGTGTCTTTTATGCTAAAACAATGATAAATTTTCTTTTAATAGTAGTTTAAGTTTAGTCAAGGCATCGATGTTCAGATGGAGCTGGTATTTCATTATTTTTTCTTATTCACTATCTACCAATAAGTATTTGGACACCCATGCAAATGACGATATCTGCGGTCCTGATATACGTCACGCCCTCCGCCGTTAAATATCGTGTAGGAAACAATACTGGCATTAGTAGCATACAAGATGCCACGAAGTGCAGAGTTTTCAAATTTCGAGAAAGGTGTAATCGTCGTGTATCACAGAAATAGCCGATCCTAAAGGGATGCATCTAACGAGCTGAATTACTCAAAATCGACAGTGGCCTATGTGATTCAGAAGGAGAATGTGAAGAATTTAATGTATTTTAGTGTTTGGTTGACTGACAATTTTAAATTTATTTTAATTTTTTTTTTCATGTGGATTGACTGACACAAGGTAGAGTTTTTTTTTTTAAATTAAGCTTTGTTTAGTATTTTTATTTATTTTCCCCCTTTTATTTCTTAAGTTTTATACGCTTAATTTTTTTTTCCTTTATATATATATATATATATTTTAAATCCTCACGTATTGGTTTGAAACACAGAAGTGCTTCTCGAGAATCTTTAAAAAAATGGCGATACAGTTTATTCAGTTGCATTAAAAAAAAGAGACGATTTTGCCCACTTTTTACAAAGAAATATGCTGATAAGTGGTCCACATGGGGTTTCCCCATATGGTTGTACCCGGATGTGAGAGGGTCAGGGAAGCTTTTGGACATGCTTGAGGCGAGTAACAGCACAGATGATATAATTAAAAGTACCACGTGGATGGACTAAAAAAGATTATAAAAGGGCAGCACACAAAAAATACTGGGACTTTTCCTTTTTCCTGGTGGTCTGGCTGACGAAAGCTCTAGCTAGATGTCTCTGCACTGATCAATGCTGCCGTTTGTTCGGAGTTGACGACAAATTTCGAAGAACGCCATTATTAAGAAGATTGAACAAAGACCCTGGACCTGGAGTATTGACTCTCCCGATGTACGATGGAGCATAGAAGTGATCACGAGGCTTTTAAGATATCCGATTAGATAAGTTTTTCTTTTTTAGCCATGGCTTAATTTAATTTAATAATTTTTTTAAGTTTTTTTGGTCAGTCAATCTATTTTTTTTCTTTTTATTGTGGCCATATTTTATTTCTTTATGTTGTTCAAAGTGATAATTATTAATTTTTATTATGAGGGATATAATTTAATGTTTTATGTTTACAAGTAGAACGAGGGATATTACTAATATATATGTGTATATTGATGTATAAGGAAGTTAAGGCAAAGAGATAAGATTTCTCTAAATTCTATTGTTTAACGTAGGGTGTTTAGATTATATTAATTTGTGTTAATAGTAATGAATAAAAATTTTGGTTTGTTTCCCTCAGTTAAAATTGAGTCTGTCATGTTTTGTGAATAATCATGTGTGAATTTCTGTTAGCCACATAATCTAGGTTATTGTTTTCGTTAGGAGATTGATAACACAATGCAATACTAACCACTATACGTTTTAAATATAATGAATAAGTTTAAAATAAATCAATACTGCTGAGTTTGATTTAAATAAATAATAATTAAATAAGTAGTAAAATTATAGATACAACACTTTTATAAACTCTGGATTTGTGACCACCAATTCTTCTCTTGAAAGTTTTTTTTTTCAACCTGCCTATACTTCTACTCATAACATAAGGATGCCCTCAGATGCAATGATAAAGAATACCAGTGACTGACTATAGGACATCCATATTCTAAAAGGATCCATTCTTAATATTAACCCGAGTACGAGAAATTGCACTGTGTTTATAAATTGTAATCCTTTTTAAAAACAAAACTGAATCAAAACAACAAAAAACTAGGCAGTGTCGGACACTGCTACAGTTTTTTTTTTCGTGAAAACGTCGATCGTGTATAGTAAATTGAAATTAAATTAATATTTTTAATAGTTTAATTAATTTTCAACTTACATTTATTGAATACAGGGTAGTGGTATGAGAAGTAGGATACAAATGGCTTTGAAATTATTTGAATACCTCTTGAAAATGTCAAATCTATACAAGTTTTCCCTTACTCCATCCACATTCATAAATTCCATGTTGTCAGCATCACTCGCCTCTTCACGTCCACTGTCATCACCTGCGGACACAATTTCCAGTGAGGTTGTCGAAATCAACTTCGATTTTGTAGTAGCGATAGAGCAGCTGTGACGGTCTTGAGTACTGCCTTCTTTACATATCCACTGAGATAGTTAGACTTGTGCACGATATTCTGCTTCAAATTTACATTCATGGAGTAATCGTCGTCGAGAAAGTGCGGTAACTTTGCAACCATGGTATCGACACTCACTGGGATATTGATCACTTGGCCGACGATAGCGTAACTTGATCCTCGCAGCTTGTGTAACCGCATGTAAGGGAGTCGCGGTGAAAGTCAAACGCTCTGTCAAGGAATCGAGTTGGGCTGAGGTGGGTCTAGGATCGGCGTATATATGAAACCGTTAGGGCCTGTTCACATAGGAGTCCGTTGCGTTGCGAATAAACCAATCATAGGCCTTCAAACGATTAGCAATGAAATTTTTAACGCCTATGATTGGTTTATTTTCGTCTCAACGTCATCTTTTCCTTAACGCTACGCAACGGACTCCTATGTGAACAGGCCCTTACTCCGACTGATCGCTGGAATCCGCCCCGTATAACACTACGCTTTACAGTTGTTACATATCTTGAAACTAATCACGTCATCTGTAGGGAACTCTTCTCACAATACGCCAGTGATACTGCTATTGGTAGACTTCAAATCATTTCTGAACCACAGGCGGTCACAAATGTCATATTTATGACCAAAGTCGTTGTCTAAGAATGTTTTATATTGTGGTTGTCGGCCCCGGTATAAGTCCAACTTTGGGCCCACGCCGCCATATTGGGTATGCCAAGTGGGTCCGATGGGTCTGGGTCAAACTCCATTGCACTCTCCATCTCGTCAGATGCCACCTGAGTTGTCCGAGCGCGCTTACGTTGCTCATATTCGCGGCAGTACTGCGCGTTGGTTTTGAGTTCGGACCGGTGTTTTCGGTGTCATTTTCTTTGGAATTTTGTGTCTACGCATTCGTGCCCGATTTTTGTAATTCCGGTTGAACTTTGCCCTCATATATCGCGAGATTTTAAGAAAATCGGGAAATTTTTATATTCACAGCCTTGTACCTTTTTGAGTTTTTGAGAGAGAGACTTGGAACTGAGGATGACTCCTCTTCAAAAGAACACTTGGCTCGCTCGGATCGGATAATTAGTCTCTGAGATATGATCCCGTTTATGGACACAGTGTTGAATCCGGAAAGTCGAAAATCACGGATTCACTTTGAGTACGCAGTTCGCTACATCCGGATACCTCAAATGTCGGAGTGGTACTGGCCCAAACTTTCATTTTTCCTCTTTAAAACGAGACCAAGATAGCGGCGCTATATCTATTTTTAGCCGAGTTATTGAAGTTTGAAATTACCTCGACAGAAACTGTCGCTCATTCGGGCGCAATTGCCTCCACACACCTGGCATCAACTTTAAAGATGTTTTCACGTCAAAAAATCCGCGATAAAATTAGTTAGATTAATGAAAAAAAAATTTTCCGCTAAAATGGGCGAAGGGTTATTTCATGATATATTTTAAACGCTCTAATATACCTAATATGCTTAAATACCATTTGTTATTTGTTCTCTAATTGCACAAATTTTAGACAAAAATCACATGATGTGATATAAATTAATCATCCTGATATTTAATTGAATTCTCAGGTTTTGCGAGAAATGTATTAAAAGGGAAAGATATAAACGATATCTATTTAGAAATTCACTGATAGTTTTAATCACATTTCTTTATTACTTAGAATTATTTTCCTTTTTCATCATTCTCTTGATAAAAAACAGGAAAAACAGGAAGTTTCCAATTTTTGCTAAAGATAAGAATGATGAAAATAAATAATGCCTGAAAATAAAACCTTTAATTTACTTCATATCTATCTTATATTTTAAGAAAAATGTCTTTATGCATCTAGCAAAAAGGTTCTGCCGACTCGAATTTATTTCGTCTATTTTAAAAATTTATAATCCTTAACAATTCTAATAAAATCACTTTCTGTTGACCTTAGACAAACAGAATCTGAAAATAATAAAAAAAGGGGTAGATGAACATGAATGGATTAATGCATTTCACTAAACTCTGAGAAAAGAAAGTTAAATTTTTCTCTTTAAACTCTGAGAAAAGAAAGTTAAATTTTGGAAAAAAGGGAAAATAAGCTTCAATGTTTCAAGATCTTCGTATGATGTGCGATGGAAATTTCTGTCCTGGCCTGTGCTTCGGTCGATCTTCACTACCATATGTATTAAATTAATACACAATGGCTAATAATGAAGGAAGGGTATAATTTGTGAGAATTTTTGAAATGTGAGGCACGGGAGAAAGAGATTTTCAACATCCTAGGATGAGTATTAGAGCCATGGTATTTCGACTTTAATAGAAAATGATGCGTACAAATTATAGAGAGGAATCTTCTTGCAGTCTTTCATCGGATAATTAAGAATTTTCCACGTTAGCTGTAGCAAAAATTGAGTCATGTTAATTAAGTACATGTTATAGAAATCATAATTTTTTTGCTTCAAATTGGAATTTAAAGAGTACATTCTTTTTTTTATTTTTCAAAGGCGACGTTGGATTTTATCAAAAACAGCATTTTGCGAAAGACAGTTAAATTTAGTTGATTTGAAAGCAAAAAATGAGATGAATTTTACATACATCCGTAATTCTCTCATAAACTTAAGTGCGCAGCAAAAATAATAATAATTATTATAATTTAAAGTTTTGAATAATGGAAAGACACGTTGAAGATATATATATATATTTTTTTATTTTTTTAGTTTTATAATTTCCACGGAAGTGTTTAGAAATCCTTAAAATATCTAGATGGTTATATCAGGTTGGCATCAGTTGCAATGTTTTGGAAACAAGCGATCTGGACTTAATATCCGTGATGTGTAAATTTTTAAATAATCGTCTATTCCCAAAATTATACCTTTACTGATAAATATAACCATATTTTATTTTTGTTATTGATACTACATATTTTTCTTTTTTTTTTTGTTTTAATTTGTAAGATTGAGGCATTTGTGCTCTACAATGTAGCTTTAGCTAAACTTTTAATATGTTTTTAAGTCCGACATTTGCGCTTGTCAAAATTATGTTTCTTTTCACAGTATGATAGTTTACTGCTGCTGATGTTTACCAGTTTCACATGTCTGTTCTGATATCATGCTAAATTAAACAATTATAAATTCGTTTGTAAATACTGAGTATTTTAATTGTCATTGTTAATTATGTATTTCATCTGATTAAAGACACGTTACTGAATTTTAAGAACTCTGATCTGAAAATGTTTGAAATAACAAATGTCAGTACTAAAGATCAGTTTTTGCAAGAAGCGAAAGCTGCTCGAATGGAAAGGGCTTTAGAAAGGAAAAGAGAACAAGCGGCTATTACTATACAAGTAAGATGTTCAAGTTATATCATTGAAATGCTTATTTTGTTGAAACTGACTAAAAGATGAAATTGTCAATCGACTGTTATTTAAATGTTACGATGTTTTAGTCTTTAGTTTAATTTTTTTTGTTAATTTATTTTGAATTATATTTATATTTGAAATGCAATGTCAAGACTTGTTTTTAATCTTATCACTATTTGCTGTTCCTTAAATGTTCCGTATATGGCTAGCCACCCGTATAGAATATATATATGATGTTTACATTTTGAAATATCAAAATGTTTATAACATTTTTCTATAATATTTATACTTTTTTAGTCTTATGCACGGGGATTTTTTGCAAGACAGCAATTAAAGGATGATGTCAGAAAAGAATTTGACAGCACTATATTGGAATTTACAGAATCAAATAAATTACCCCCAGGTTAGTATACAAACAGTTTAACATACATGTACATTTAACTTGTGTTATGATTTTTATAGTTTTATTAGCATCTATAAAAAAATCCATTGAAAAGATCCGGTGTAGCATATGACTTGTGCTTTCTTTTTTTTCTTTTCCTTAAAGCATGACAAATTGTAGAAAATTGTCCTTTCCTGGCCATATTGTTTACCAAAACCTAATTTTCTAGATTATAAGAATCATCTACAGCTGATTAAATAAGTTTGCCAAAAAAAGTTAAAATGCAAATGTACAATTGGAAATATTTATGCAACATCATTAATTTACACTTAACCAACTCTAAAGTAAAGATATTCATATGTATTTTAACTTTTCTTTTTTTTTTTCTTTTTTTTTTTTTTACAATATAATTACAATATATTATTGTCACAACAATAAAATCTGTTTGTTTTATTGAAATCTACCAGTTATTCAAGCATCCTGTGCTGATTACATTGTAAAAAACAATGTTTAATATATTTGCGTGTTTAATTTACAATTAAGTACAAAAATTTATAAATCCCAAGTAACAAAACAGGATTCAAAGTCCCTGCAACTAAACGTTATATGATTTTGATTATATCCTCTTAGCACTGATCAAACTGCAATCAAATTCTAAAATTCCCCACTCTTTCTATAACTATGCTTTATACCAGAATATTCCAGAGCGATATATTGGTGTGTGCAATTACTATATGAAGAAGACATCATCTATCTTCACATACACTACTACTTGACTATACTTATTGTTGTCATTAGCTGAACATGACTTGCTTATATTCTCCAAACTGTGTATTGAAATCAGTAGTACTAAACAGGATTTTCAAAGTTTACTTACCTTACCATGAAAGATTTTCTTTGCAAACTGAAAATTTAATTCTCAATAAGATAAATTATATATGGTGAGTCATTAAAATTAGTTCATATGCTTTTTTGTAAGCATAGAAATATTTGAAAATTACACACACACACACACACATATATATATATATATATATATATATATATATATATATATATATTCAGATCAAATGCAGAATCTTATTGTGATGATTTTCTTGTGTTTGTATACTGAATTTGTTTTTATGTTTAATAAATTCTTTATTAAAATAGTATTTCTTACTCTATGTTTGTTGACTGAAATTTTTGTCTGTGAATTTAAGTTTTCATATTAAATAAACAAGGGTCATTATTAATATGGGATGTAAAACCATTCAGAGAATAATTATCAATTGTATATGAGCCATATTTTTGTTATGAATAAAAATGAAAAATCCTTGTATTATTATTATTATTTTAAGATAAAAAATGAATATTTGCATTACTATATGCATGTGTTTTTTTTTCTTTCTCACTGTGTTATTCAAATTTGTTTAACTATTATTACGATTTCAGCTGTGGATATGTACAACATGATTAGAAGATTGATGTTTGTGATCAGTGAAGACAGTAGTGATAGAGAGGTAATTCCCTCACTGTTGTCAACAATGAATAGATATCAATTGTTTTATATATTTTTTTTATTGTGATAATTTTGATTATTTCTTTTCAGAGGTTTGAAAAAGTCTGCAAATACATCATTGCAAGCATTGATAGTGATTCTTTAAAAGTGAGTTTAAATCAGTCTTTTGTCAATATTGCATAAGTCCTAAAGGCGATTAAGAAATTTTATTCTAAAAATATCCTTTGTCAGCTATGATTTCAACTATGATTTATTTAGAGATGGTTTTTAAAAATCAGTCACAAGAAATGGGCAATCATTTGTGTTTGATTGGTCTGTTATTAATCTTATATTTTCGAAAGTTTCTTGGTTTTTAAAACATTTTTAATGCTGTCTATTACTTTCAAGATTATAAGTTTGTGAAATTGTTTATATCACTAGTATTATATGATATATTATCTATGAAATAACAATGATTTCTTTTACTTAATTTCAGAAAAGTTATATAGCAGTTGCCTTCAATAAAGATTTGGCTGTTGCATGGATACATCATTTGAAAACATTATTATGGCAATGCTGTAATTACTTAAAAACTTTGAAGGTAAATACTTATGACCGGTTATTTAAAAAAATTAATCAGCTGAATGTGTAAACCGAAAATATTCATAAAATCAAAATTGTGATATTCTTTCGTATTTAATGTTAGATTCTCATGTTAATGCAGAATTTTATTGAAATATAGAAAATTGTACTTTGTAAAAGAAATAAAATTATAAAAGTGAGCTTTTTCAATATTATTAATGATGTGCCTTTGTTTACTATCAGTTATATCTAAATATTTAAGAATTTTTATTATGTTCACTTCTCTTTTTTTATTATTGATAATTTTTTACCAGTTATCTGAAATTTTACATTCTCAAAAGACATTCTGAAATGTTAGATATCTGAAGTTAATTTAGTTTCAAACTTGTCCAATAGAGATTAAAATTAAATTGAATTTAAATAAAGATCAAAATTTTGTTTACAGAATTCATTGTATGTAATTAATATTGGGCAATCACTGTCACCAGGAATTGCTCTATTTGTTTATTTAAAATGCATTTGTATGGATTATAAATGTTATAAATAAACTCCACTGATCAGATATTAAGTATATTTAAATTAATTTCTGTTATATAGTGCTTTACAAATAGAGTAAAGGTATTAAATACATATCCTTTATAAAATTTCAAAAGTTATATAAAACAATCATTTTTGAATATTTAGAAACCAATCTTGAATGCTTGTGTAAGTCAAAGTAAAAGAAGGATAAGTTTTTAGAAAAAGCACTTTTTTCATTGAAACGGGAAAGTGCTGATAAGAAAAAAGTAGTTTTGCTCTCAATAATCTAAATTTTTTTATGTAGATATTTTATGTTACTTTGATACTGTGACTCAGTCAGTAATTATATTGTCAGATATTGTATAAATATATAAGAGTGATAAGGGAAAACTATCCATTATTCTCTTTTTAACGTAGTTCATCAGAATTTTGTATGCATACAAATTTGTTAACTAGTTTTTTAACATTAATATATTTATTGAAATTTAACTAATTTTATTATTGTGTCTTTTATGCTCTATGTTTAGCCTGAATGGCCTCAAGATACAAAAGCTTTGATGTTATACTTGCATATGCTAGTAACGTTCACTAACATTGGGACTTGGAAGGTTTTGCATAATAAACAAGGTATGTGCCATTAGAACTTTTTAGTAAATATTAGATGAAAATTGTTTAGGTAGTTTAGCATATTCAAGTTAGCTTTCCTGATTTGGAAAATGTATTTTGGTATATTAGCACACTGTTGTTATTATTTCTTTAAATTCAAGAAAGGAAAAATTATCCTTAGTAACTAATTTATTTCCTATTTGTATTATTAAAATTTAGGAGAAGCATTGAAACCAGCTATGAATCAGCTGTGTGCAAACATTATGGGGCATTTAGTATCAAAAGGACTTTATTCTGTTTTGCAAACTATTTTAATAAAAGGGTTAGTTCGAGTGAAACCTTGTTTGAAAAGAGCTGCTCTTCTTGCTGTTACTAATCTCTCTGTTTGGTAAGAATTCAATCTTATCTTTTGTATATTTTAAGGTTCAAGTAATATTTCCATTACTGATGCATATTGTGAAGGCTTTATTGTTATTTAGTTGTGGAATGTTATGTTTAAAAAACATGTATTAATATTTTATGTATTTTGATGTGACATGTTACAAAAATTTGGAAATTTAAGATTTCATTAACAATTTCAAGAAATGTATAGTTTTTCCTCAGCCTGAAATATTAAACAATTTTATCCTGTAAATGTGTCAATTTTTCTATAAAATTATATTTCTGACTTTTACCCATGTCATTAGAAAGCTGACTGAGTTGTTCCTTTTGATCCAAGCTCTGGTTCTTAATGCTGGCATGAATTAATTATTAGGTACATTAACAACACATGTGAATGTATTTTTTTTTTTTAATATTTGATATAAATTACGTTCTTCTGTTTGAAAATATACAACTCCCAAGCATTAATAACTTTATTTAAAATACATCAACCATGATTTTTAGAATTTAGTTTATCCAAGACTACAGACTAAACTAGTCCTTATATTGGATATCCACATTACTTTTCCACTTTCATTTTGTTTCTTTTCATTAAGTGTGAAAGTAAACTTTTAAAATGTATTTTGTTATAAGCAAAATTTCTCTATAATTGATTAATGTTATTTTCCTTAATTTTAGAATATGTGTAACTTTATTATCTTCAGTATGTAAAAGTTCTAAGTAAAGACCTAAACTGAATAAACATTACCCTCTTAGTATTTTCTATGGATTTTTCATTCTTTATATACATGTTTTCTGTGAACTTACATTGATGTGTATACAAATATAAAAGTAAAAAGGGTAATTTTTAGTTAGAAGGCTAGGAATTTATCTTGTAATATCTGGTCTTTTGTTAAAGTCTCTAAACATGTGAATAGGCAGAATGATCTGTGCATTCTTTGTTTTAGCTACAGACCATTATATTGTCAAAAGAAAAAAAACTATTCTCCAACACTTATAATTTTTTTCTAATTGTAACTTGGACCACTGGTTCAAATTCACATCATGCTGTGCACATTTCTGCTGAGTTCAAATGTTTCTAAAAACTTTTTTTTTTTTAAATAATAATTGTCAAAGGAAAAGAAAATGGTTGTAAAAGTCAGGGAAGGAACTCTTATTTTCCTCGAAATTCCTGAAATAGTCATGAACTGTCTCACTGGTTTCCTATACCTTTAATATGACTTTGAGGAGATTTCTTTTTCTGGGTTTGATATAAATATGACTAAATGAATGTTATTTACTATGGAAAATAATTACTTTTTGCAAAAATGTGATATTATCATAATCATAAAATTTTGTTTCTGATTTTTACAAATTTCAGCCCAAGTGAAGAATTGTTTAAAATTAAGAAATTATACTTTATTCCTCCAAATATATCATTTTTTACCATTATGTCACCAAAGCATGAATGCAAATTTACCATTCTATTGTTCAATATTGTTCTCCCACATTTGTTTGCATGATTATATAAGCTACATAATATTGTGACTTGTGTGGATGCCTCATTTTATTAACTATAATGAAAATATTTTATGAGCTGTACTAGTGAAATTGTTTTTATTTGAAGCATGAATCACTTTGTATAGTTATCCTCAATATGTATATGATAGATTGTATTTTTATTTAATTAATTTTAAAGAACATTAAAAGCAGTTCTCAATGAATACACAATCTGAGGTTATGGGTTTTGTCATATTTTATATTTAAATAGATAAAGTATATAATGACTGTAACTCTTAAAATGTTATTATTTATTATTATAAAGTAGTGCTGAAATTTTATGCCAAATCATCTTTTTTTTTTTTAAATGTATCTACTGTTTGAATATGAAATCTCTTCCTGATGCACTTCATGAATTTTACTGCAGTATTTCTAGTTGGAAAATTGCACTTTAGATTCAATTAAATGTAATATTTTTTTTTTTATGATAGTATTATAAGTTGCTATTAGAGAAAATTTTCCTCATAAAATTTCTATATTTATATTAATAATTTTATGACAAATTGTTTAGTCATTAATTTTAACTGATAATTAATAATAATGAAATCAATAAAGTTTCTATTGATTGATTAATTAACAATTGTCTGCTGTAAGTTCTGCTCAGTTAGTTTTATCCTCTTCCATTTAACAAATAGGTAAGTAATAAGCTATTCAATAAGATTGTGGTTATTGTATCATTAGAGTGACAGAGTCTTTTACTTAAAATTTTGTCTTTTAATATAAGTAAATGTTATTGTATGTTTAAACTCCTTTATGCTATTTCATTTAAGTATGAGGAAATTTATAAAATTAACACTGTATTAAAAAAATACTAAAATAAGTGTTATAATAGTATTTTGGAATTATTTTTCATGTTTTAAACTGAATTCATTTTTTTTCTTTTATTAAACAACCTTTTTCCTTTTTATATAGTCCTATTGTCTCTGCCCAGTTTTCAAATAATTTGATGAATTTATTCCTACTTCACATATTGTCTGTTCCAGCACTTATTCTTCATTTACAGAATTCTGCTCCTGAGGTGAGAATATGGGTATTTATGTATACATTATAGGTGTAAATCTGTCGTAATTATTTATTTAAAAATAATAATTAGTTTATGTTGTTTCTGGTTAGTATTGTATCTGTCTCAGAGTTTTTCATGTTTACTGCATATCTTTATTCAAGTTTTAATCTAAAGGTTTAATGTAAAGTTGTAAATGACATATTTTGTTCTTGTATTTGTTTTGTTCTAATATTTATAAAGTTTTCTGTGCATTGGATTTTTTTTTTTGCCTGAAATAAAACTAATACAGGGTTCATATGGTCCTTAAAAGTCCTCAAAAACTCCTTACATTCAGTTTCTGTTTTTAAGGGCTTTTAAAAATACTTATTTTGCTATCAAAGTCTATCTCCGCTTTTTTTTCTTCTTTTGTCTACTTTCCAGTCCTTGAAAAATACTGATTTTCCAGTCAAAATACAAAAATCTTCAGTTTATAGCTTTAATAATTGCCTACAGGAAAATGCAGATTTTTTTTGTTGCTGTTGTTGTTGTTGGTGGTGTTTGTTTGTTTGTTTTTCTTTCCTTGTTTACTGTTTGTATCATCGTTGACCAGGATGAGAATGCTTGTATATTATCCCTGTCACCCTCAATCCAAAGATATATATTTATACTAGCTAAATACCTGTGCTTCGCTACGATGTACATTCAAACTAAATACAATGGACAATGTATGCAGTTAATGCAAAATAATGTAGAAGAAAATATTCAAATTAAATCTAATAGAACATATTAAAGAATATAGTACAGTTAATATAGTGCAGTTTGAGGAACATTTCTTTTACTGTATGTTAATATTTTTTGGATAATGTCCAATCATCTGCCGCATTAGCAAGAAATTTTTTTTGTCTAATTTGTTATTATGCACATGACGCAAAAATAACAGAAAAGAAACCACGTGATCAGCATTTAATAAATTAAATTCTAAAAATTAATCTTTAAAAATTCACCAAAAATCAGAAAATGGAGGTAAAGATTCGAAAAAGATTTCATTTTAAAGGAATTTTTATTATCTTTCTCATGCTATAAATTTTATAACCCTCGGATTATTATTTTAAATGCAAACTTTAAAGAATGTTACAAAAACAGCTTAAAAATTTAATTTAAAAAAATCTAAGAAGAATTTTTAAAAAATCTCTCTTAGTGCACCCCTAGACTATAAGAAGAATCGCCATGCAAAATTTCAGCCCTTTATGTCCAGCGGTTTGGTCTGTGCATTGTATGTCAGTCAGTCAATCAGTCAGTTGCGGATCTGTTTTTATATATAGACTAGCTGAAAACCCGTACTTCACTACAGAGTACATTCAAGTTAAATACAACAGTCAATGTATGCAATTAATGCCAAAAATGAATTTAAATATATTTATAATAAATACAACAATCAATGTATGCAATTGATGTAAAAAAATGAAAAAATATATTTATAAAAAAATCGGAAGGGATATTTTTATAGACAAAATAATGCCGAAGAAAATATTCAAATTAAATCTAATAGAACATCTTAAAGAATGTAGTACAGTTTGAGGAACATATCTTTTACTGTATTTTAATATTTTTTTGGATAATTTCAAATCGTCTGCCACATAAGCAAGAAAAAAAGTATTTTTTTGCCTATTTTATTGCTATGAATGATAAATTAATTTAAAGTACCAGAAAAAGAAATCACGTGATCAGCATTTAATAAATTAAATTCTAAAAATTAATCTTTAAAAATTCACCAAAAATCAGAAAATGGAGGTAAAGATTCGAAAAAGATTTCATTTTAAAGGAATTTTTATGATGTTTCTTGTGATATAAATTTTATACCCCTCAAATTATTATTTTAAATGCAAACTGTTAAAAAAGTTACAAAAAAGCTTAAAAATTTAATTTTAAAAATCTAAAAGGAATTTTTCAAAAATCTTTCTTAGGGCATCTCTACACTATAAGACAAATCGCCATGCAAAATTTCAGCCCTTTAGGTCCAGCGGTTTGGTCTGTGCATTGTATGTCAGTCAGTGAGTCAGTTATGGAACTGTTTTATATATATAGACTAGCTGAAAACCCGCACTTCGCTACGGAGTACATTCAAATTAAATACAACGGTCAATGTATGCAATTAATGCCAAAAGAAAATATATATATTTATATATATATATATATATATATAATAAATACGACGATCAATGTATACAATTGATGTAAACAAAATATATATTTATAAAAAAATTGTAAGGGATATTTTTATAGACAAAATAATGTCCAATTGTCTGCCGCATTAGCAAGAAAAAAAATACTTTTTTGTCTATTTAGTTGTTATGCATGTGACGATAAATTTACTTGAAGTACCAGAAAAAGAAATCACGTGATCGGCATTTAATAAATTAAATTCTAAAAATGAATCTTTAAAAATTCACCAAAAATCAGAAAATAGAGGTAGAGATTCGAAAAAGATCTCACTTTAAAGGAATTTTTATGATCTTTCAAGAAGAATCGCTATGCAAAATTTCAGTCCTTTAAGTCCAGCGGTTTGGTCGGTCCATTGTATGTCAGTCAGTTACGGAACTTTTTTATATATATAGACTAGCTGAAAACCCGCACTTCGCTACGGAGTACATTCAAATTAAATATAACGGTCAATGTATGCAATTATGCCAAAAAAAATAAATATATTTATTTATAATAAATACGACGATCAATGTATACAATTGATCTAAATATATATATATATATATATATATATTTATAAAAAAAATCGTAAGGGATATTTATTTTTTTTGGATAATATCCAATCGTCTGCTGCATTAGAGAGAAAAAAAAATATTTTTTTGTCTATTTAGTTGTTATGCATGTGACGATAAATTTATTTAAAGTACCAGAAAAAGAAATCACGTGATCAGCATTTAATAAATTAAATTCTAAAAATTAATCTTCAAAAATCAGAAAATTGAGGTAAAGGTTCGAAAAAGATTTCATTTTAAAGGAATTTTTAGAATCTTTCTCGTGATATAAATTTTATAACCCTCAAATTATTATTTTAAATGCAAACTTTAAAAAAGTTACAAAAACAGCTTAAAAATTTAATTTTAAAAAATCTAAGAAGAATTTTTCAAAAATCTTTTTTAGTGCACCCCTACACCATAAGAAGAATCGCCATGCAAAATTTCAGCCCTTTAGGTCCATCGGTTTGGTCTGTCGTTGTATGTCAGTAAGTCAGTCAGTGAGTCAGTTACGGAACTGTTTTATATATATAGACTACTGGTTTGCTTAAATTACCTACTATGACACTGCTCACCAGTATAAATTTGTTAAGTTAAATGCAGGTATAACCCAACATATTACGACCTGTAAAAGTAATTTTGAAATATTATTATTTATATTAAGAATTTATTAAACTGATATAGAAATTACCATAAGGTTTTATAGGATCCTATAAATCAAATACTTTTAAATGTCTAAACTTCCAGAATTAAACACTTTTGAAAACCTCTTTGAAGTCATTAAAATTGCCACCACAGGTCATCAAAAACGCTGTAAGAACTCCTTATATTTGATTTTGGAAAATGAGTATGAACCCTGTTATTTAAACTTCTTTAGTATATATTGCTCTAAACAAGCACTGATTTAAACTGATAGGTTAATTTTTTATTAAATTTTAGAATTTTTTATCTTAAGAAATCCTTTTTTATTAGATTGTCTCATTATTAGGTAGATAAATTAAAAGAGGTAAAGTAGGATCTGTTTCAATTTTACAAACTTTTCTGTTATTTAGTTGCTTTGTTTAACATTACATTAACTATCTGCCCTAAATCTTTATTTCCTTCTTATTTTAATCATTATTTTAATTTTAAAAGTTTTTTATGTAATCAAAATTTGGTTCTTGTGTATTCAGCTAAGGCATGGATTAAAAATAAATTAAATACTGTATCAATTATATACTCAATGTTTTTAAATTTTTGAAATTAGCCATTGTATTAAAATATTTGAAGGTTCCAGGGATAAAACGACTTTACAGCCATTTTTATGAAAATGAGTTAGCAGTGCCATTTTGTAGCTTTCAAGGAGTACTAACACCACGTGCATTCATATATGGGGCAGAATCACTTTAAAGCCTTTAAAAATAGTGATAAAGTTTCGACGATCCATAGAAAAACTACTTTACTCCAACTTTCAAATTTGTTTTTCTCAAAACGAGGCTTTTGGAGTAAAGTGGTTTCACCCCTGGACTCTTCATTTCTTTTATCTCATATCTGTACTGCCTTATATAATCTTTTATCTCTATATGCATCTCTCAAATTATTTTTTTCTAATAAAGAGCTAAATAGGCTATTTTGAAATTAAATACTGCATAGAGAATTAAAGTCTTAAAAACCTAAATGAATAAGTTGTTGATATTAGAATGAGGTTTCAATATAAATATATGTCTAAATGAATATCTCCAAAAATTTCTTGAAAAATAAATCATGCATTAAATTAAAGGAAGAGGGCTTCATTATAATTGTATATTTATGTGGGGATATTTTATATCAGCCATGAGGTGCATGGGTAAATACTGTTTTCTTTTTTCATTCATGGGAATGCCATTTGTATTTTAGTGTATAACCTTAAACTGGAAGCAAAACTGAATTTTCATATATCTAATAATAATGTTTGGAAATTAAACAGTACAATATTAATATGAACTCTAAATTTGACATGACTTGTATTCATTAAAGGGCTTGGATTCATTAAAGGGGTATCTTTAGCAAGTCGTATTTCAATAATGCAATATAGGATGATTAAGATTACAAGATATTCCCTTTGAATTTTATTTTATTCTCAATTTTATGGAGAGAATTACAAGTAGTAATAATGGTGCTTAGGTGTAGAATTCCCATGTGAGCATGGCTTTTTGCTTTAAATAAGAACAGCATTTCAAGTCTAATAAAAAAAATTTTAAATTATATCACTTGTAAAAAAAAGCGTGCTTTTCTGTTTTGTTAACATATTGATTGAAATCTATAACAGTTTTTATTATTATTATTATTGATGGAATTTTCAATCTATTACATTTAATATATTTGTTACTATTTTACAAGTTTGTAACTGAAAATTTTAATTTTGTGGTTATACATAAAATGTATTTTAATTTACTTTATATCTCTCTTTGTTCTAATTATTTTCTTTCTTTTTAGTGCCTAACAATATTTTCAAATCATGATATTTTTAAACATACTTTGGATTTGCTTGTATCAGAACAGAACACTAGAATATTATTTAATGCACTGGAAGGAAATTATGCTCTGTGTCTTATAGGTTTGTTTATAAATTTCTTTAATGAAGTGAATATTATATTCTCCTTCTAGTCTATGCAAACTAATTTAATATTGATATTTTCTGTTACTTTTATTATAGCTAATCTTATCCATATGGGGCATTCTGACCTAGAGGTAACTTTTAATTTTATTTACAGCAATTTTATGACCATAGCATTTTTTCTAAATATTTAAAAATATTAGTTTCTTTGTTTGGCTCTGGTTTAATTTAGAACATTTATGAATTGAAATGATTGATTGGAAACTAGTTACTGTAGTGTTTCTGAAGTTGGTATTTTATTTTTTTCAGTTCTGTAGAAAAATACTTAATGTAAAATTAATGTTAAGTATTACCTGAATGACTGCTAGGATTTTTTCTGTGTATGTTCTAGAATGCTATTATTAATTTACAAACAAAATTTTACAAATAAAAAAAAGTAATTTAAATCTGTGTATGATTCAGATTCTGGCATTTCTGATTTATTCATTTAATTAACACCGAATATTCCATATTTATAAAGGGTTCTGTCAATTTCTTAACAGAAAAAGTTCTGAAGTTTTATTTTCATTTCCAGGACTGTAGAAAGTAGGCTTGAATTTCTAAAAGATCTAGAATTTTTTTTTTCAGTCCAATTATAAGTTTTGGAATTTTTTTATTTTTTTATTTTTCTATCCTCCTGGGGGTGAAAATTTTGTGCAAATTTTGATTTTATTTATCCTCTTTCAGAATTTTTTTCTTGTTCTCTGATTGGCTTGTGAAAAATATAAAATGTTTCCAAATAGAATAACAGTAGTTTATAATGCTTAGAAGGAAAGTGCAAGTATTTTCCTCCTTTTTTTAATTTGATAAATATATATATATATGGTTTGGTTTGGAGCGCTACGGTCAACTTTTTGCTACACGAGGGCTAATTAGACCGGAACCTACAGTTTAAAGCCGATTCCGAACAGCTACAAACATCCATGCCAACAGTGGGATTCGAACCCACAGGATCTGAACCGAATGCCAGCACCTTAGCCATTCGGCCATTACCTGGCTAATATATATGTATATATATATATATATATGTACATACACACTCACACACACACTAACTAGCCAACCCACATTTTACTGTGAGGTGTGGAAGGCATAAATAAGTGCTTGTGTTTGAAGAACAAATAAGAGATACCACTTTCTAATCATTAACTGGAAATTCTAGAATTGTACATGCATTCTGTAACACTGTTTACTCATTCATAATCTAATTTCATGATTGGTTTGGGTTTTTTTTTGTTTTGTTTTTTCAAAAACATATTTTAAATCATCATGCTTAAATGTATAATAATATGGCTTCCTGAATATATTTCTAATAATATTTTCAGCAAAAATCTTCTGATTAATTTGCAGTACAAACAGCAAATAAAGGGAATTTTTGCTTAATATTATACTTTCATAATTTTCATTGGACTACAAATTTTAATTCATGGGTTAAAACTATTAATTCATAAAAAATTTTGCTATTTAAACATTTTGAAACTGAGCTAAAATAAAGCCTTTAAAAAATTATAAAATCATTTCAACATAAAAACTTGTGTAAGAGATTCTTGTATTTTTTCTATTCTTTTTTAAATGTAATTAAATGTATTTGTTGCTGTAAATTTAATGGCATGTATATAAAATATTCTTAGAAAATCTATAGAAATTTCTTTGGGTTTATGAATGGGAACCCTGTTCCAACTTATAATATATCAACTTGTTAAATGTCTGTGTATTATATTACATTTCAAAAGTCCAATATAAATAGTGTAAGATGTACTTTGCCTTACTATCATTTAGGGTCTTATGTGGGATATTATGGTAACGATGAATATATGTGTATATTGATATATTTATAACATGTTATATATGACTGTGTTAAGTAATTTTTAAATATTCTTATATTTAAAACTGATTTTTCTTTTTTTCATTTTTTCCTTTAGAATCTTCAAACTAATTTATTGGATTTTATTGTAAGTTTCACTCTAGTAAAATTCTCTAACTTGTATGTTTCTTGAGAATGTTTTGTTTGTTGGTCTTTTGCATAATCTTGTGCATCAATTTTTATTTTATTTCAGAATGTTATAACACGAATTATGGAAAGCTGTCAGAAGTATGTTGTGAACAAGCAATCAAATTTAACTCATTGGCACCCAGTCTTAGGATGGTTTGCTCAAAAAATTGATCATGGGTAATGTTGAATTAAGCCTATATTTTAAGTTATATAGTTTGTCTTTGAACTATTTTGTTAGATTAATGTGAATAAATGTGGATGCATTGTAAAACAGTTTTACTCTCTGAATTTATGGCACGACTAGCTGAATACCTGTGCTTCGCTACAGAGTACATTCAAATTAAATACAATGGTCAATGTATGCAATTAATGCCAAAATAAAAACAAAAAATATATTTATAATAAATACAATGGTCAATGCATGCAATTGATGCAAAAAAAAATAAAAAAATATTTAAAAAATTGTAATGGTAATTTTTATAGACAAAATATTGTAGAAGAAAATATTCAAATTAAATCTAATAGAACATACTAAAGAATATAGTACAGTTTGAGGAACATTTCTTTTACTGTATTTTAATATTTTTTTGGATAATGTCCAATGGTCTGATGCATTAGAAAGAAAAAAAAATATTTTTTTGTCAATTTATTTTGTTGTTATGCATGTGATGCAAAATTTGTTGAAAGTATCACAAAAAGAATATAAACCATGTGATCAGCATTTGATAAATTAAATTCTAAAAATTAATCTTTAAAAATTCACCAAAAAATCAGAAAATGTAGGTAAAGATTCCAAAAAGATTTCATTTTAAAGGAATTTTTATGATCTTTTCGTGATATAAATTTTATAACCCTCAAATTATTATTTTGAATGCAAACTTAAAATATTGTTACAAAAATAGCTTAAAAATTTAATTTTTAAAAAATTAAGAATTTTTCAAAAATCTCTCTTAGTGCACCCCTACACTATAAGAAAAATCGCCATCCAAAATTCCAACCCTTTAGGTCCAGTGGTTTGATCTGTGCATTATCTGTCAGTCAGTCAGTTACAGAACTGTTTTATATATATAGATTGATAAAATACTTGCAAGCAAATTCAGAGGTCACAGCCTGTAGGCAGTCAATAATGTATAGACCTCAAAATAAAAAAAGAGCCATACCTTTTTCTCAGGTCTCTTTTCAGTGACCATAAAGGCAAACAGCATAAACCTCCTTATTAAAATTATCTGACTAGTGACTCACAACCTCTTTGAGTTGAAAAAGCTGGGAGGGAAAACTAGCTTCAGCATTTCTAATAGTTTCCATGGTGAAATCATTCGCTGAAATCTTTCCACTGTGTACAGATTTTACACTATTCCTTGCTCAGGGACCTCTCATGGTCAGATCAAAGCAGTTGATTTCATTTCATTATTTGTTAAATAACTCTTTTGGAGAGGGAATAATGTCTAGGCAAGCATTTTCATTTCTTAAATGATGAGGGAAACAGGGAGGTTATAGCGCTGTTGAAGAATGGAAGCATCCAGAGTAGCAGTTAGGTCTTGAAATCTAGTCAAAAAGTTATATTTAGTTTTCAACCTTATATTGAAGCCACAATTATCAAGCCAGAAAATATCCTAGCATAATAAGCTTTCAGCAAGATTCAGTGCTAGGTAATTTCTGGAATCAATTAGGTGGCTTGTACCAGTCTAGTTGCAGAGCAGAATAGGGATTAAGACTGAATGTCAGTGGTAATAAGTGTTAGATAACAGTTCTAATCCAAGTCTCAACAAGGCTGTTGTAGATGCAAGACAGACTTCATATTCTAAAATGGTCAAGAAAAGTTGGGCAATTATTTAATCATATAACATTATATTTGTTTGTTTCATTAATATTGTCAAAATGAGAACCTTTTGCTGTTATTTTTTTTACCAAATTAAAGGTTTTCATGAGACAAAAATTTAATTTACTTAAGAGAGTGCCAGTTTTAAATGAATAGTCTGATAGTTAAAATATTTACTTGAGTAAACAGTTTATTTTTGAAAAATATACATTATATCTGTACTCTGCATTTCAATTTTTTATTTATGTTGAATCTATAGGACTCAGTATTTGATGAGTCAGTTTGTTATGTACATTAAAATAGTTTTCTAATTATATAATTAAAACCTTGTTCTAAAAATTAGTTTTAATGGAACATTTTTAGTAGATTTATATTTTAACCAGTTAATTATTTATTATGGTAACTAATGTGTTTAGGGTGATACTTTGATTGTAATTTTTGATTTAGTCATTAAGTAGTGTAATTGGAATAAATTTACTTTATTAAACTGTATAATTCTAGGCTTCATGAATCACTAGCATTGGTAAAAAGACAAGTGCAATTGCTTTGGAGTGGAGCTATGATCAAAGCCATCTTTTCACATCTGGTTGATTCTGTGTTAAATGCTCCTCAACCATCTAGTCCAACATCAAACCAAAATGCAACCTCTCCTGTGCAGAACTCCCCATTCAAAACAAGTAATTTTTGTTTTATTTTGAGTATTACACTTTATATCTTTGACCTTAAATTATGCTTGTAGGAATTTTTCACTTAGAAAGTTCCTCTTGCTTTAGATTATATGACAACAAAATACAAAGATGATTGTAATAAATAAATGATTACCTTGGATGGTGGGCCACAACTTGCAATGTTGATCTCTTTGAGTTGTGATATGTGGGCCCATGGATGTGTCTGTTCCCTCTCAGAATTGACCAGTTACCAATTTAGGCTTGGTTGGTTCCTAGATAGTTGTAACAATGATATCAATGATATCCTAGATAGTTGTAACAATGATAAAATAAAAAGCAAAATGTCCAATTTTGCTTTTTTTTTTTTTTTTTCCCAGCTTTGGAATTGTTGAGCCGCCCTCATTAATTCTGTGTCGCTGGGTCTCTTCTCTTGCTACTGGAGCATCCTTCTTTCAGCAATCTTTTCAAAATTAAATTATGATACAGTGGAATCTCGGTCGATTGTCCCCCAAATCATCAATTTCCCATATGTGTTGTTTATTTTACGCAGTCACACTGATCATATTGCTTTGTTATGTTTCCACATTTATTGTTCAGTTCAGTCGGTCCCTTGAAAAACGATAGATCAGGGTTCCACTGTACTATGAAATCATGGAGGGTTAAATAATTCCCTTTAGCTCAATGAAGTGAGGCAGTTTAATAAAGTGAGACAAGAATAAAATGAACATAAATTAAGAACATAAGCATTAAAATAAACGATACTCACAACCTGTGATAACAGTTGTCAATGACGTATTGGCGGTAGGTATACAGTGAACACTTATACTCATTCTTAATGAGATGTAAGAACTAATATACAGTTAAATAAACAGTTACTAACTCAACTAACCAGCCTTAATCGGCAATTAACTTAAGCTGCAATACATGCAATTGAGACATCATGGTTAGTTGTTGGGTAAGTACACTTTACAATGAGTTAATCAGTTTGAATGACACAAATCAATGGAGTTAACTTCGGCAGTTTAGCCTAATTCTAACAAATTATTCAAAATTCTCTCTTACCTCAGCCATACTAAATGGCTACTTGCTCCCCTCTGACTACTCCTGGGGGCTTGGAAGGGTTGGTGTGTGGGGGATGGTCATTTGTTGCGGTCTGCACCCATCGATAGGGGCACAACTTGGAGAACCTTAGCCGCTATGCCAAGCACCAATCTGGTGCAATGTAATAAAAGTCTTAGTGCATATTGTTGGATCAGGGATAGTTTGCATAAGAGCAAAACTAGCTAGAACTTTTTGGCAGTATAAATAATTTTTTAATGAAAAGCTTTTACATAAGCTTTTAAATTATTAAAAAATGGAATTATATTTAGACTAAAAAGTATACTTTGTTTTCTCTACCTGTAAACTTACAATATTAAAAACAAAATTTATGTAATTTTTAAAATTTCAAACAAAAACCAAATAAAATAATTTTTTCCATCATTTTGAGTATCAGCACATTGCTGATTGGCAATTTTATGCAAAATCTAATATGTGATATTTGCTATGACAGAAATTCTGTAGTAAAATAATCCAAAAGAAGCTGACCTCTATGAAGTCTGTTTTCATGAGATTTTCATTTTTAGAGATGCAAACAAATAGAAAAAAATCCTTACTAAAAATTCATTCTGTTATTTCTTTATAATATTTTGGTGATTACTAAGTTCAATAGTTGCAACTGAAGCACTTGTAATGTGTTTGGAGGTTGGTGAAATGGCATTTCCTGTCCATTTTATCATTATATAAATGTTTTCTGTCTTTTTTAGGTAGCCTGATGATGTTAGAATTATAACTATCATCTTTTAACCTAGCACTGTGTATCATAATATTGTCTCTCAAAAAATCAAAGTGTATGTAATTCACTAAAAAAAATGTCTTCATTAATATATATATATATATATATATATATATATATATATATATATATAGAGAGAGAGAGAGAGAGAGAGAGAGAGAGAGCTGCACCATACTAGAGGATTAAACCTTACCAAAATGCATAAAATCTTTAATATTAATATTAAATATTAATATTGAATAAATACTATTCATCACAACCAATAATGCTACAATTAAAACCTACATCATCTAGTACTTGAAGTTGCATATGTTTGCAAGTCTTGCATAAGGTGATGCTTATGTAAACATGAGTTGACTCATTTCCAGTCAACAATTTTTCAGCAAGACACCCAGAATTAACTTATGGCCAGTAAATAATGTGTTAATAAAAGAATGTATAAGTAGCTTTTATCATTTTTATGCATAATTGAAGTCATTGACTGTAATACATAGCTGGATAGTTATGCATGAAACTGTAGAAGCTATGCAATAGGCTTCATGATATCTTGCTAAAATTAAAATAAATACTGAGTTTTAATTCTGATTTAGAGCTTTTACAGCCATTTTCTTAAATAGTTCTCAGCTCCCTGAAAAGCGCATCAACCCATGAGATTACTTAACAATTGATTCTTCATGACAAAGAGAATTGCAAATGATTGCAATTAACATTTTTTTTTCCAAAGTTACAATTTATGTTATTAGGATTTTCAAATTCTTGTATTAATTTTAACATCTCATGATGTATAAATCTCTTGCTATATTTATTTATTTATTTTTTAAATGTAACTTGTTATGCATCTTCTATCCATTGATTCTGCTTTATATTGGTCCTAACTTTAAGAACTTTTTTTACATAGTTCTTATTTTTCAGGTATATTTAAAAAAGCTTTGGAAAAAGCATCATCTAGTCGCTTAACTACAGTTCGTTACAAGAGATTAGGAAGCCCAGAGACAACACTGGTGGCTCTGACTTGTAATTTATATGAAACAGCTCTTGCTACTCTAACTCAAATGAAGTTGGATATTCTTACTGGTAACTGATTTTAATTTAATTTTCCTTGCAATTGTGTAATTTGTGTCACTTAGAAGTTTTATTGTACCTTAACACCGAATTTTCTAAAAAGTTTTTAAACTTTTTTAGATTTTGTTTTTAGAACATCATATTTTTAAATAATTCATTAAATTCATACAGTGCTTACATTTGAATATATTAGTTAAATGTCTTTTATAATATTCAATTTCATTTTGTTAAATAGTATTAGCCCAAATATAATGTTAGTAAGTTATAAGTATTTAGTTTTCAAAGGTATACTGAATATTTATTCTGCTCTCTCTAAATACTGTAGAAGTTGATCATTTTTGGGATGGCTAGACAAACTGATGTTACTTTTCAGAAATTAAATAAATCCTGAAGCTCTTAATCGATTTATATTTGTTTGCAAATATTTCAATTATATAACAGAACTTTTAAATTGTCATTATAAATGGGGCTGTTTTGAAATCTTCCGCTTAATTTTTCTTTATAAAATTGTGTTTCTGTCCTTGTTCTCAATCCAACCCTGATCAAAAAGTGTATTAATTCATTTCTTTGTACATTCTGACTGAAAAAAAAATTATGATTTACAAATATTAAACTTATGCTTATTCATATTGATTATTAGAATTCTGTTTCATTTTGCAGCTTCAGAATATTCTGTTTTAATGTTTAGAATTACTTTGTCAAAGGAAACTGCTGTTTAAATGATCAGCACTTGTTTATGCTTTAAATTTTAAGGGGGAAAATTTACTCAACATTAACCCCTTAACAATCGCATAATTTTTAAGAAAACGGCAATAAAAGCATCTATTTTTCCCGGAGGATTCCATTCATTTCTTGATCTGCCACATCTAGCTTAAAAAAACCATGACCAATTACATCATAAATATTCTGGTGCTGCCATCTGGTATGTAAAATAAGAAATAAAAAATTTTTAGGTTAAATGAAATGGATTGTTTTAAACTTTTGGGGTGTGTTACTTTTAAACACTCCAGCCCAGAAATATCACGGGCACGAGAAATAGAAAGCGAAACTTCACCCCGTCATTTTAACGGGAGCAAGAAGGAAGGGGTTAATACTATTTGAAGAGTACAATTGAATTTATACTTTAGGTCTGAGTACCTTAATAATTCAAATTTAACTGCTTGATCTGTTTGTTTCTTTCTCCATTTTAGGTCTTTGTTATCAAGATATGGTACTTCCCAACTTGTGGAAATTCATCAGCAGTCTTGGTCCAGGCAATGGTTTAAAAGCCTTCCTTGATCATTTAGCTGTTACAACTAAAACTTGCAGTCCAGAATTTCAAATACTTGTACTTTTCTGTGATTGTGCTACTCATTTAATCACGTAAGTGTCTGTCATTTCATTGTTTAGGGAAATAAATCTAGAAAAGTCTGATATGAAATTTTTTTTAAACATTTTATATTTTCATGTGTTAAGTTTATTTATTACTAGCTGAATACCTGTGCTTCACCACACAGTACATTCAAATTAATTACAATGGTCAATGTATGCAATTAATGTAAAATATATTTATATATTTATAAAAAAATCATAAGATATTTTTATAGACAAAATAATGTAGAAGAAAATATTCAAATTAAATACAACAGTCAATGTATGCAATTAATTTGTGCATTTAATATCCATAAAACATACTATTTTGAATTAAATTCTTAAAAAACTTCCATCTCAATTAGTCGAGTGGTTAAATTTTATCTTTTACAGTTTTTTTTTTTTTTTTTTTTTTTTTTTTTTTTTTTTTTTTTTTGGGGGGGGGGGGGGGGGTCACTTCATTTTGTTGTTATGCACATGATGCAAAATTAATTTAAAGTATCACAAAAAAAAAAGAAACCACATGATCAGCATTTAATAAATTAAATTCTAAAAATGAATCTTTAAAAATTCACCAAAAATCAGAAAATGGAGGTAAATATTCAAAAAAGATTTCATTTTAAAGGAATTTTTATGATCTTTTTTGTGATATAAATTTTATAACCTTCAGATTATTATTTTAAATGCAAACTTTAAAAAAAGTTACAAAAACAGCTTAAAAATTTAATTTTAAAAAATCTAAGAAGAATTTTTAAAAAATCTTTCTTAGTGCACCCCTACCCTATAAGAATAATTGCCATGCAAAATTTCAGCGCTTTAGGTCCAGCGGTTTGGTCTATGCATTATCTGTCAGTCAGTCACTGAACTGTTTTAAATATATAGATTGTTAATGCTTATTGCCCCAATTTTACTTCCTCGCATTTAATAGGAATGGGAGAGTTTTCCTGACATTCTAAAATTTAAATTTTTTGTATGCAGATAAGCATTATAGGTTGTAAGGGGCTTGAATAAACTACTCTCCATTTGACTATTTAAGTGTTCTAAATTTTAATGCTATTAGTTAGGTGCTCAGAATCTGGTATTAAAGGAGCTTCATGGGAAAGGCTAAAGTCCTTTTGATTTTGGTGAGACTATTTCTTTAGCCTTTCATTTGTACATTTCGAGAAATAAAAGTTTAAGATATAAATTATTGGCAATTTTTGCGTCAAACTTTTATGTTTTAATAACAGTATCCTTAAAATTTTACTCAAAAGCTTGAGATTTTGTGTCAGGCATTTTTATATTTATATTAAAATGTTTTTTTTAATTCCATTTTTATAATGAAGTATTACTTTTTGCCATTAATATTTCATTTTAATTCTCAATCTTCTGTTACAAAAATCCCCCTTAAAATTTGCAAATTATTCTATTTTTGATAAAAGTCAATGGAATAATTTATCAATAACAGCTGTGTTCATAAAATGTAAGTGAAGATGTCAAAGTCTAATTTTACATTTGAAATGAATTATACCTGTGTTATTGTAAATGTTTTTTCTTTTTTCATTCCTTGATAGTCTGGTGATTCATAAATGACAAAGCGAAATTTAAAAAGATTGAATATTTCTTATCCAAAATGCCTCAAACCTGAAGATTTTTGGATTTACATTATTTTTTTCAGGTTTTTGAACATTTTCATAAACATAAGATATTTTGGGAATATGATGTAAGTTTAATCATGAAGTCCATTTTTAATTCATATACACTTGCACCTGTAATCTGAAGCTAATTTGCACAATTTCTTAGAATAATTTTTAGTATGAAACAACGTTTGTATTACTGTATCATCAGATAAGTTAAGTGTCACATCCTTAGCTTCCTGTGAATCTGTGACTGTTTCACATAGCCATCTGTCCTACCTCAAAATTTATATTAATTATTATACCTTTTATATTAATATATCTTTAAATATATGCTAATAAAAAAATATGAATACTGTTTATGTTGATAGTGTAGGGAGTCATCGAGGAGTAGTGTGAAACAAAATGATGGCAAGGTCTAGTAAAAAACTAAACGAAGATTTATTTACTCTTGGATGATTTTGATGCAATTTGAAGAACACTTTAACACTAAGAACTCTAATGTGACATGCGAGATGACAAAGTTCGGGAAATTCTACACAGTGTGAGCAGACACCGTTCAGATAAAATTAATACACTTCTTTGTTGATCAGTTTAGATGCGACTCGAGTCCAGGATACAAGAGTTCTCTGACTCCAATACGGGAGCCTATTAAGCCTCACAAGAAATTCAGATGTTGTCTAGAAGTCACGACAACAGGATGTCGAAACTAAAGTCAGATCCATCCAGGATCTAAAAGAATCAAACCATCTCCAATGGCTATAAAATGGCTTCATCTAAAAGCTGGTCAAACAGGGTGTCGAATAAATGTTTCCTTTACTTCAGGAACTAGGATAAATAACTTCTCTCCTCTCACAATAAAACGACTTTGACTAGAAGCTGGTCGACAGGGTGTCAAATGATGAATTCAACCTAGCCTTAGGTGTGATTCAGAACTAAGAACCTCTATGGTTCTAAGATAAGTTTTCTCAGCTGGAGAAAAAATTAGTCGCAGCCGCCTGGCCAGAGTGAGCAACGTCTCAGCTCAAGATCGCAAGGCTGACTAACTTTAATTTTTTTCTTAGAGATGTAACTTTAGATTTTGGCGCCACGATCGCTGGAAACTAAGATGTTTTTTAAGTGGTGCCCTTCTTGGGTGACATCACTTTCCTGGATTTTTATTCATTGACTCTTTTCCTACCAAAACTCATCTGATGGGCTTGCACGATTAATTTACGGGGCCCTCATTAATCAGGGGGTGGGGTGGATCGAATTACCCTTTCATCTAAACTGTCAAGACGTATACTCTCTGGCAGGGTCACCGGCAGGGAGGGCAAAATACCTGGGGCCTGGTTAAAATAAGAGTTGGCTAAAAAAATGTATACAATGTTCAAATATTGAGTGGGGAGGGGCCCATTGTATTATTTTGCCCCGGGCCCTGGTTCAGCTGACGATGGCCCTGCTCCCTGGCACCGTGCAGTGCCTGCTGCTTTGTGATCACAATCCTTTGTCATGCCTGTTAACACCTGCTTCCGACTATATTCCTGTGACTGCTGGACCAGTGGAAATTGGGAATTTTTAGGAGAGGGTTTATTAATTGGGAGAATCAATTTGATTCTTCACAATTGTATATTGCCTCAATTAAGATGTACTTTTACAATATATGGTCCATATAAGTATGAATTCCAATTTTAATAAACTTTATCACCTGTTTTAGTTTAGCCTTTTTATTAAACATAAACATTGTCTCTATAATGCTTGCTGGGATCAGTGTGCTCAATTTATATCAGAAAGATTTCACTGAAATTGATGTGCATATTAGGCATTATATTGTCTTTAAAATTTGTGTAGACTTTCCATTTGTAACATCATTATAATGCTCAAAATATTCTGAGTTTAGGAGTTTTGGGATAGTTGATCTTCATGTAAAATTTGCTCAACCTGTATTATTTAGAAATTATTATTTTTGTTCATTAAATACTATGGTTATTTAATTTATAATATGCATTAATGAAATAGAAGTTGCAGAAGTATCTGTATGTAGACTATTTTCCATAACTGCCTTGTTGCATTTCAGTATCCTGGATGATGTTGAATTATATGAGCAGCAGAAACCATTTTGCCTTGATGACTTAGTATCCATATCATCTTTCTTGAATCAGTTAGTTTTTAAACTCATATGGAATAATTTAATTGGTAATTATTTTTATTTTAATCAACTACTTAAAAAGTGAAATTTTTTAAATTAATTTTATTAATTATGCCTATATTTATTTAATATTTTATTTAAATTGAAAGTCAAAATTACTAGCCATAAAAGTTTTATTTTACTAATATGAATTTAACCTGAGCATTGCAACACAGTCATATATAACTTTTAGCATTTCTAAATTTTATGAGTTTATCAAAAAAAAAAATTTATATACAACATTGCATCAGGGTAAATTGTGAATCGTAATAATATATAAAAATATTTTTACCTACCCATTGTGTTGTGTATGACAGTGGTGCTAAAACTTTTTTCGACCAGGGCTCACTCTCTTTCCATAAAAAAATCACACGACCCCCTATGAAAATTTTTTGAAAAATTAGGATAATGGTAACAAAAAAATTGTAAAACGAAATAAGCAAATTTTAACTATTATAAAAATGGATGAACTGTAGATTTTGGGTTTATATTTACTTTGTATAATAACAATAAAAAATGTCTTGCTTACCTTCTATACTTGTTTTTAAATCTCATGTGATTAAAACTTCCTATTTAAATATAAATATGTATTTGTATTTCATGTAGGTAAATCATAAAACTTTTTTTTTTAATTTATTTATTTTTTTTATATAAAAAGACCATGATTTCAAAATAATCTTTCTGTTAAAACATTGATAAATTATAAGTTTTATTTATTTATATAATTAAAATAGAAAAAAAATGAATAAGAAGGGTGAACTTGGACCTCAGATAATATTTCTTCAATATTTGAGAGTGCTACTCTCGTACCATATTTCGGAATAAGTGTCAACATTGCATCAGGGTAAACTGTGAATCGTGATAATAAATAAAAATATTTTAACCTACCATTGTGTTGTGTATGACAGTGATGCTCAAACTTTTTTCGACCAGGACTCACTCTCTTTCGATAAAATAATCACACAACCCTTAGAAAATTTTTTGAAAAATTAGGATAATGTTTGCAAAAAACTTGTAAAATGAACTAAGCAAATTTTAACAAACTATTATAAAAATGGATGAACTGTAGATTTTGGGTGTGTATTTACTTTGTATAATAACAATAAAAAAGTCTTGCTTACCTTCTACACTTGCTTTTGAGTCTCATGTGACTAAAACTTCCTATTTAACACTAGAAAGACTGGAATTTTCTTCTTACTAAAAATAAAAAGACTGAATGCCATCATTTTGACAGTTAAAAATAAAATTAAGAACTTAAAATATTTATTTTTTTTTTTAAAAAAAAAAGGTAAAATACTCTAAATTTTGAACTATTTCATACCAATGTATAATAAATTAGTATATATTTAGCTATATTTTTATGCAAGTATGCCGAGCTGACAACCTGGTATGGTTTATCCACAAAAAATATATGCATGGTTTGTGCAGTTCTTGTTTTTCAACACCAATATTTCCAAAGAGCAAATATTTCTGTGATTTGCAAAAGGGGGAAGAGACCAAAAGTATCTAACAATTTTTCGGTATTTTAAAGATTCCTGCCTGTTTTCTATATTGCCATCAAATTGACGGTTTTCAGTCTTAGTAGGTATACAACACACTTTATCCCCTCTTTACTATCGAATATAATTTTGTAAATGTGTATGCATATTTCACATAAAGCTAGAAAAAGTCATAAAATTTCAGAAGCCTGAGAACATAAATACAGACATAGTGCTCAATAGTATGTATGAAACCGTCAAAATGACAACAGCCATCTTTCTAATGTTAAATATTAATATATATTTGTATTTCATTTAGGTAAATCATGAATAAAAAATTATATAAAAAGAGCATGATTTCAAAATAAGCTTTCTGTTAAAACATTGATAAATTATAAATTTCATTTATTTATATAAAACTAAAATAGAAAAAATGAATAAGACGGCTGAACCTGGACCTCAGATAATATTTCTTCAATATTTGAGAGTGGTATTCTCGTACCATCTTTTGGAATGAGTGTCTATTGTTGTTTGGTTTTATAGCCAATCATTTTGAAAACCATGTGTCACACAGACAAGTAAAATCAAATAGAGGCAATGTGAGTATAGCCTAGGAAGACTGTTTGACTTCTTATTTAACAATATCATATAATATATTTTTTAACAAATAAAAATATTTTTGCAAAAAATTAAAAATGTCATTATAGAAAAATTTAACACTCCATCGGGCGTGTTGATCTGACAGATACACGCATGTCAATATCTCTGCTTTTGTCCCCTAAAACTTGTTGTTACGATCTTGTCCTTATCAGTATCTGTCCATCTGACCACCTGCTCCTTTGGAATGCAGTAACGAACCAGTTCAATGTAGGAGTATTTCCCGTTTTGAAGATTGTTTGAAGTTTTTTATCTGTTAGATACACGCGCCCGATAACGTTTGTCTCTTGAAGCTTTACGGAAGTATCAAGATTCCCTGTACATTTTTGATTTATCTTTTCCCATGATGAGTGCTAAACGCTTTTTAGATTTGAATATTCAAAAAGACCTTGAGCTAGTTCATAGTATTCTATTTAGTAATGGAAATGAGGAATTAAATGCTGAAGAATTTGATGAAAGTGATGATGACGAAGAAGATATTTTAGAAACATGTGAAGTTGATTCTGATAGCAGTGACAATGATTTTAATGACTCAGAACTTGATTATGATGCTAATAATAATGATTTTTATGTAGGAAAAGACAATAGTACTAAATGGGCAAAATGGATCGGAGGAAAAAATGTCAAAGGTAGATCGCAGAATATTATCACAAAATTACCTGGGGTAATCGGAAGTGCGAAAGGTATAAAATCTATATACAGCTCTTGGAACTGTTTTTGTTTCTGACGAAATCTTGGAAATAATTGTGAAATACACTAAAGAATACATTTCTGCAATTTCTAATTTATGTAGTAGAGAAAGAGATTCAAGACTAACAGATAATATTGAAATAAAAGCCTTTATCGGTTTACTTCTATTAGCTGGTGTTTTGTGAAAAATAAAAATTATTAAAAAAAAAATTTAAAATTAAAAAAAGGTCCGGGTGTAAAAGCCTGGATCTAAAAAAAATAAAAATAGAAGATTTAAAGTAATAGAAATTAATAGAAAACGCATAAAACAGAGATGTATCTCACAGATACACCGCGCCCGATGACGTAAGTTTCGAGACGCGCCCGACAGAGTGTTAAAGCACATTTTTTTATAATTAAATAATTCAAATAGGATATAAAATTGCTTCAAACTGTCTGCAATTTACAGTTTGAGCACCTCCAGTGTGTAAAATCTATTTTTGCTTAGAAATTACAAAGATGGAAACTTGTTTTCTGTAAGTTTGGAAGACTTATATTAGTATTTTATAGGTATAAAAGAAATGAGTTTTAGTACTCTTATCAATGTATTCAATAAGAATATTCTATATGAATTATTCATAGATTAAAATTTTCTTTCATAAGTTTCCCTTTTTACTTTAAATTTAGAAAATTTAGTTGACAAGAAACAGCATTTCTGAAAGTTAATGAGGATTTTTCTACCTTTTTATTTCTGTCTGTGTCTTTTTTAATTTTGTTTGTATCTTTTAATGTAGATTCCAAGTGTCTTTCTTAATTTTGTTTGTATCTTTTAATACAGATTCCAAAGCTATTTGTGCACCTCTGGTGTATAAAATCTATTTTTGCATAGAAATTACAAAGATAGAATTATGCATAGCTCAAAATTATTTTTGATATGTGATTTATTTAAATGACTCATTATCTGTAAGTTTACAGTAGACTATTCATAGGTATTTCGTAGTATTCATAGTATTTCATAGGTATAAAAGAAATGAGTACTCTTCTCAATGTATTCAATAAGAACATTTTATATGAATTATTCATAGATTAAAATTTTCTTTCATAAGCTTCCCTTTTTACTTTAAAGTTAGAAGAAGATTTAGCTGACAAGAAACATTTCTGAAAGTTAATAAGGATTTTTCTACATTTTCATTTCTGTCTGTGTCTTTCTTAATTTTGTTTGTATCTTTTAATGTAGATTCCAAAGCTGTAAAGAGCAATGCTTTATTAACCTCAGCTCATACTTTATTGATGTTACTGTACAAAAGGGATTGTAGACATTCTTACACGCCACCTGATCACTGGCTTATAAAGTATGTAATTTTATTGCAGTTACTGTTATTAGGGGGTTTTGTTTTGTTTTTTATTAATCTATAGATCAATTTCCTGTTGAGAATGATTTTCCTAGTTAGTGAGCAAACAATGCTATTTGGTATAAAAGATAAGCAGTTTCGTGTCAACAAGAATTTAGTTATATATGTTTGCCAATACATGTATATATTTGACATTATATTTTTCATTGTTATGTAATTTTGCACATGATATCATCAAAGCAGTTGGCAAGAATACCATGAAATTTTATACACAGGCAATATAATATGTATCATCAGGCAAACATGTATCATCAAAATGACCTACTATTATGTCATTCCTGCCATAAAAATTTTATTTGTAGTAAAATTTATCGAAATTTTTTTTTGAAATTTTTAAACTTTTTTTTAAAAACTTTTTTTTCTATGAAGAACTAAGAATTTTGATTTCAAAGTAGTTAATTTTAAAGATAATTATACAAAATAATTTTAAAACTAAAAAAATATGTATATTCATTAATATACGTATGCATGTCTGTGCACATTGCCATAACAATGGGGAAAAAATGGTTGAAATTTAAAAAATTTTAAATATTTATCTTCAACATAGAAAAACGTGAGAGCCATATTTATAAAGAAAAAGTGTTTAACTCACAGTAAAATTTTCATATTTTGGAATAAATTATCTTAGTAACTACTGAAGATTGAAAATAGGGATATGTTTGTCAAGCCTCTTGGCCTTCAAAAGGTACGTGTGCTCAATAGCATTGAGGTCTGATTAACACAGTGATCAGCTTAATGGAAGTCACCATAATGATATATATGTTATACCAATCATTTTCTCGTACTTCATGCAACATAGCTTAAGGTATATTACCATGTTTCAGTCTACTCTGAACAATTAGGATATCATCTGGAAAAGGACCATTCCTGCAGCTTTACTGAAAATCTTGAATAGACCATGATACTCTGTTTACCTGGTTTGCTGCAGCAGAGGAGGATAAACTTAATCTTCCGAAAGGCCAGGTCCAACAAGTCAGGAGTAAAAGCAAGCAAATTTTTTGGGACCATGGAACTTTAAAGTCTCAGAGTTCTTATCCACATTGGACTAGCATTAGCTGTTAACCCCTTGAAAAAGGAAACCCTTCTCCAGTTGCTGAAAGTATATATTTCCAATCAAATGTAAATTTGCAATATATGGTTCATAAGTATGGATGCCATTTCCAAAAACTTGCATAGACAAGTTGCTATTATTATTATTATTATTAGTAGTAGTAGTAGTAAGAAAAACAGATTTAAACCTAGATGTGCCCTGGTTAAGTTTTTGAATAAATATTATAGTCTAGCAAATTTATAGTTTGTGAACTGTGAGTCTGTATTATCAGGAATGAATGTGCAGTAGGTATTCATGGCCATTATTCCTGTTACTGTAGAGCAGGGGTGGCCAACTTTTGTGTACATAAGATCTACTTTTTATCTTAAAAATGTGTCGTGGTCAACTTGTTGTCATAGGCGTAGTCTAAGTGGGGAGGGGGAGATGTGAAATACATACTATGTTTATACAGTGTGTTTCATTACGAGGTACACTCTCACGAGCCATGGCTATATAAGCAAAATGTATGTTCAAACATACATATCTATCTACATGAAAAACAACATACATAACGGGCAAAAAAAGTCACGTCCAGGGGAATTAAATCAACATGAGTAATTATTGACAATATTAGTTCAAATTAGCTACAGATAAAGACAGATTTAGAATTTATTACATTAATATTAATGGGAAGACTGAGTTTGCATGTCCCTAACCAAGGAATCATAATTAGGCATATATCAATGGCAATTTTCTTATGCTTGGAAAGCATGGGTGCCATGGTATGTGCTCGGTCTCAGACTGAATTACAGTCCCGGTCTAGAGTAGTGTAAACAGAACCCTTACTGCCGCCCTAACTAGGGTACTAAATTAGTTCTATATTTATCACATAGTCTAATTGGTTTCTAAGTTAAGACATCGTGAGCGATCAACCAAAATTGGCTTCGCGATCAACTTGTTAGCCACCCCTGCTGTAGAGTATGTATTTGTGTATTTCTTATTCTTTGATCATCCTGATTATAGTGCCTCATTGGACAGCTTGTAAATTCCCAGTGTTTTGTAACACTTCACCTTGAAAATGGGACCTAACAATTATTCCTCCGTCAAACTTCACTATGATCTATCATTTCTCCATTTGAATTTATAGCTGCCGCTGATCTCTGTTCACTGTCCTTTTATATCCCTCTTTTGTTTGAACCTTCCATTCTACTACTAATAATATTTTATTAAACACTATATATTTATTTATAAAATATTCTATACATTATATATATATATATATATATATATATATATATATATATATATATATATATATATATATATATATATACATACATATATATATATATATATATATATACATACATATATATATATATATATATATATACATATATATATATATATATATATATATATATATATATATATATATATATATATATATATATATATATATATATATATATATATATATATATATATAAAAGAATTCAAAGAATATTAACTGCTTTGCTATCATGGAAAAACTTGAAATTATTTTTTTTATTATTATTCTAAACAGACAAAAGCCATGAGAGAGAAAAATTACAAAATGTGAACAAACAAACAAACAAAAAAAAAACCTAGTGAATCTAATAATTTCCTTTTTATGGATATTTGCAGAAAATATTTTCAATAACTGGGTTTTCTCTGCATTTTTGAAAACTTAAAAGCAATTTAGTTTTAAAATTGACATTCTATTGTGGGCATCATTTAATTTTTTTATTGATTCACTATGAAAAGAAGGGCAATTTTAAAAAAAAAAATTTGAGGATTAAAAGGGAAAGTAGCTTTTTCAGGGAGATAATATAGAGATCCTGCTCATCAGTTCCATATCATGAAACCACCTATATTATATTCAAACTGTTGTTCAAGTATAAACGTCCAAAACCTAAATGCATTATTGCAAAAACAAATTTTGTTTAGCTCATTTTGTAGTAATTGAAGTATAGAAATACACTGATACTTTGTTAATGCATTCTAATAAAAGTTTTTTATTTCTGTGATCTTACTCTCTTTAAATAAATTACTGTAAATCTGTGTTACTCTTTTAGAGAAATCAGAGTTGGCTCATTTATGAGTGATTTGGAACGAGGCAAGAAAGCTGCTCAAGTCCTTATGCAAAAAGTTCCACACATCATTCCACATAAAGAGGTTGATCTTTTCTTTTAATTTTAGTTCTTATGCTGTTTGTTTCACACATGTTTTAAGTGCCTGATTCTGATTGCTTATACTATGAAAGTGCAGATATGAAGAGATTTATTTTATTTTTAAGGTGTCTACTTGTAGGCTTTTTTAGTGCACTGTTAATCACTTTTATATTTGGTTCAACATATGAGCCATTCACCTATGAACCAGTCTTGGCTCTTATTATTATATCTACTTATTTGATATTATTATGCTCAGGATGGTTAGTGTGTTTCACCTATACAAACTACTAGGCTATAGTACTTAATGTGATTACAAAACTTCAAAAAAAATTAAATAAATAAAGATATGACTTAGTGGGTTTCACCAGCAGAAACATCTCCTTTTTCTGGTTTAGAAAAGCTGAAAATCCAAAAATTGGTGATTTTGACCTAGTGTGTTTCACTTGTAACCCCACCATATGTGAGTTTTCTAATTTCCTCAGTGTGGGCTTGAAAATAATATTGATAAAGTCTATATTGTGTTTATTGTACAAAGCACCTTATATTTTGATAAGAGTGTATAAAGGGAACAGTCCATGACTGCTGTGTGAATAAGTAAAAGTTATATTTCTTTTGCATACTCAATAGTTTTGGCATTTGTAATATTGACTCAAATGTTAAACACACTCCCTATCTCTCAGCCCCAAGTTCATTGTTCAAGCTCGCTTTGGGAAATGTATCATCTATTCTCCATTAAATGTTTAAATGTAAATGGTAGATGTTCAAAACACTTCTTTTGGGTAATGTTTAGTTATATAATAAGAAGATGAAAGTAACATGTTGACTTTCTTATCAAACTTGGGAGTCAGGAAATGTTACTTATGCCCTATTTGGCTCTGTGTTCGAAAAAAGTATGCCAAATCAAATAACATTCCCTAGGTTTGTGTATTAAATTTCTACTTAATTAGAATTTATTGTTTTAGCACTTAGGATTGATTTGAACATTTTTTTAGAAATATTTGAAAATTGCTCACAAATGTCAGAAGTAAGGGGGGACAGCTATCATTTAGGAAATAGACTGCCTCAAAGTAGACATAAAGGAATACAAATTCCCATGCTTTGAGAGAATCCATTCACGTGTATTCCAAGAGTAGAAGTGCTATATGAATTAAAAACATAATTTCTAGGTCAGGAGTGGTATATGAATTAAAATAGGGAATTAAGGTTTTTTGGCGTAACTTATTTATATTTATACCAAGTAGTAAATTCAAATTGAGGGTATGTAAAAATAAAATTAATATGAAGCCTTAAGATATGTGAATTCTACAAAATCAGACATCATGAAGAATTCTATACTTAATTTTCCCCCTTTTTTTTCTGAAGAAGTTATTTATTTCTGCAAAAATTCTCTTGTATTTGTTTTAATATATTCCAAGATATAAATTATTGATTTAGAGTTTTGTTGCTAAACTAAAATTAGTTCTGTTGAGATGAAATAATTTTTATATCCTAGAAAGTACACTGAAATAACTATTATTTTTTGTCTCTTTTGATAATTACATTTTTAAAGTTGTTGTTTTCTCTTCTAGAGAGTAGTTTTATTCAGAAAATATGTAAACAACGAAAAAGAAATCTTAGGCCTCACTGAATCAGCATGTGCCTCTCCTCAAAGCACTTTGATTACTGTCCATAGATCAAGAATTGTTGAGGTAAACATAGTAGGCTTTTTTGATTTTCTTTTATATTCTTACTTCTTTGTATTATGCTTTTATTGAATACATACATATAACTTGCTGTACACTTAGAAGTTTTGTAACATTTGTATGCATTATAACATTTGCTAATTAATAATTTTCTGACATTTGTAGAACAAAAATTGAAGGAAGGGGGTTGTATAGTCTCCCTTATGATAGTCCCCCAGTGGATAGTAAATAAATGTCATGGATGAAGGCAAAATCTGTGACTGATCTTGAACCATTAACTGTTTAAATCTAAAAGTCTTAAAGAAAACAATTCTTCTTTATAACTCAGTCAAAATTTTTATTAAATAACTAAATAAAACAGCTAACATTTACTACATTACATTATCAATTTGAGCTTACACACTCATTTCCACCATGTTCTTTTCTTCACCAAAAAAAAAGATGACATCTTAGCAATTCTACTCTGCATGAAAATTGCCCTGCATTTACAAATGCCCCTCATTAGTATAAATAAGCAATAATCTGCTTTTTAAATAAACAAAATGCATATAACTGGGTTTATCACTTCTAGACAAATCAGGTATTTCCAGAGAAAACTAAATTAGCCCCCCCCCCCCCCCCCACAAAAAAAAAGAATTAAAAAATTAAAAAATAATAATAATAATAATTTAGGTAGTCTCTTGTAACGAAACTACCATGGGTTATTAACATAGAATTAGTTATTGTTGCTTACCTCTTTTGTATGTATGTATGTATATACATATATATATGTATGTCAAAATTTTGATGTATTTTGGTACTTATCTGTTTAACTTGTCTAACACAAGTTGACAGTAAATTAAACTTTAGAAAGCACATGGAGAAATTGAAAGAAAAAACAAATAAAATATTATATAAGTTAATAAGACTCACAAGAAAAACATGGGGTTTTAAACCGGAAATTATAAAACAAATTTATAAAATAGTGATAGAAAAGATTTTGCTTTATGGAGTAGAGGTTTGGTACAAAGAGTAGATTGTATTTAAAAACAAATTACATAGTTTACAAAGGTCCGCTTTACTATCGATAACTAAATGTTACAAAACAGTTTCAACGGAAGCTATGAATGTACTAGCAGGTTGTATACCCCTGCACTTAAAAACAAGAGCAATCAACTTGTTAAGTAAATTATGTGATGAAAACAAGGAAATAATAATTAAGGAAGAAATGTTTCATGCTGAAAATTCTGAAACTAGGATTAGAATTTTAGAAGATATAGATGAATTAATTAGCATTGATTGGACATTAGATGAAACACCTAAAACCGATCACATCTTTTATACAGATGGATCCAAGAAAGGGGAAAATATTGGTACAGGAGTGGTTTACTACAAAGGAGATAATAAGGTAATCTTCAAGGAAAGACTAAAAAATGGAAATTCCTATATAGCTGAACTGCATGCCATACAAATGGTAATAGAAATTATGAGGGAAAGGAATATTAGAAAATGCGACATTTTTACCGACTCAAGGAGTGAGATTGAAGCACTAAAATAAATCACGTATAAGGGAGAACAAGTAGCTTACATCAAAAGAATGCTGAAAAAAGAAAAGTTGATTATTTTCCTACATTGGGTTAAAGCCCATGTTGGAATAACAGGTAACAAAGAAGCGGCAAAAGAGGCATCTGAAAAGGAGACTATAGATAAATATTTTAAAATCAGCAAGAACACAGTAAAAAAGAAAATAGAAAATAATGAAATTGAAAATTGGCAATATGAATGGGATCATTCGATTAAGGGTAGAAAGACGTACCAAATATTTAGCAAGGTTAAAGAAGATAGATTATTCAGAGATTTTAAGATAAATCAAGCATTAATGGGCCATGGTTCATTTGCTGAATATCAGAACAGATTCCATAATATACCGAATACATGTACATGTGGTGAGATTCAAACTGTAGAACATTGCCTATTTGACTGCATCAACTTTAATCATCTTAGAGTGTTTTTACCTGCAGATATAACAAACTGGGAGAAACACAAATTCTTTACAGATTTTTATTGTAAAATTTTTATTAAAAAGGTGATCTCCATTTTGATGGATGAGCACATTCCTTTCTCCCATTCGTCATAGTGGCTCAGTTCTTGCTGGGTTACTTGTTGGGTTTTTTTTGGCTATTTATAGTGCTACATACCTGAAAATATTGTAATTATAGTGAATATAAAATTAAGCAGCATATGTTGATGATTATTTGATATACTATGTGCAGACAAAATAATAATAGCTGAAGTGTGTATGAGGCACAGCATAACGGTAGTGCTGGAAAGTGTGGTTCACTGAAATGTTTAGTTGTATGAAATATGATGTATCGAACAATGATTAATAGAATACTGTAAATGCATTGAAACATGTACCGGGTGTAATGGAATGGATAATTTAATATTCTATATCATATAAAATAAGAAAAGCAGTAAAGGTAGCAAATTAACATGCTATAATATAGTGTTAAAAGGAGTTAAAAATAAAATGAATACCGACATCATGTTGTAAATATGTATATGGTATCATTGTAAGTATCAGTGTAACGTAAGGTATATTTTACAGTAATATATTGATAATTTAATGTGTTTTTATACAATTGTTTTCAATTAGAATTAACAGATTGGAATAGAATTTAATTGTGAAGTATAAATTACAACTGTGTTGTAATTATGTAAATGGGGTTGTGCACTGTGTCGCAGTTAGTGTTGTGTATTGTGTAAACAGTGATATGTACAGTATTAAGCAGAGTTGAAGTAATGTGTTACATATACGGTATTATTTATATACAGTGCACTTATGTTGCGTATTATTGTATAACCCAATGACAAATCTAAATATAACAGGATAATACTTAAAGAAAATGTTGCTTTGGTGTGATGGCCCCGCCGGTCCTGAAGTGGACTGGTAGGAGCGCTGTCGCGACGACTTTTTGTCAGCAGGAAAATTCACCGTATTATCTAGCCATAGGGACGGCAAGACTTACGAATCCTTAACTTGTCTAAGTGATAGACTGGGTTTGACACACTGTCAAAATTATAACTCACGAGGACGGATGGACGAACAGTTTTAACGTCTGAAATTTTTCTTTCCGAAAGACCATTATGGAGGGACATAATCCTACGTTTAAAAAAAAAAAAAAAATGTTTGTGAGAATATGGATACCCTTGATGTGAGTAGAAACAGGATTAAAAAATTTCGTGAAAATCAGGCTATATAATGCTGAATTCTAGGTTTATTAATTATATTTAATATTTTCATGATCAAAATTATACAATCAATGGCATGTCATTTGAAATTTCACTGCTGCCATTCTGTGGTTAATAGAGGAATCTTCTGTTCATGGTTAAATCATTTATTTAAATAAATAAATATATATATATATATTTATATATTTATATATATATATATATATTTATATATATATGCTCAGTTATGTGGCTTTATGAGACTTTCAGTAGAGGGAAAAGAAAGGATTTTGCTCAAGGATGGCAAATCAAGCAGAAATGACATCATAACAAGCATTCTTTATTAAACACTGAGAAATTACCTTTCAAGAAAAGAATTAATTCCAGTTTTGGAATTATTTATATCACAAATAGATAGCAATATTTTATCATCTCAAAATAAACCTCACTTTTGAGTCAGTATAGAAATTAGCTTGAATTCTTCAGATCCTTTAAATAATAGGTAATCCAATAATTCCTGAGAGTGTTTAGTGCACCTAAGGCTCATACAACTGTAAGAATGTCTAATTCTTACCCTCTTGAAACTTGTGAGCCTAATTCTTAATATTTGTTACCTTCTTGCACAGAACTTCCATAGGTAATTACTCACATTATGGCCAGGTGATGGCTAGGGTACTGGCATTCGGTTCTGATCCTGTGGGTTCGAGTTCCACTGTTGGCATGAATGTTTGTAGCTGTTTGGCATCAGCTTTAAACTGTAGGTTCTGGTCTAATTAGCCCTCATGTAGCAAAAGGTTGACTGTAGCGCTTCAAACTAAGCCAAACTACTAGCATTATGTTTTGCTGAATGTGTGTACCTTTACTTGCAATATAGAGTAATGGTATTATTAGTAGGTATCAAAGTATTGCATTGTTAGCACCTCTTTAATCATACTAGTGGTGTTACTTCTCAGATTTTTTTCAACTCATGTTAATTTTATGTATATTTAGTAGAGATTTTTCTCCCTTTTACTCACACTTTGAATTTATGTAATTTGCTGTATATTACTTAGTGGTTAAAAGTTGTTACTTCTAAATTTTAATTTCTAACTGTTAACTTTTTCTTTATTCTTAGGATGGATATCAACAGCTTTCTATGTTGCCACCTCAGTCATTAAAAGGTGTGATTAGAGTAAAATTTATAAATGAACAGGTATGGTGTTTTCTAACATTTTAATTTTTTTTTCCAGCAATTTATGCTAAAGTCATTATCTAATTGAACAATTGAACAATTGTGCTTGGAAAAATAAATTCAGTTAAATCTCTGTTAACATTAAAATAAACTATGTGAAACTCATCTTTATTTTTAGATTATTTTAAACTACTTTTTATGTATTAAAAAGTTGAAACTCATAACAGGGCCTTGATGAAGCTGGAATTGATCAAGATGGTGTTTTTAAAGAATTTCTTGAAGAGACTATCAAAAAGGTTTTTGACCCCACTTTAAATCTTTTCAGGGTAAGGAATATTTTGTACATATTCAAACATTTAAAAAATATATATATATTCATCTGTTTCAAATTTATTTGTGAAATATTTGTAGGCTACCAGTGAAGAAAGGCTGTTTCCATCTCCAACATCATACATTCATGAAAACCACTTATCACTTTTTGAATTTGTTGGGAAAATGCTGGGTAAAGCTGTGTATGAAGTAAGACTTTGTTTTTGAAAGTTTACTATAGTGACAATTTCACTTATGATGCTCTCATATCATTAATCAATTATTAAAATTTTAGAAGACAGTCATTACATACAAGGTGTGACAATTAATAAACGAGACTGGAGCAATTTAACAAAAACAAAACACATTTCTGGCAAAACTGTTTTTTGTAATTTTCAAAGTAGTTACCTTCTGGGGCTACATACTTACAGCAGCATTCATACAAGTTTTGGAAACATGCTTAAAAATCCTTTGTCTTAACCCTTCCAAATTCGGATATCGTGCTCTTTTTGATGTCCTCTATATTCTCAAATCTGTGTCCTTTCAAACTTGTTTTTACCTTTGGGATGAGAAAATAGTCTCATGGAGACAAATCTAGGGAATAAGGAGGCGGATAAAGCTCCACAATTCCTTTACTGACTAAGAATTCTTTGACAAGCATTGCTGTGTGGGGCGGAGCATGCTGTAAAAAAAACAAATTAAAATGTTAATAGAGTTCAGTTAAAATCGGAAAATTGTAGAAAACTTTTAAGAAAGTTAGTTTTTTCCCGCTTTTTCAAACTGTGAAACTGAAGATGATTCCAATTATGTATTTAGCCTTAACATAGTTTTTAACAATGATATGATCTATAACAAAAATTTGATGCTATATTTTTTTTCCTCATTTTATTTATATTATATTTATTTTTCATTATATAACTTTTGAATACTACTCAAACATCAATTCTACTGTTATTCTGTTTAAAAAAAATCATAATATTTCATATTTCAAGGACTGCCAGGCAGTTAATGTGCGGAGGAGGGCCCTAACTGAATCCAATTCCCCCCCCCCCCAAAAAAAAAGGGGGGGGATTAGAAGCCTGCTACGCCTATATACTATACTGCAAAAACAAGGAAAAGTTTTGTTAAATGCAATCTGAAATTATATATACTTATATATCAACTATTAATCTGTGAGAAGAAATTGCTGCGTAGTTTTCAATTATTTGTGAAAGTAGATCTTTCTTTTATAGACTCCACTGCATGATATAGCTATTGTCATCAGACTTTTATTCTTAGTAGTTTTTCTTAAGGAGTAGTAAACATATTTTTCTATTGCATTTTTTTTTAAAAATTGATTATCAAATAAAAATAACTATTACAAGAATTCACTAGTAAATCTAAACTTCCATTAATTTTCCTAATGTATCTTTTCTTCCTCATTATGTAGCCATCACATAGATATTCAAGTTTCACTTATGTGTGAAATCCATAGAAAAGTCTTAAGTGCCAACAGCTGCTTGTTATTGTTTTAGGGTACAAATAAATTACTGATGTCTTATAAATCCTAAGAGTGTTGTAAAAAATTGTCTTAATAAAAGACATCCAAGTATGAGAACTTATTGAACAATAAAAGTATGCATTATATTTCAGGTTTGAATGCAAAGACTGCTGAAAAAGGATTCTCTTAACATGTTAACTTCTCTTTAACTTCATCTTTAGTACAAAATTTGCATAATTCTGTGAGCTGAAGGACAAAATTTTATAATTTTATATTAATTTATGGCATTTCATCCAGGGTTCTTAACAGTAATATCCACCTCCCAATTTAAAACATTTTGTTTGCGCATAACATTCTTTTTAACTTTATATTTTTTACTCTTGACAAATGTTTTATGCCGATTTTCATGGGTAAAATTAAGTAGAATAGATTGCAATGAATCATTTGAAATTGATGTGTGAATAGAATTCTGTGGCAAAGTAATTCTACAATTTTAAATTTAGCTTATGCTGCTTTTAATTTTTTGGCAATTTTTTAAAAATTTTTGTGAGATCTTCATAACTTTAGTTTCATTAGTTCTCTGTTCATTTGTTTATAATTTTCTAATTAAAATAACATGTTTTTAAAATTTTAATAAATGCAGTTGGTTAAATATATGTTACTGCCTCTTTTATTGTAGGGCATTGTTGTTGATGTCCCATTTGCGTCTTTCTTTCTTAGTCAAGTTTTAGGGCACACACATAGTGCTTTATATAGCTCAATTGATGAACTTCCATCCTTAGATCCTGAGTTGTATAAGAGTTTAACATACATTAAGGTAATATTTATTTTAATATTTATTATGAAATTGGATAATTTTTAAGTTATCAATATTTAGTAAATGTTGTCATGATGTATAACATGATTCCTTGGTTTTGATCATCCTTATCTGAATATTTAAAGGACTCAGAGTTAAAACACAATTGTTTTTTTTTCTCTTTAATTTTTTTTCTGAAGATAAATTACTATACTAGGCATCTAAAAAAACCATACTTTTTCTCCTTCAATCGAAAGACAAAAAAATTGTTATGTTACTTCATTTGATATAATTTATGATACTCTCCCCCCCCCCCCAACCTCTTTCTTTTTTCTTCTTTTTTTTATAGAATGTAAAAGCATTAGCCATATAATATCAAAAATAATTTAATCTAAAAATTTAAGTATTCATTTTACTATTTATTTGTTCAGTTTCAACACATTTTGAATTAGTTTGTTTTTATTATTTATTATATGAAACAGCTTCTTACTGCTAAAATTTTCTCTGAAGTCCTTAAAATATAAAAAAATACTAAATATCTGTACCTCATAAAAATAATAACTTCTTTTAAATATTCAATGTTTATTCTAACTTTTCTTTAAATATATATGTGTGTGCAACAAATGTTTTAGTTATAATTTGATAGCATTACAAATTGTTCTACAGTGGACGCTCGTTAATTCGAACTCAAAGGTTCTCAGAAGAAAATTCGAATTATCCGATGTTAAGAGAAAATATATAACTTTAAATGTGTATCACTGAAGAAGAAAATCTCCTAGTATGTATAATCCCAGAAAATATATTATACTATGTTATCTAAAGTTAAACATATTAAAAAGTAATACAGACTTACCTTAATCATAAAATGAAGCAGAAGATAGGCAGTATAAAGTAAACTTTTATTAAAAATATGAATTACACTGTGGGGAAAAACTGTAAAATGGATGTTTGGTTCTGTTTATGATGCCTACATTGTTCAGCCATCTTCTCGATTTGAAGTAAACATTTCAATTCATTTTCAGAGGAAGGTTCCATCTGAATAAATGCTTTCAGAGTTTTAATAGATTCCATTATGGCTTTGTCCATTATGGCCGCATTAAAAATATCTTTCGGCAGGTAAGTGGAGAAAAGCCCTGGCAGTTTCCTACCGAAATTAGTACATACGTCTTCGTTTACATCAGAGCTTTGGCCACATACAGTATGATAAGAAATATTGTGCCTTGACTTAAATCGAGAAAGCCATCCATCACTGCATTTAAAATCTTCAATACCCATTCGACTTGCCAATTCATTAGCCTTCATCAGCACTAGGGGTCCATTTATCGGAAAATTTCAAGATCTTACATCCTGGAACCATAGCAGTAGAGCTTTTTCTAGAACTTCTTGGGACGCATTTCCCATGCGTTTCCTTCCTCTAGCAAATTTTTTATTTTTCCCATGAATCTAAAATTGACTCCTTGTTTTTCAAATTAGTTGACAAGGCATTTTTTTAAATTCCATAGTCAGCTGCTAACTTTGTTTTACATTCGCCATTCTCTACTTTCTTTAAAATTTCTACCTTTGTCTCCAAAGTTAGGGTTTTGTACTTTCTACGTGTAGACATCCTGAATTTTTACACGTTCACACCACACAATCAGGAAGACAAACTAGACCACATTAACTTGTCTGCACTGCAGTTATAACTGCCGCAGCTCCCTAGAATCTGTAGTAGAGACTAGTTTTTCTGAAATTCTAAGAAAATCGATCCAAATAAAGGAAAATTGCTTTCCGTTTAGCACTAATAAGAAGGACAATAGCTACTAACGTTTAGCGGACATGCAATAGTCTAGGAATGCAGGCATGTGTCTCTTTACACAGAAAAGAAATTTTGACACACAAAATAATAAATACAGTGTGTATTTTCTCCATTAAACAAGGAAAATGAATTTTTTTTTTGTCAAATTTTTAGTTCGAATTAACCAAAGTGATAAAAATTTAGTTCGAATTAACGAGATATTTTTAACATTAACTCCAATACAAGTTTTTTGGGACCTTTGGATTAGTTTGAATTAACCGAAAGTTCGAATTAACCGAGTTCGAATTAACGAGCGTCCACTGTATATCTATTGATGTGCTGCAAGTTAGGAAGAGTATGTTTAAATTAATGGGCATGACAGTTCTGCTGTTCATTTTGATTATTGCTATAATAAATTTTTGAGCAAATTATTTCTTACGGCATTTTAAGGTAAGCCCGTTTATAAAAATTGAAGAACACTCATGAAAAGACCATAATTTTTACTTCAAATACAGAGGAATCTTTTAAAATAACAGCTTCTAGACCAAAACCATCTGGGATCCTGGTACCTAGTGTATTGAATGATTAGGAAATCTGTCTTAGATAACAAAACAGTATCAGGTAAACATGGAAAAATAATTGAAAAATGCACATTACAACTGTCATTGATATCAATCTTCTTCATGTATTTTTGCACACTAAATTGAATGCTATAACTTTCTTACGTATATCAGAATAATTATAATCTAACAATGTAATACTTATTAGACATAGTTCTACTGATGCAAACTATTTTTATTATTGATCTGTTTGAAATATTTTCAAAATACATTCAAATAAATGTAGTGGTCTTTTATTTGTGATGTTTTTTCACTCTGTGATGTATAACCATTCAAGCTGTAAAGATCTTGAGGACAGTATTAGCCTTATTGAGTACTTATACACAAATACAGTCAGTACTTCTTGTGGAAACCTTTCTTCGTTAAAAGGAAATATTTAAGGAACTTAATATGGAATGTGTTAGTTGTCTGATGTAGTAAGACTTATATACTATTTATTGATTTTTGATTGAAACATTCATATTTTAGTATTATAACAATTTTTATGCTAGAATGCAATAAAATGTAATTCTTCAAATGTGAACATTTGAAATGTTTTACTAATTGTGGTTTATCTATTCTAGCATTATAATGGAGATTTACATGATTTAGATTTGACTTTTTCTATTGATGAAGATTGTATGGGTCAATTAGTTACTCATGAGCTCGTTCCAGGAGGAAAGGCTATTCCAGTAACAAATGAAAATAAGTGAGTTTCGCTTCTGAAAATAATCTACTGCTATGTTTAATAGTTTTCAGGATTGGCTTCTTAAAGGCTAACAAATAACTTTTATTGTTTTCAATTGTTCCAGTAATTTACATGTTATGCAAATTAGACTTAACTTTTGCTGGGTTGGTTGGATGGTTGGTTTGGAGTTCTAGGGTCGTCTGATTCTACGTTATGACTTATGCTGTAACCTTAGAAATTCTGCATGTTTTAACTTTCTGTCATAGGTAGTTCTATTTTTCATTTGGTTCTAACAAAAATTGCTGAAAATTAATAAATTAGTTTTGAGGGAAATAATGTATGATTGTGTGCATATCATGTAACCTTGCAGCATCTAGGCCTAGTTGAGCACTATCCAGTCACAGTTCCTAATTATTGTCTATTATCAAAAGTCCCCTCTGTCAACTTGTACGCATTTGAACTGGACTGTGTATTATTAAAAATGTTTTAGTTATTTTCAATATGTTACCTAAGACATTGGTTTTCTTCTAGAAAAACTGAATTTATTTAACACTATAAAAGATGGCTGCCATCATTTTGACGGTTTCGGACATACTATTGAGCACTATGTCTGTATTTATGTCCTCAGGCTTCTGAAATTTTATGGCTTTTTCTACTTTTATGCGAAATATGCGCACACATTTACAAAATTATATTTGATGGTAAAAAGGGGGAGAATATGTTGTATAACTAAGACTGGAAGCCATCAATTTGACAGCAATATAGAAAACAGGCAGAAATCTTTAAAATAATCCCGGGAAAATGTTGGTTACTTTTCGTCTCTTCCTCTTTTGCAAATAACAGAAATATTGGCTCTTTGGAAATATTGGTGTTGAAAAATAAGAACTTAGACTTGCCTAAGATGGTGTTCAGTCTTTTTAGTAAGAAAAAAATTTTGTCTCTCTAGTGTTAAAAGCAAACGTCCTTTTGTCACTGTTGCTAATTCTGTTGAGTACTGATGTCAAAATAATTTAGTTCAGTTTATTTCATTGTTACCAGACTGTAACAGTATATTTAACAGAAGTGTTCTCTTCCTTTTCTATAAAATCTAGCTTTAGTTATTTTTCTTCATTTCAGAATAAGTTATATCCACCTGATGGCCCATTTTCGCATGCATGTCCAAATTCATGATCAAACTAATGCATTTATCCGAGGCTTCCGTTCCATCGTAAACCCTGACTGGCTTACAATGTTTTCCACACCTGAGTTACAAAGACTTATTTCTGGTGATAATACTCCAATTGATTTGCTGGATCTGAGGTACGTTTTCTCTTTCTTTTTATATTCAACTTTTAAGCCCAAAAAGGCTGAAGTTTTTGTTTAATACTTATTACTGAAAAACAGTAGATAATTCCATATGTGCCAAGTGTTCCGTAAAAAACATATTCGTTCTGTTTTTTTTTTAAGCTTTGTTATGAAAACGTTTACGTTTTCAAGTAAAGAAGTCCCGTATTTTTACTTCCGCAGCACCATCGCTTTTTTTTCCCCTATATCACGTTTTCGAGATTCCCCTCCTAGCAGCTTACACTATACAAAAACTTCCTGGACAGCAAGCAGCTTCTACAACATTAGAAACAAAGAGAAAGTCAACATCATGTGCTTCACCTAAACTAATAAGAAAAGTAAAATCAACCTCATTTGCTTCACCAATACCAGTAAAAAAATTAAAATTAATGTCAAGTGCTTCACCCAACTCTGTAAAACAGTTAAAACCAACCTCATGTGCTTCTCAAAAATCAGCAAAAAAAGTAAAATCACTTGCAGAGTCACCATTATCTACCAATAATAAACACATATTGCAGCAGGAAGAAAGAATTTTTCTTACATTAAGCTCAAATCTTGATCATGCTTTAGCATTTTTTGTGAAAAATGTGCTTGTCATTTATGAAATATATAATGGGATGTTTCAAAGTGAAGAGCCGAAAATTCACAAGATGAGAAGATAGTTATCGAATTTTTTTGAATTGTTGGTGAGATTTGGAAAAATATCTGTCATAACTAGCTCTAAATGTGTATTTAATGTGAAATTTCATGTATTTAAAAATCAGAAGGATGATAAAGATTTAGTTATAGGATCCGAAACATCAGAATTTGTCAAAGAATTGTCTGAAAGCGAACTTTTACAGTTCTATTCTTGTGTTAGAAAATATTATACAACATTTTGTTGCTCTTTTGTTTTTTTTTTCGTTTCCGTCGCACGCTGTGTTCCTTATTTTTTTCTTGGGAGGTTGGCAGCTATGTAATTTTTTTTCTATTCAGTTATATCAGACTCTATAAATCTGTTCTTGCTCAAGTCTTATTAGAAAAATACTATTAAGAGCTAATTGCATTAGAGTGAATATTTTATTAGCAAAATACCAGTAACTACTCATACGGCTATAATTAAATAAATATTGACTTTAAAAGTGTTAAATCCATTATGTAATGATAATTTGTATCGTGAAGATTAATAAAGAAAGTAAAGTAAAATAAATAAAGTAAGTGCAGGAAAGACTAAAAATGCTGGAAGAGAGTGCATGTTTCATAGATCTTTTAGCTGAAGAAAATGTCTGTTTTATTAATAAGACCCTTTGTTGAATACGTACTTATTCCTTCTGTTAAATGAAACATTTTTAAGGTTTAATCTGCAGTGTGTACATAAATGAATATCCCAACTTTGCAGGGCTATTGAAAAAAAACTAAACAAAGTAAAAACTTTTTTTTTGGGGGGGGGGGGGCTACATCAAACACCAGGTGTTCGTTCCACCGCTACCAAATGACGTTGACAAGCTTGGGAGACACATATCTGCAGCCTTTCAATGCTGAAAAGAGTGGGGATGAGTTATCGTACCACCTCGATATCCTTCGTGTTACTAAAGGGGCTCACATTGAACACTTATAACTGTGTCATATTTAAACTTTCAACTGTTATTTTTGATTTCCGATCAACAGCAAGTTTGTACTTTGTTTAGTTTTCTTTCAATAGCCCTGCAAAGTTGGGACATTCATTTATGTATACACTGTATTTATCTGCATCAACTTGTGTATGTGTTAAATATAGTTTGGGCTGTTTTCTTCATCATTAAGCTCAACATCATTGTGATTATTGTCTAGAAACTGCAAATTTACTTCTTTCCTTAAATTAATTTGTTGATTTTTTTTTATTTCAGGACATGATTTCCTTAACATTCAAAAAGAAATTTCTTAGCTTTGACGATGTTTTTACTTTTAATTACACTTATTTTGATTATCTATAAACTTTTTAATTTTTAATACAGTGCCTAAATGGATGTAAAATAATAATTTCCATCAGCTTTAATTCATAGAAATAAACCTTCAAATTCACCAAAATACTCTTTTTGGATCACCATACTTAGTCTAATTTTAGTTTTGAACATGAATTATGAAAACGGAAAGAAAGTGTAATACTGTTTAAAAACTGCCCAAAAAATAAGCTTTTGTTCTGAATTTTACTGACAATGCTATTTTTTAATTAATTCATTTTTAACAGAATAGCTATGCTCTGTCACATCAAACTTTAATAATTTACTTGGCAGCATTTAGAGTGTTCAGAGATCCTCCTGCAGGCAATAATTCTTTGAATGTGAAACAAAGGATAGTTTATCATGTTTCTTTGTCACCATAAACAAAGTATGTTTTAGCTATTTGATGCAAATGGAATGTTAAGATAAGTTAAATCTTAATTATATTTTTATTCCTTTTGAGATGCCAGGGCTTGTCACATGCCTTTGCTAGTTGCATCAGTGTCTGTTTAATATCTATCGTTTGTATGCAGTTTGGCAAAGAGTGTAAATTATTAAATTTTACTTATGAAAGAGAATCTGGTTTAATGTTCAGGAAGGTTAATCCCAATCACTGAGTTACAGTTTGTTATCATTTATAGTTTGGTTTATATGTTTTGTCTTCAAAAAATTTTATTGTGATTTTTTTTTTATGAAAACTAGACTTAGAACTTCGAAAATATTACCTTATTTTATTGTTCAAAATAGTTTCTCTTAATTCTGTATTTTAACTAAACAGGTGTTCAAACAAAAATTCATCTGTTAGCGAATATAGTTTCATTCTTTCTTGAATTATCTTTTAAGTGAATTCTCTACTGAGTATAAGTTAGTTCATGTTAAAGAAAAAGGTGATATAACTTTATTTCTGTAACTAAAATTATATTGTTACACAGATACCCTTTTTCTTGCCTTACCATCGGGTGCTTTAGAAAGATTAATTTTAAAATTCCACTATTTATTGAAAATAGATTCTTATATTTAAATAAATAAATAATAAAATATTCTTATATATATATATCTGAATACTCTTTTTAAAATTAGTTTTATTTTAAGAGTTTTCATGCATTATTCATATAAAGTCTAACTGTCTATACTAGTCTTTGAAACTTTGAAAATAAAATAGGAAATATTCATCTTCTGAAATTAAAAGTCTGGCTTTAATAAATGCTGGCTGAATACTTATGTGAACCTTTGAATATCTCAATTTTCTTTCAGCAGTATAGAGCATTATGTATTTCTAATATTCTTCCATTCAAGCTATGTGTTTTTGTTTATTCTGTTTTACTGAAATTTAATTGTATGTGTTGTAAACTTTTTTCAGGAAACATACAAAATATTTTGGTTAAAAGTCTGGCTTTAATAAATGCTGAATATGTATGTGAATCTTTGAATATCTCAGTTTACTCTCAGCAGTATAGAGTATTATTTATTTCTAATATTCTTCCATTCAAGCTATGTGTTTTTGTTTATTCTATTTTACTGAAATTTAATTGTATGTGTTGTAAACTTTTTTCAGGAAACATACAAAATATTTTGGTGGCTTTCATAATAATCATCGAGTAATTAACTGGTTGTGGGATGTGCTAGAAAAGGACTTTTCCCAAGAAGAACATCGAATGTTCCTAAAGGTCTGTTATGCCTCTTTTAATTTGATTATTAGTGTTTAATTTTTCTTTAATTTATTATCCAAATTTAGACTACCATTAGTAATTAGATATTCCACTATGTTATTTATAACATATATTTTGTATTTATATATATTTTTTAATAATAAAGTTTAAAAAAATTATAGTATGAAATAATTTTAATTCATCTTACTTCTCAGGTAGATAGGTAGTTGCTCTTCTGATCAGTAACTGTATTGATCTTTATATAAACTTAAGTTTCTTTAAAGTAGTGTTGCTCTGCCTTTTCCAAGTCATGGCGTTTGGTTTTCTAAAAACCAAATTGCCTTCACCCTCCTATCACATTTATATGAATGGCATTTTTTCCAGTGTAAAGAAAATGTGTTTAAGATACTGGCATTTTTGTGGTGACTCTTTTTGAGGTCATGACCCACAGTTTGGGGAACTCAAGTTAAAAAACTTGAGTATAAAATTCTTAATTGCAATAAAGAATGGATAAAATATTTCAAATTCATGTTTTTATTTGCCACAAAATAACTGAAATGGATTCTTCAAAACTTTTCCCGATATTTCGTTTCAGTCAAAATTAATTGACTAAAATTGCCAGGCATTTTCAACCTAAAAAATTATTGAAGGAAAAAAAACTGGATGCATAATTACATGTTATATCGTAGTCAAAAATAAATAATAGGTAATGCTATGAACTATAACTAAAATTATTTTTCTTTGAACTTGAGGAATCTCATTATTTGTCCTTTTCAGTTCCATCTTGTTTCACAAAATATCATCTTTTATTATTCCTTATTCTTTATCTCTTATTTATTTATTTATTTAGACATGAAGGATTTATTGAACAGGTTATTATTAAGTATTTATTGCATTATAAGATTTTTTAATGATAAACCAATCAATCTCTCTCTCTCTCTCCTTTTATCAGAAGTTTTTCTTATTTATTTTTTTAATTTCCCTGAAATTTGATATTATTAATATTCATTGTATGTAAATTAGAAACTTGTAAAGTAAATTGACTTCCTCTAGTTACAACATTTCATCACTATTCTGATAAACAGTAGTACCTTGGTACTTGCCATTAATTGGTTCAGAAGGCACATCGAGTACTGAATTAATTTTTCCCATAAAGAGTAATGTAAATTGAATAAAATTTGTTTCTGAAAACCAGAAATTCTCCATTTTACCAGGCAATTTATAAATTGATGGGGTTGTATTTTTATACAAAATCTTAAAACTAGACAGACATAATCTAAAACAATAATAAGATTTTTTAAAATATATCTTCACTCAACCTGTGCTGAAAGGAATTGATGGGCTCGTGGGATAGTGCCATAGTAGAGGAGGAGAGGGGTTATTGCTTGGAATGGAAGTCTCCTTCCGATAAAACATCAGGCACTTTGCACAGGAAAAATTTTTCTCTTTTCTTAATATCACCAATCCTTGTTCTACACTCAGATTTAGGAATTTCACTACAAACCTATCAGGAGAAACTTGCTCCTGCCTACATTTCAAAATGTTTCTGAAGTGAGACATTGTTTGATCATTAAACAAGTCCACATTTTGGATTGCTAGAGCTTTGTCAAGGTTATGCTTTTGAACAAAATTTTGTAATTCAACCCATTTAGAACACATTTCAGCATAAGGGACAAGTACTGAGCAAACATCGAGTACTGGAGCATTTATTTTGCAATTCAACCCATTTAGAACACATTTCAGCATAAGTGAAAAGTACTAAGCAAACATAAAGTACTGAAGCATTTATTTCGTGTCGACATGCGACAAGTACCAAAGTAAATTTTTCATGCTGAAATGTGATGAGTACAAACTGAATCTTACAGCTTGTAACTGACGAGTTAATGTTCAGACAAGTAATCATTCAGCTTGTAACTGACGAGTACAAGCTGAAATGTGACGAGTACAAACCTGTCAGGAGAAACTTGCTTCTGCCACTATTTCAAAATGTTTCTGAAGTGAGACATTGTTTGATCATTAAACAAGTCCATATTTTGGCTTGCTAGAGCTTTGTCAAGGTTATACTTTTGAACAAAATTTTGTAATTCAACCCATTTAGAACACATTTCAGCATAAGTGACAAGTACTGAAGCATTTATTTCGTGTCGACATGCTATGAGTACCAAAGCAAATTTTTCGTGCTGAAATGTGATGAGTACTGAGATGTGACTGTACCAGGATTCAGTGATAAGGTTCAAAGCAACTGTTTATTTAAGACTCAACTTGATTTAATTGAAAAAATTATATTTAACCACCACAGTGAGAAATACAGCTTATATTTCTAGGGCAAACTCACTGTCGTGTTGCCTGTCTTAAAATTATTTATTTATTTGGGCGAGATTCGTATATTATTTGGGTTAGTACAAATTATTTATAATTTATAGGTATTTGGGTGCGTTGTGTTTTTTTTTTTATTTATTTGGTTGAATACAACCCAAGGTTCTAGACATTCTGGCAAACGATCAGGTCAAAATAACTTTGCTTCTAATAACTAGGTAATAACTTTCCTTTAGGTCAACTGCGAAGATAAAGATGACTGACTCCAATGTAACAAAATAAAATTGATTTATTTACAACCTTATCTATTTACAAAAAAAAAAACTGAATTACCAAATCTTCGCACACAGTTTACACATTTTACTAATCTTTTAGCATTTTCTCCTCGATTCATATCGAATGACATGTATTTAATTAAATCTACACCTTTTGGATTCAGGGAGCATATAATTATTAAGCTAACTCATAGCCAAGAACTCCTATTCATCAAAATTATCTTTACGAAAACACTGTTCCCGCACTAACCTTTCATTTAGCTCGGTGGGGTCTGAACAAAACAAAATTTAACTTTCACTCACTCAGTTTGACGATACAGCACTGGGACTCTGGCGTCGAAGCTCTGCTTAGGCATGGGGTATCGCTTCTTCCTTCTAGGTAGTGGGTGCGCTGCTTCTCTAGGCTGTCGTGGGTATTCTTCTACTCTTTTCAAAATGATGGGGCACTCATCAGGAAAATGATGACATCGACTTCTCTTGATCCAAAGTCACGCTCAATTCCGGGAAGACTCGACCAGATCTCCAACATTAAGGCGCATCCTCTCTATAACCCCGTTTCTATTCTCTTGCTCAAAATCACTCTCAGCTCCGGGAAGACTCGTCCGGATCTCCAATATTACATCGCATCCTCTTTGTCACCTCGTCTGTATTCTCTTGATCAAAAATAACTCTTAGTTCCGAGAAAACTCGACCGGATCTCCAATATTTAAAACTGCCAATCTTTTCATCACTTTCGATGCTAAGGCACTAGGAAAGATCAACCGGTCTCCGGAAAACGAAACCTCTTTCTCGTACTGTCGGACAACTCCCGGGAATGCTCAACCGGTCTCAGACGTTTTGAAATTCCAATCTCTTCATCCCTCTGCAATGCTAAAGCACCGGGAAAAGTCAACCGGGCCCGCACGCAGAAGAGAATCTTTTTAAAAAAACTCTAAGTCTTCTATTTATTTGTTTTTTTATAACAATGTCCACGCCTTCTCGTGACTCCTAATCCATTCAGGAAAGCTTTCAAAAATCCACCACTTAGCCTCCATTTTCATTTCTCGGATTGGATAATCCCATAACCCATGCATGTCTTAATTACGTCATACAGAGACCACCCAAAGTCCAGTCCACGTGTTTTGCGGTCTACATGTCCAATAAATCCTTTACAATAGGGTATTTTACTTTAATGTCAAACCCTGGTGCCATCTCCTTATCTGCGTCTGGAATCACCTACCCCCTATCGCGCACCGCCGCTTTTAAATTGGCTAAGCGTACAGACTACTGTTCCGTCCTCTAATCAAAGGCGGCTTCCTAGCATTCTAACCGAAATGTGATGAAAACAGCCTTCGATCACTTTATCTCTCTAAAAATTTTAATTTTTCTTTCAAATCGAAAGCGCTTCATCACATACGCTCCCTCCTCCGAAAAAAAAACTAACCAAACACCAAACACGTAAAAATATGCTCCCTTCCTCGAAAAGTTTACAAAATTCTCATGTACTACTTATATAATTCATGACACTCAATAAAACATAATCACATCAATTACAAAACTTCTTACCATCTATGTCTGAAAAAAAAACTTGTTCGCATCATAAGTCCTCATACACTATTTAGAAACACTAAAACAAAACATCAAAACACTTACTCCTGACTCCATTGACCTTCTTTGATCATGTGATCTATACCTTTAATTTAGGTAAGAGAAGACCACCAACCTATGCACTTATTAGAGTTCTGAATTCAAAAGTTCATTCTTTTAATCAAATGTTCTGAGTGAAAACATCGAAGATCTATATGAACCATGTCGACATAACTAATCACCATACAAAATCATGATTTGCAGAGTTCAGACCCAAAACACTATCACAAAGCATAAATTCTTCATCTCTCTATATATCATTTTGCACGCAATTAAACTCTATTCTAACACTATTCCTCAATATTCACAAAATTTACTTATTAATACAAATAATTAACACATTAAATATATCTCACAGTATATTTGCCACATTCACAACAAAATACCAAGCATATAAAAATTTGTTACATTTTCAACACACTTCTCACAATATTTTTGTACTTTTCCAAAACAAATTCATTAACTTAAATTCATATGTATGTATAAATTGAGTCTTCACAAATGACCTTCCTATCACAGTTATATTTTCTAAAAATCATAATCCAAACCCATTTTCCCCATCATTGTAAAAGAAACAAAAAAAAAAAAAAGAGAACGCGCAAAAGAAAAAAAAAAAACACCTTCAAACCACTTGCTTCCCTCAACTGCGAAAACAAAACTAAACATTGCTCTCTCCCCTTTTTCAAAAACACGCGAACCCTCGAAGTCACTCAATTCCCAAAATCCTACCGCATGCTAGATTCGCGAACCACACAAAATTATTTTCTTTCGCATTTTCCCTCGTTACCCTAGCAACACCTGACACATCGGAAGGACACCCCCTCTCGTACAAGAAACCTGTTCTCAGACCAGAAATTCGTTCAACTCAGTCTGGTTTTGACCCCGGGGACCCGATTTTTCGATACTCTCTGCCCCTTAAAGTAATTTGCGACAAAAAAACTTTCCTCCGTTTGCACAATAGAGCCCATAAATCTCAACCAAAAAAAAAACACCTGATAACAGTAAACCCCAAAACTATTCTCATTTTCCAACCATCTACAACTTTCTAACCACCACGACTTATATTTATTTTTATTTTCACTTGTGCGGCTATTTAATTATTTCTTTATTTCATTTCAAAAAGTCACTAGCTTAGTCCATGCACTTCAGCATTTTAGATAAATAAATGTAAATTTTGGCCAGAAATTGCCATTTATTCTCTAATGAGCTGTTTAAACAATTTGCTAAATTTTAAACTCACACAAACTTACTAAAGTGATATTCCTCACGCCTACCGTATCGCACTTAACTCTTCAACACTTATATTTCGTCAAACATTACTTTCTCAAACCCCTGTTCCTGAAGTCATTCTAGGTCTGCAGCCCTAAATCACTTCCAGGATTTTCTAAATTAAAAACACAAGTTTTCACTTTCCAAAATCTTCCATAAACGCAAAATTTCCTCATTATTCACATAAAAAGCCTACATACAAACTAGTTTCTTTATCGTGCGTTCTCCTTCCTTAGGGGGGGGGGGGGGGAGAGTAAGAAGGGCAAACGAACCCCTCTCTTTTCGTAGAAAACCTTTTCCCCACTTCCTGTTTTAGTAAACAAAAACTGACCCCTCACTTCCTATCACTCCTCACACAAAGCACTATACTACGACAACCTTTTATTTTGCGTAACTCATTCATTCTAAAAACACTGCCATACCTCTAATACCACATATTTCTATTCTGTACCCTTGTTTCATTAAATTCATACTAAAATTTCACTACTATGCCTTATTATTCAACCCAGGGTAAACAATCGTAAATTTTATTTTCATAGCACCTAACAACTAATGCAATCCATCCATCCAAAAGTTTAGTTTTTTTATACTGTGGCAATTCTGAACATTTATGCCTATAACTAACCCTCTTTTCGTTATAAAGACCTCTACTCCAACAATGTATCGAAAACTCTTATTTTACATCCTTAACTCAGCACTCCTTCAGCTATAACCTTTTTGGCAGATTAAATGCAATATAATCCACCTCACATTATTTATCGTTTATAGACTGAAACAAATCTGACTATGATTTGCGCTTTTGCTTACCGTTAACCATCTTTCATCCACAATCACCTCTACTCTAACTTTTTATCTAAACTTCCTATTTCAATTTTACCCAACTGACGATGGCTTCGCAACACATTCGCGATACAACCTTCTTGATCTAACTCAAATAACTCCAATTTTTAAATTTTACACCTCACATTACCGATCATTCGTTTACCTATCATTACTCAATATGCAAGAATTCTCTCATTATAATATTACTTCTCCTAACATTATGCATTCAAATTCTTTATACGTAATTAAACTATGACTCACAATCCCAAACTTAAAAAAACGCTAATTTCCCCCAAAATACACATATATGCACAAAATCAAAACAAAACACAATTCTATTCTCAATGTAATTGCAAAAATATTATCTGACAAATTCTATACTTAAATTGACACACTTGTCTTTTCAAAGAATTCATATCTATACCAAGTACCACTAATTACTATCGATCAACACACTTGTACTCAATTCAATAATTTCTCAACTGTTACTCAAATCTTAACTATCTATTGATTTTCTCATTTCAATAGAATTTTCAAAATCACACTTAAATATTATCTATCAACTGATATCAAACATATTTTCTGTCATCAACTACTCTTAACTTATTCAAAATATTTTTCAAAAATACACCTCAATTCAATCTACCATCTCTACAATATCTACAATATACATAAATTTTAAACACTTCATATAAATCATAACACAAGTATTTCTTATCTATCTTTAACCAACTCAACAAACTCTTTCTAAAAACACTCTTTAATTCACTTAGTTAAAACTAAAATATTTGCATTCATATATTCACACTTCAAACGATCTTAACATAAAATCAATATTGTCACATTCTTCAAAACAAAATTACACTCAATAATAATAATTGTGGCAAATATACGAACATATTTTCAAAACACTCCTGCTCTAAAAATTCTTACGCGCTGCTCCCTTCTCCACAAAATTTGTAAAGAACAAAAAAATTTCTTAAAGACAAAAAAAAACTGTAACTGTTTTTTTGTAACGCAAAAAAAATTTTCACGATTCTAGCCTAACACAAATTATTTTTATTATCCTGGTCGGGACCATTTACCGAACAAAAATTTTATTGTGATTTCATACACTTATTCATATACCTTCAAAATTAAATATGGCAAATACACATTTAAATTTCAAACATCGCGCGCTTTCAAAATAATTTTAATACGCGGCTCCCTTCACTTTGAAAAACAAAAAAAATTTTTATCTCTAAAGTCCCTAACACACCATGAGACTGAGTCACGGTCACCATTTGTCGTGTTGCCTGTCTTAAAATTATTTATTTATTTGGGCGAGATTCGTATATTATTTGGGTTAGTACAAATTATTTATAATTTATAGGTATTTGGGTGCGTTGTGTTTTTTTTTTATTTATTTGGTTGAATACAACCCAAGGTTCTAGACATTCTGGCAAACGATCAGGTCAAAATAACTTTGCTTCTAATAACTAGGTAATAACTTTCCTTTAGGTCAACTGCGAAGATAAAGATGACTGACTCCAATGTAACAAAATAAAATTGATTTATTTACAACCTTATCTATTTACAAAAAAAAAAACTGAATTACCAAATCTTCGCACACAGTTTACACATTTTACTAATCTTTTAGCATTTTCTCCTCGATTCATATCGAATGACATGTATTTAATTAAATCTACACCTTTTGGATTCAGGGAGCATATAATTATTAAGCTAACTCATAGCCAAGAACTCCTATTCATCAAAATTATCTTTACGAAAACACTGTTCCCGCACTAACCTTTCATTTAGCTCGGTGGGGTCTGAACAAAACAAAATTTAACTTTCACTCACTCAGTTTGACGATACAGCACTGGGACTCTGGCGTCGAAGCTCTGCTTAGGCATGGGGTATCGCTTCTTCCTTCTAGGTAGTGGGTGCGCTGCTTCTCTAGGCTGTCGTGGGTATTCTTCTACTCTTTTCAAAATGATGGGGCACTCATCAGGAAAATGATGACATCGACTTCTCTTGATCCAAAGTCACGCTCAATTCCGGGAAGACTCGACCAGATCTCCAACATTAAGGCGCATCCTCTCTATAACCCCGTTTCTATTCACTTGCTCAAAATCACTCTCAGCTCCGGGAAGACTCGTCCGGATCTCCAATATTACATCGCATCCTCTTTGTCACCTCGTCTGTATTCTCTTGATCAAAAATAACTCTTAGTTCCGAGAAAACTCGACCGGATCTCCAATATTTAAAACTGCCAATCTTTTCATCACTTTCGATGCTAAGGCACTAGGAAAGATCAACCGGTCTCCGGAAAACGAAACCTCTTTCTCGTACTGTCGGACAACTCCCGGGAATGCTCAACCGGTCTCAGACGTTTTGAAATTCCAATCTCTTCATCCCTCTGCAATGCTAAAGCACCGGGAAAAGTCAACCGGGCCCGCACGCAGAAGAGAATCTTTTTAAAAAAACTCTAAGTCTTCTATTTATTTGTTTTTTTATAACAATGTCCACGCCTTCTCGTGACTCCTAATCCATTCAGGAAAGCTTTCAAAAATCCACCACTTAGCCTCCATTTTCATTTCTCGGATTGGATAATCCCATAACCCATGCATGTCTTAATTACGTCATACAGAGACCACCCAAAGTCCAGTCCACGTGTTTTGCGGTCTACATGTCCAATAAATCCTTTACAATAGGGTATTTTACTTTAATGTCAAACCCTGGTGCCATCTCCTTATCTGCGTCTGGAATCACCTACCCCCTATTGCGCACCGCCGCTTTTAAATTGGCTAAGCGTACAGACTACTGTTCCGTCCTCTAATCAAAGGCGGCTTCCTAGCATTCTAACCGAAATGTGATGAAAACAGCCTTCGATCACTTTATCTCTCTAAAAATTTTAATTTTTCTTTCAAATCGAAAGCGCTTCATCACACTCACCAGAGAAGAGTACAATAGAAAAGGCCCTGGGTGCAGTTTTGTATCAGAAGAAATTAAGCCAGTGGGAGAATTCAAAATAATTGGCATCTATGGTGCATATTTTATTGATATTTCATTTTCCTAGTAATAAAAACCCCTAGTAAATAGTAATGTTATGAACCTGGGTGCCTTTGGCTTAAATTTACTGCACTTCAGGCTGCATCTCTTCTCTCAGATTTGAACAATGTGATGTTACTTCAAATAATTATGCATATTAAGATTCTATAGCATTTCTCTCCAAGGAACATATTTAGTTTAACAGAGCCAGAAGAACTATAGATGGCCATGTAGCCATGTGATAGGGACATGGCTTAATAGTCATCTGTACTTCATGTACATGATTGGCAGATTATGTGTGTGCTTTAGCCAAGAAATATTGTATTTGAATGCAGTTGGTGGTACTAATCTCTCTTCAGTTTGTGGAAGAAGCATAGCCTTTCCTTGTTAGCTCTATAGCATTGGTTTAAGTTGTAAGAAAGAGAAGCTGCAATTTCTGAAGAGAAGGTTGTTTCTTCACTTTGGGGGTTAGAAGGTATCATGCTCCAGAATTTAATATTCCTTGAAACTGCAATACAAAACAGTGTAGTATAGTGTTATTGAATTTATTCTTAACATTATTCATTACTCCTGAGTAGAGTATGTGTTTTTATAAAGTGTGTCATGTAATTTCAATGTGTATTTCACTTTGTGTGATCTCATTTCATTTTCTTGTATTTCAAAGCTTTAGATTATGAACTTGTATTCCCTCTTTCAGTTTGTCACTAGCTGTTCGAAACCACCTCTTCTTGGCTTTGCACATCTGGAACCTGCTTTTTCCATCCGTTGTGTGGAAGTTAGTGATGATCAGGTATGGTAGGGGTTCCTCTTATTCTATTTTTACTGTATTTTTTGTAAAAAAATAGATTATTTTCTCATCTATGGGATTCTTTTCAGAAGATTACAAAGCTGTATATAATTATTCATATCATAGAATTAAATTAAATTCAGATTATGGGAGTATGTAAAAAACCTATAAATTTAGTGAAGATGTTATTCTGTTCAGTTGTGATTTTTTCACAATCTTGTAATTTATGCTGTTTCAGAGACTTTTTTTTATTCATCAAGAACATTAATGAATTGTACATAAAATGTTTCTCAAAAGATTAAACCATAATTTAAATAAAAGAAATTATGCAGGAAGTAAATAGTTGCTTTGAACTTAAATTAAAATGCATTAAGACAAGAAAGACATTGTGCTAATATTCTATACTAAATTCCATTGTCATTAATTAGTTAATTATTCTATTAAAGCTTTCAACATTATCATATATTAAATAATAAAAGCTAAATTTTTGTCCTTTCAAAATCTGTCAGAATAAGTAATAGAATCACACAGTAATATATACTTGTTCAGCAATAATTGTATTAAATGTATATAATTGTCAGCTGAATAATACATAGTTATCAAAGGAAATTCATTTTTACAGATAATTTTTAATAAAATTATATTAAGTAAATTTCTACACATATGAGTGTTTTTTGTTTTATTTTTTAATGTGCCATATATTTGCTTAGTTTTATTTCTTCTAATTTTAAAGATTCACCATTTTCATTACCATTTGAATTGTGTCTGAGGAATAACACTGCCTCTATACTGAGTGGGCATAAGAAAAAATTTCTTCATGAGATAGAGGTTTAAATTATTTTTTTATTATTATCATAATTTATGAAGAAAGATTTTGTGCTTAAAATTTGCTACTTCTTAATTACAAAGTTTCATCTGTTGCGTCATGTGACATTGATAATTTGTGTGATTTATATTGGTTATAAACATTCTATTACTACATAAATAAAATTTACCTAATAAATTCATCATCATAGTCAACTAAATTCAACTCTAGTTTTGAAGACCTTAAAAAAAAACAACCTTACTATCATCTAGAGCAGTCATTCCCAAAGGGGTCCATGCCAGTGAAAAAGAAAATTAGGGGTGCATGAGTTGTAAATGGGGGTCCACGAGTTAGACAGGCCATCACCAAAATTTTGGCTTCCTGTAAATGTAATAATCTGCCTAATACAGATAGTACCTATGGAGGCATTTATGTAATATGAGTACTTTCTTATAATAGATAGATACATTTCCTAATTATATGTATATTTCATAAAATTGTGTAAGAAATGTATTCACTTTTCGGCCGAAGTACGTGTAACTTGTGTTGCAACATCATGGACTTTTGAACTGGAATGGTTAGAGCGAGGGCCAGCAGGTAGCTGTTATATTGAACTTGCCAGTTTCCCAATTTGGCACAGACAAACTGCCAGGATGATGGCCTTTAAGCCTACGTTCAAGATTTAAATGTCCTTCACACAAACTTTGAAATTAGGTTTGAAGATGTATTGACTATGGAAATACCACAGTGGATTATCAATCCATACGGTGACATTGAAGAAACGGATGTCATGTTACAAGAAGAACTGATCGGTATAGTCACCGACGAAGAACTTAAAGTGCAGTTTAGAAAGGGATATCAACAATTCTGGCTTCAAAGAGACATACATGTTACATATCCTGCATTATGATCTGTCGCGAAAAAGTTTTTGATAGCTTTTCCATCTTCATACCTCGTGGAAAGGGGTTTCAGCGCAGTTGTCAATCTCCTTACAAAACAAGATAAAAAGAGAAACAGATTGAAAATACCTTTCCAAGGAGATTTAAGGTTAAACCTGACTAAATTGAAGCCGAATATTGAAATTTTGCTATCAAAGCATCAGGCTCACCCCTACCATTAAAAGCATTGATTTTGTTGTGTATTTATTCTATGTAAAAATGTTACTAGATTTGCATTTTGTGTCATATATATTGTGATATCTTCAGACTCCGGGTAGCTAAAAATGTTCAGAGTCAGTCTACTAAATTAAAATACAGTTTTATTAAATTTTAGTCGGAAACTTTTTACACAGGTGTTGATCTATTACACTCTTTACACAGGTGTTGATCTACCTCTAGACATAGAGGGAACTGGCTTTCGTAATAACCAACTGATATCGATGATAAGATGCACGTACAGTCACAGCGGAACTAGAAGGTCGGTACACAGCCTCTAGAGCGTACAGCTCTGAAAATAATATAACGAAGCCTGTAGAGCAGGATGCTCCGAGATAGCTATACTTCGGGGTGAAGTATTCGTTGACGAGAGCTTCGAGCGGCTGCTCTGAAAAATAAGTCAGGATCAAGTCGGTCGCTCCAGGACAACGTAGCCGATAGGTGCTCTCTAGATGAGAGTCTCGACCAAGTCTGTCCAAATTCTGGATTTCTTCTGCGGCGTTGGCAACCGTGCTTCCGGTCACGTGACTACACAAGTTTTGGTTGGCTGGCACTATTTTGTGACATCATGTCCGTTGGCTGTGATTCGCCTGACCACGAGGCCATGTGTTCGGTTCCCATGATTCAGCTGATCTGAAAATCATTAGTTCACGTCGAAATAGTCATTAGTTTACGTCGAACTAGTCATTAGTTTACGTCCTCCCAGGCCCGGCGGCTAGAAGCAACACCATTCTTTGTGTGCAGACACCTTGACGCTGAAAGATAGAACTGTTCGCTGTTCACCTGCTGTGGGAGGTCCGGCTGTCTGGGTGATTTATTCGGAAGGGTCGTAACAGATTCTTACAACCCCTCCCTCCTTGAAGGAGATTTTGGCATAATGGCAAAATCTGAAAATCACGGTTAGACACAGCTCACCTGATACATCATTAGAGGCAATGCATTTAATTTACTACACCGTTAATACATTTATTCTAATACATTATGATTACTAGGTTACCTAACACATTAATACACTAAGTTATTTACACAATTCATTAATTATTTTCACACTCTACATTAATTTATTTACAACATTACGCCTGACTTAAGGTTTCTATTCTGCCATGAAACGGCTTAGGCAATCGGCATGACCTATCAATTTACCAGATTTGTGGACAATTTGATAATTGAAAGGCTGTAAGGCAAGAGCCCATCTCATAAGCCTTGGGTTATTTCCCGCATTCGTCTTAAGAAAAACGAGCGGATTATGATCCGTCTCGATGGTGAATCTCTGCGGTCTCTTTTGTGCCAAAATTATACCGATATAAATGTCGGATGCATCAGTGTGCAGGATAATTTCTTTGGCGAGGTCCGGAGCGTACAAAACAGGTTTCTCGGTGAGTTTCGTTTTCAATTCTCGAAACGCTGTATTGCACTCCTCTGACCATTCAACGTTCTTCCCAATATTAACCTCCCTTCTCACTGACCCTTTATCATGATTAGTTTTCCTGTTAACTTTAATCTCCCTTTTAGTTTCAGAAGAGATGTTCTGATAGTTCCGTAGCCTATTCATAAACTTGAAAACATAATCAGTAACCACATTAGTCTCCGGCGAATTCCTACACCATTTTCCTAAAAGTAGTGTTTCCGGCACCCTTAAATTCTTCCTAAATATCAGTTCGGCGATGCTAAAAACCATAAACATATGAGTCATGTTTCCAAGTGCAAACATGGCTGAGGGTAACCCTACCTTCCAATTCTCTTTTGCCTTAAGGCAGATAACTTTTAAGAGTCGTTCAATGGTGCGGTGAAAGCTCTCGACGGGGTTTCTTTGCAGATGAAACATTTTGTTCCGCGTCACCTTAATATGAAATTCCTCCAGAAACGTGGTCGTTAAGTTGCTTGTGAATTCGGTAAATTTATCTAATTGCAATTCCTTCGGAAACCCTATCCGACTGAAATTTTCTAATAGAGTATTAGTCACATGTTCGAAGTTTAAAGTACTCAAAGTTATGGCTTCCGGATACTTCCACAAAGCGTTTAAAATATACCGGTTTCTTTTTGGTGGGGTCTGCATACGACCAATGATCTCTACGTAAATTCCCGTGAAAACCTCCGTAATTTCTGAGACTAATTTCAGCGGGGTTTTCTTCCGTTCTCTCGATCTCTCTACTCTTTGACACAGGTCCCATGACCTAACATAGTCCTTACACTCTTTTATGCACTGGGGCCCAAAATAATACCTCACTAATTTGTATTTACTTTTTGACATTCCCATGAGCGATCCGATGCCATCATGCCATAAACTTAAAACTTTAGACTTGTACTTAGTTGGTACAATCAATTTTTTTCTTTCCTCCCCTCTGTGATCTCGGGGTTTCTTAGGAAGTAATTCATTTTCTCCCACAATTTCCAGGGTTTTCTGTGGCTTAACTTTTTCCCAAATAGGTGTAAGTTTAGGGCAATTTTTTTGTTCTAAAACGAGAGTGTCGGCACTCTCTTCCACTAACACATTTTTAGTCTCGACGACTATTGGAAATTCAAGTTCTTTCAATTCATCCGGCGAATTTACCTCGGGTTCCTGCGACTCAGTTATTTGCTCGGCCGTTTCCCCGTTCTCTACTGTAATTCCCGTTTGAATTTCCTCCCGCATCCCTTGACTTTGGGTGACGACGGCATTTACGCTAGCTAGTTTTAATATTTGTGCCTCTATCAGCTCCTGAGTGGAATTTCCCAGCAAGTAGTGGTTCATTTCCACACTCTTACCTACCACGGCGGCCTTTGCTATCACCTGGCCGAATTCGGGGCTCTCAAGGGTTACGCGAGCTAAAGGTAAACGTCTAAATTCATTTTCCAAGGGCTGTTTGAGCAAAACATTCTCTCCGGTGAAATCTCCGGGTTTAACTAATTTAACAGGGCACAAATCTACGCAACTCCCGCTATCACGCAATAATACGGTTTGGACCTGATTCACGCGAGCTTCGCTTAAGTAGGGCTTAAACGCAAGAGAAAAATCTTCCAACGTAACTAAGTTGTTTATGATTTCTCTGGATTTATTTAATTCTGGACAGTTCGGGCGGACATGTCCATTCTGACCACACTGAAAGCAGATGGGGCCACTTCTCTTCTCATACTCCCTGGTCCTCCAATCATTATTATTTTTATTAGCAGCGTTGCGCCACTCTTTCGTACCTGATTCTTCTACTCCCGTTTCCGTCGTGGAACTAAATTTCTCTGACTGCTTGGGGCGGTCTACCTTTTTCTTTTCGGGCGATTTAATTTGCGTCGGTTTCTTTACGAATCGGCGGGTCGATTCATACGCGTCTAGCTTATTTACTAAAGTTATAGGATCATTTAGTGTTCCCCATACATCTACGAAATGATCTTTAATTTCCGCTGGTACGCGTCGCTTTATTTGGTCGGCTACCATAAGTTCTTTGAGTGACTCAAAATCTTTAATTTCAATTCCATCTAACCATCCCTCTAAATAGCTCCTTAATTCAAATATTAAATCTTTCCTCAAATCACCGTTTTTTCCGTTGATGGGTTTGGAACTTTGTACGGAAAGCTTCGGCACTGAGTCTAAACCTGTCTAGCAGTACCGACTTAACATATTCGTAATTATCATTTTTTTCTTCAGGTTCCCTGATGATTATTCCCGCTATTTCGCTCGGCAAAAGACTTAGTAACTCTGACACTAAATCACAATCATTAATTTGCAATTTCCTAGCTTGCCTCTCAAACAGATTTAAGAATAAAGCTATGTCTATCTTTTCGGCATCATACCTCTGCATTACCGATTTAACATGCCTAGACGGGTTTCCGCTTTCTGAGTTCACGGAATTCACACTACTGTTTTCCCCAATATGTATGATTTTAAGTTTTTCAAGCTCAAAATCGCGCTCTGCTTGCAATGTTCAATCTTCTATAATATTTACAAGAATATTTTCCGCGCTCTCTTCCTCGAAACCTTCACTTTCTGAAATTTTTCTTGCCAGGTCAATTATTCTATCTGATTCTTGAATTTCTACTTGCAGCTCCAAAGCCAAATTCTGCAAGTCAATTTTCTTGTATTTTGTTAAAAACGACATTTTGCCTCAATAACTATTTATCCACAACTTAACCTTACCGGAACCCTCGGAATTTTGACCTCAACACAACAAAAGAACTAGTTGTCCGCTTTTCTCACGCCTTTACAATAGAGCCCTCTCAATTCGGGGAATTCTAGTGCTACGTTCTTCCAAGAAAAAGGGGGGGGGGGGGGTTACTCCGAAAGATTACAGTTTAACAGACTCGTTTGAAATCCTAACATGGCACATACAATTCAAAATGTTTAAAATTTTTCAGACCAAATTTCACACACATAATAAATCAATGCTACTTCAATATAATCTTAAGCACTCTACACAAGTTCAATAACTGACTAAATTAATTTGCAATACACAGTTACTTAATTTCAATAATTGGCTAATTTAGTTTGCAATACACAATTTCTTAATTTCAATAATTGACTAAATTAGTTGCAAAACACAATTACTTAATTTCAATAATGGCTAATTTAATTTGCAATACACAATTTCTTAATTTCAATAATTGACTAAATTAGTTTGCAAAACACAGTTACTTAATTTCAATTTAGAATAAGTACTTAAATCAGATTATCCACAGTTCTAGTATTCATCTAACAAATATTTGTTCATTTACTTTTCTTTTAAAATTTTAAACACATTGCATACAATTCATTTTTACCTTATTCTTTTGCATAAACAATTCTAATACTTCATTAATTTACTTTTGACTAAATTAATTAATTTCTCACAGATAATTTACTTATTTCAATTCAATAGTTATTTCCCATGAAACATTAATTTACACATGTTAACATTTTCACAGATTCTAATCAATTAATTTACTTTTAATTAATCAATCAATTACTTTTGCCTCTAAGGAGAAAACAGGCTTACCTTGTCTAATTTTGAAGACTAGATTGTAGGCTCTCATTGAAGCTAGGCAGTCTTTCCAGGCTGGTTCTTGGGGGATTTTCTTATTTAATATGCAGCCCCAATACTTGATCGCTGCACAAATCCACTGTTGGTAGGCTGCTCGCTGCTATATACTGGTATCTGTGATGCACACACTTGGGACGGGACGTCCGCACAAAAAGTCCTAGATGGGCTTCCTACTCTAATTTCCTAATTCGAAGGGGTGGATTGCCAAATTTAATTAATGGGACAATCCCACCGCTGCCACCAATTATTAGTAGACTGTGATATCTTCAGACTCCGGGTAGCTAAAAATGTTCAGAGTCAGTCTACTAAATTAAAATACAGTTTTATTAAATTTTAGTCGGAAACTTTTTACACAGGTGTTGATCTATTACACTCTTTACACAGGTGTTGATCTACCTCTAGACATAGAGGGAACTGGCCTTCGTAATAACCAACTGATATCGATGATAAGATGCACGTACAGTCACAGCGGAACTAGAAGGTCGGTACACAGCCTCTAGAGCGTACAGCTCTGAAAATAATATAACGAAGCCTGTAGAGCAGGATGCTCCGAGATAGCTATACTTCGGGGTGAAGTATTCGTTGACGAGAGCTTCGAGCGGCTGCTCTGAAAAATAAGTCAGGATCAAGTCGGTCGCTCCAGGACAACGTAGCCGATAGGTGCTCTCTAGATGAGAGTCTCGACCAAGTCTGTCCAAATTCTGGATTTCTTCTGCGGCGTTGGCAACCGTGCTTCCGGTCACGTGACTACACAAGTTTTGGTTGGCTGGCACTATTTTGTGACATCATGTCCGTTGGCTGTGATTCGCCTGACCACGAGGCCATGTGTTCGGTTCCCATGATTCAGCTGATCTGAAAATCATTAGTTCACGTCGAAATAGTCATTAGTTTACGTCGAACTAGTCATTAGTTTACGTCCTCCCAGGCCGGCGGCTAGAAGCAACACCATTCTTTGTGTGCAGACACCTTGACGCTGAAAGATAGAACTGTTCGCTGTTCACCTGCTGTGGGAGGTCCGGCTGTCTGGGTGATTTATTCGGAAGGGTCGTAACAGATTCTTACAATATATATATATATATATTATTTAAAATTTTTCACTCTACAGTAAACCCTCTCAAAGTGAGTAACTCTGTGTCAGCTTCAAAAACACTTTTAAATTTGATGAATTAGTAAAAAAATCAGTATTAGGATAGCAGGGGGTCTACCCAAATAGAAAAAATCGGCACGGGGTCTACGGGACAAACAAGTTTGGGAACCTCTGATCTAGAGGGATAAAGAGGACAATGCAACTAACTACTTTTAAATGGTTGTATCACTGATTTTTTCTGGTGCGGAAGACCATTTCCTGTATCATTTAATCCAGTCAAATTTAATTAGCGAATGAATTCACAAAATAAATGTACAATACATATTTCTATATCTAGATTTGATGCTTTTATATTTAGCATCTGCCCTGAAAATATATTTTTAAAACATTGTGGTATTTAAAATACAATAACTAAACATGGGTAATGTAATAAGATACTGGACTACAATGTTCTGCTGTTCTTTTTTTTTACCCATGAAATATAAGTTATACTGGACTACCCATTATCCAATGGGTCATCCACTGTTTTGTAAATTTTATTGAATGTAAGGAAATTTTTATATTCCTCTGAAGTGAAGGTTTATTATAATTCAATTTAGTTAGATACTACAGTTTGTGTTGTTCATGATTCAACTATTGGAATTAAGTATCACTCATTATATTGTGGGGGTAGCTTGTCTGTGATCAACCAAAAGTGTTTCAATGACATTTTTAGTTGATTTGCTATCTTTCAAAATACTGAAAAAAAAATCTCTTTTCCTTTTCATAAGTTAGTTTTCTATTATGCATTGTTTACTGTACTAAATTATAAACAAATTTAGAGTTTTAGCATTGTACTTATACTGGAAATTATATTTTTTATGAATAACAATGCAACCCAACTATTCTAACTAACAATAATTTATTATTATTTAACTTCTTTTAGGACACTGGAGATACTGTTGGTAGTGTTCTACGAGGATTTTTTACCATTCGCAAAAAAGACCCAGTTACAGACTCCCAACTTCTTCCACATGTTTTAATCTTTTAAAGCTACCAAACTACCAAAAGAAAAGCACTCTTAGGGAAAAACTGCGGTATGCATTGCCTGCAATACAGGATTTGAACTTTCATGATGTGGAACTCTCAAGTGTTGCCTGCATATTCATATAAATTTTTGCACATTTTATTCATGCACTGTAAATAGACAAATATTTTATCATCTAGTGTTGTATTTATGTACAAAATAATTTTTTGCATTTGAAACAAAAACTAATTTTATATTTCTCCCTAGTACCTTGAAATTGTGGTTCTAAATGAGAATTTTACTTGATTGGCTTTCTATGGTCCATTCAGTCCTTGCTTTAATGCATGATTGTTTTCTCAAAAAATTTCCAACATTTAGCTGTATTTAAGCAGTTAGTGACTCAAAATATGTATATATTTGTTAATTTTAATGGTTAAATGAATGTATATTGTTTTATATTTCTAATAAAATTCTTTAATCATCTGTGAGATTTATTCAATAGTATAATAATATTTTTTTTTTTAAATTGGTAATGAACTCTAATTTTTACTGTACATAATTTACAAATAACTTATCTTTTTTTAGAGTTTCTAATTTATTTGCGATATAAATTTTGTTATCTTTTAATGGTTATAATCTGTTTAACCCTATTATAATATTTTGATAAATAGCGCTTTTTCTTCTGAATTAAACTTAAGGGAACTTAACATGCTGTATTATGTTTTCTGTTTAAGATCTAGTCAAACTTAACTTATACAGTACTTTCCTTTGTTAAGAAGACTATGAATTATTCTGCCATTTTTTAAAATTTTAATGTTTAGATGTTTTGTGTTTTTAATATGTGGATAGTTTACAGTTAATACAGTTAAAGTTAATATAAATTAGCTCATTTTATTCTAAATTTAACTTAAGGGAATTAATATGCTGTATTATGTTTTCTGTGTAAGATCTAGTCAAACTTAACTTATACTGTCAATGGCGGCTTCAGTCCAGAGATTTTGGAGGGGTGGAGGCAACGTTGGTTCTTAGGATTTATATATATATATATATATATATATATATATAATAGAAATAAACATCCTACCATTTTAAATTTAAACCCATTTAGTAATAGGTCTATGATTATATAATTTTAGACTATGAAAAAAAAAAAAAATACGCCGGGCTTTTCTTTGGGAGGGGGGGGGGCAATTGCCCTTACTGCCCCCCCTGGAGCCGCCATTGTATACACTACTCTCCTTTGTTAAGAAGACTATGAAATATTCTGCCATTTTTTAAAATTTTAATGCTTAGATGTTTTGTGTTTTTAAGATATGGATGGTTTACAGTTAATAACTCAGTTTTCGTAATGATTAATTGGCTTTAGTTCAAACTTATCATCTGGTTTCTTACATATACACATGTATGTGTATGTATAGCTTGATTCAAGGAAAAAAATTTATAGTTTTCTTAAAATGAGGCCTAATATACTGTTATTTTTTCTCTCTCTCTCCCCTTAGAATATTAAAAAAATATTTACAAAATCAATTTGGAAAAAGAAAAAAATAGCTAACAAATTTATTATTATCAAAAAGAAGAATCTGCTGAGAATCGTGTGAATTCTTTGTATATTGAATTTTCGACTTTTTCAGCATAAAGTTAGTTTTAATTTATGAATTTAAATAGTTTTAATTCATGAGTTAATCTAGGGATTCTAGTAAAATAGGTAATGATAGAAAAACAGTTCAATTTATTAGAACATAAGTAAATACAGTGTAAGAAATCGGTGCTGTAGCTCAGCTTTATTTCAGAGAGCATTTACAGGTAAATGCTAGATATTAATGCGTATAATGGTATTTTAGAACTTAAGATTTCAACCATTTTTACTAGTTATGTAAAGAAAATGATAATTCACACCAAGACACTGATGGGTTTTACCGTTTTGTTGTAATTTTTGAAACTGCTACATAAAAGTTTTGTCACATTGTACTAAACCATTTTTTTTTATTAGCCTATGGCTAACACAAATAAGTATCGTGTAACATAGGATCCTTTTAATATATAAATTTATTACTAATTTAAGAGCATTTTGGTATCTTACATTCTAAAAGAATATGGTAATCTACCATTTAGTAATGACATTTTCTTATATATATAATATCTGTTCCTTGTGTCTCCATAAACATAAAATTATTATATTAGGGTTAAACTGTTATTAACCATTAATTTTTAATTTTATTGAGTGGATGTCATAAATTTGTTGACTACATAGATTTTATTTAATGTAAATTTGTAAATTATTTGTTCATGTTTTTAATATATAACTGGTATAAGCATGTGTGCTGTTAGTTTTCTAGTTGTACTGTTATTTATGAAAAGTGTTTGATGTATGCTTATTTTGCCAGTTTTACAAGTTGATGAATGTTATTTCATAGTGTTAAGTAATTTATTTTAAAGTATTTATGCAAAATATATCTATTGTTTGTTATTACTGCTGAATATCCAAGGATATTTTTCATATTAAATTTATATTATATATTTATTTACGATCATTAACTGAATACCTGTATTTTATAATATTTTATCAAAGGTATAGTTTTCTACATTTTCCAAAACATTACATTCTAAAAACTTTATTTTTATTGAAGTAGTCATGAATTTCTAGTTTCTCTTTTTGTAGGCTTCAGTTTTATAAACTGCTTCAAAAATATTTACTGGTTGTCTCTGTTATTATTTATGATATTCCAAAAGTCAAAAAATTATAAGGAAAATGCCTAAAGGAAAGTTTTGCCCTTTTTTCTATAGAGTGTAGGATGATCATGTAATACTCATTTGCATTATACATATGTTCATTTACTGTACATTTTATTATTTTTAAAATTCTGTTTAAAACTTATTTAATAAATTAAGTCTATAATACTGTTAAACACATTTATCTGTGTGTCATTAAAAAGTGTTAAAAATTTTAAAGTTACTATTTCTCCTCAAATTTGAATAGAACAGTCTAAATTTTAAATGTAGCTATTAAGCATTATATCCGTATATTAATTTAAGCATTACATCCATTTGTGGACAGATAGTGCAATTAGCTGCTAAAGTACACTTTTAAAGTACATTAATTTCAGCATTCTATTCATTTCTGGACTGGTAAGATTAATAATTAGAAATTTGTAGTATAAGTCCAATGATAATAATTTTTTATAAAAGGTGTCATGTGATGGTTTAGTAAATTCAGTCATCTGTTGTGATTGCTTGTTACAAATGCTGGATGAATTTTAATCTTACATCCCAAACCTGGGGGAAAAAGTATTTTATTGTGTAAAAGTTGATAAATTTTAGGGAAAAAAGCACGTTAGTAAATTAAGAATAGGACTTGAAAGCAGTGTTCAGTTATGTCTTCTGAATATGTAACATTAGATTCTTTAATGAAGGAAATTTATAATGAAGTCTGTTTTTTTTTGTTAAGTAAAATTTTATTCTCACTTTAAAATCTAAACTAAACAGCAAAAGAAAAGAGTTGCATCTCATGGGCATGCATCCAAATCTCTGAGTAGTTCAAATTGTTTATTAAATATCCACAAGTTACCTAATTGTAAGTTACAAGTTACATATTAAATTACCAGATTTACCTCACCATACAGCTAGTTTAACATTAAAAAATTATGTTAAGTTTTAGATTACTTGAAGTTACTAAATCAGAAAAGTGATGTAATATCTATTATTTTACTAGAGTTTTAGTAAATGGCTGTACAGTATAAAAATTATTTATTGAAATTCTTAATTGCAGTAAACTTTAGAATAAATCATAAACTTTTAAATATGGACTTCAAGCCTTTGATCACCATTGTTCGCAGTGATTACCCCAATTCAAAATTTAAACGATAATACTCTTACTGGGAATGGTTGAGATGGTTCAAGTTTAAATTTGATAATTATGAAAGGAATTAAATAATTTGCATCTGATGTGCACAGACCAGAGGAATGACACAACACCATAAAATTCTGAAAGGCAGAAGAAGGAGTTCATTACTTAATATTCAGTTTTATAGTGTGTTAGTACAAATCTACTTTATATGTGCTTGTTAATTTATCTAGGTTTTAATTGTATTAACTGCTATAATCAACAGGAAATAAATAAATAAATCATGTTCTCAATTAGTGTATTTATATGTGAAACAGTTCTTTCTAAAAATGGGTATGAGGAAGAAATAGTAGATAGAGCTATTGACTTTCATCTTTAATTAAATCTTTTAAGTTGTAGATCTGATCTTCATTTATAAGTGCCTGAAAAATCAAACCTGTCTTTCTGTATGAAAAATTCTTGATACTTTGGCTTACTATTTTTAATTATTCCATATTCTTATAAGTACTCCAAGTCTTGTAATGTGTAATATCTGACTAAATTTTGTTTTAACACTTGAAAAAGCTTTAAAGGTCATTCATTTATTAATATCAGTGATGAAATTCAATTTACAAAACAACTGGTTTTGTATTTTTACTATAATTTTAAAAAGTTTATTTATTTTTTTATTTCTTCACAAGAATTAAAACATCTTTTAGCTCTGTAGTATACACAAAACATGAGGAATCATTTAATTTTATAAAAAGAAAAAAAATTAGAATACTCTTGTGGGTCTTTTTTTTTTCTTATTTTACTCAATTATTTTATCTATAATTATTGTAGTTTTTTTTTTTTTTTTTTTTTTTTTTTTTTGGGGGGGGGGGGGGGGGTGTAAGTAAGTAAGTAAAAAAAGTTAAAGTAAATAACTGTTCGTGGAAAACAATTTGATTTCAATCCTTTTTTCAGAAACTGAGTCTTAATTTTCCATAAATATATTTTTTTAATACCTAAAACTCATAAAATTATAATTAATTTAAAATATTAAACATAGATATTTTTATCATCACCATCTTTTCATCGTTCAGAACTTTAAATAGGTTTATTTTTTTCAAAACTTTATTTAACTTGGGAAAAAGCCACCTTTATCCATCAAACTAAATTTCTGAAATTCTGAATGTAACATGGCATTATGATATTAAGTATTATGAGAAAATGATATCTAGCTCTGAAAAATATTACCTCTGTAGGATGTTTGGAACTATACAAAATCTGTACAATGTTTCACTATCTGTGTAAATCTGATTTTAGTATTAAAATTTTGGTTTTGGTATAACACAATATTCATTTATTATGAAATTATTGTAGAATATGTTGTAGTATAGATGACTTAGATGAAAGTAGTTTTTAGTACTAACGTTAATTTTGAAAAACTTAAAAGCTTTTCACCTTTGAAAGTCTGATTAGCTGTTGAGTTAATGTAAAGATTTTAAAGTCTTTGATGTGTTATATTAGATGTAGAAGTGCAAATAGATGTATAATTAATTAGAGGTTTAAAGGTTTTAATAACTAAAAATAGTTTGTGTGAATTTATTTATTTTTCTTAATTTTCTATTATATCATTTTCATATTTCTTTAGGTTCTGACATAAGGTAATATCTAATTATGTTTTGCAGTCTGTAGATATTTTCATTTTTGCTGTTTCTTTTAATATTTTTGTTATTTTATTTTAGATTAGAGTTATATATGTTAGAAAAGTTTATATATTAAAAAAATGCCAGTTACAAGAATAAACTTGACCTTTCCATGTAAATGGATATTTTGTATTGAAACCTGCTATTGTTATATTCCTTCATCTGTTAAGTGAACATTCTCTCTTAGAAATTTAAAATGTTATGCTATTGAATCAATGGCTAATAATTCTGTAATGTACTTTAATATTTTTCATAGCTTTTCTGTCTAGACATTTTTTATTATATGCATAAAACTTTAAAACTTATTGTAAAATAGTTGAAATATATTTAAAATTTTTTGTATTCTATTAAACTAATGTGTGTGAGAGATAGTAATTTTTAAATTGAGAAAAGGTTACATATGTTGGCCTCTTGGCAGAATAGTAAATGTTATAGGGAAACAAGTCACTGCCAAGCCATAAATATAATTTTATCAGCGATAGGAAAGGGAATTTAAATGAAACAGATATAAATTTAGAATAACTGCTAAGAAGTATATTTTTAACTGACCTAAATTTTAACGATTTTTAGCTTTTTCTTTTTTCATCATTTCCAGATACATAAGAAAAAATTACTAAATTAATATGCACATTAAAATAGTAATTTTTATGTATCTTTGTTTTTTATGTATGTACAGTTGATACTGATAGGTATTGATATGGAATTTAAATTTTAAATATTGTTTTCAAAATTTTTATCATGTTTTGTTAAATTTATCTCTATAAATTTAATGAAATTGATTTTCTTATTTCAAAATAAATTACATGTTACTTCTATTATTTAAAACTGCTCTTATTACAACAAAAAAAAATCATTTATAGAGGACTTCAATCAGTGGTTCTGTATTCTTTTATAACATATCATGTATTATATAGCTGTTATAAAGTATAATTTCTAGAATGTATACTTTTAACTGTGATTGTTATGTATTGTTAGTCTCAAGAAATTTTCATTTTGCCCCAAATAACTTATATTTAATTATTATTTTCAGTTCCTTGCTACAAATGAAGCACATAGCATGCTTTTACCTTAAACTTATTTTAACACATGAAAAAAAAAAAACTATTTTTTGATCATTTTAAAGGGGAATATCCTTTTCAACGGGTGTATTGTTGAAAGACTAGCAGAAAAATTTAATCCTTTTCCATTGCACTGAGAAAGGGTTGCACATATTAATATATATAATATTAATATATAATACAATATTTTAATTTAAGTACAATATTTTCCTTTAACTGGTGTTTGTTGCAATTTCTAGGTCCCATTTAGACAAAATTTATATGTATTTATATTTAAAGTTTTACCCTGACTTACACTATCTTTTGTCGGTCCACCTATCACGTACTTGGTTATTACTGTGTGTATATATATAGATATTATATATATATATATATTATATCTATATATATATATATATATATATATATAGGACATATTTGGATTTCTCTAAGTCACTTTTTTTTTTAATTGCTCGTTTTTAGAGCTTGTAATGTTCATTTTCATGAATTTATACAATGGTTTTCAAAGTTTCTATTTTTAATCCTGCAGGTAATTAGCTTACCTTTGTAATATTCAAAAGAGAGTTCATGTATATTAGATATAGTATGCTGAAACTATATTTAATTGTATTATATTTATTTATTTAATTTAGCAAATCTCTTTATAAATTACTCATGTAAGTATCTCCTTTTTTTCTGCCAGACTAAATTTTTCAGTTTACTGTGAACATTTGAGTTTAGTTTATAAGCCGTTTAGAAAATATTGTGAAATTTTAGAAATATTTATGAACAATTAATCAAAAAGGTTTTATTATATCATTAGAAAAATAATTTAGTTGCCAAGCTCCTCCCCCTTTAAAGCATCCTCCCATCCCAGTAAAAAGACTCAAGGAGAAATTTATTACACCTACAAATTTTTAAGGTTTAGCTGTAAATCATTGGCTAATTTACTGCTTAGTATTTCTAGGTTGCTAATTCTTTATAGATTAGTTTACATATGAGACATTAATAAATTTGAAAAAGAATTGTTTTTAGTTCTCCAAATGGTTGGGGAGATAAAATGTTTCATTTCAATGATTTTAGATATTAAAGTATGTACAACTGATTAATTTTAACTTCTTTCTTAGAAGGTAGTTTAAAAGTTTGTGGCTGCACAAATTAAAAATTTCTAACAAAGCATAATATTTAATTATCATTGTGGAAGCAGTAAGTTGAAATAATGATAACATAAAATTTTTGTGGAAGGAATCAAAAGCTCAAGGAGAAATATAATTATCTTTTGTCTGAAATGTTAAGGGCAAATTTATCAAAAATTGTTTGCTTTTTTAGATTCATGATTTGTCAAAGATTGCAAAATCTAGTAGACTTTATAGAGGAAAATGTATAAAGTATAGCTTGACTCAAAATGCAAAATCTGTGAGCAATTTCAGCCATCCTCACTTTTAATTCAATGTTTTTCAAGATTTTTGTTATCAGATAAAAAATAACTTTTTGTAATCATAAATTTTAATTTGATAGAAAGCAAAATTAAAATTCATTTCATTTTCTCAGAGCCTATTTTTAGAAAGTGGTAATTATTATTTAAAATTCATGATTCTTATTTACTTAAACATATACTCAGTATATTGAACATAAATGACCTCTTTTATTAACGCCAGCTCTTCTTTTAAGTATTAATATCTTAATATATGTTGATAATGCATGCTTTATCATTTATTGTATGTTTAGAATTTTTAGTTCTTCTCTAATCATTCCAAAATACTATTAATTTTTTAAATCTGTATACTTGTATACTGATGTTTTTAAAAAAAGTTTTCTGTCTTTACATATATTACTACTGTTTAATTATCTTTTTTACTCATAGAATTTTAAATTTATTTCTGTATCTGAGCATATAATAATCATTTAACAATGTATGTCAGTTTCGAAATTAATTATGATCATCCTTAAGCATAAAAAAATTGCTTTTCCATTAAATAGGAAATAAAAATGTATAGAGTAATTCAGACATACTCATCTCATTATTATGTCATATCGCTAATAGAACATGAAAAATATTTTGATTTTCTAGTGGAATACTATAGTTTTATAGTCTATTTTTGTGTAAATTATCTTTGAAAATGATACTGGTATTAATAAATGTAAATTCTTCTTAAAATATTGTCATGTTTTTCTCTGAGTATCAGTTTCAATTTGAAATTGTTGTTATACTAACTGAAGACCTTAATCTGTTGGTCAAATTATACAGTTGAGTTTATACTGTAATATCAAAATTATTCAAATAAGGCTCAAAATCTCCATAATTGTCTTTTATTCATGTGCGGGAAGTGGCGCTGTTATTTGAGGTTTACAGTTAATCCTCGATTGTATGTAATGGTAACAGTGCTTGTTTTATGCCAGTTTGCCTCTTGGAATATAGGAATTACGAGTGTCGTTTGATAAGTTCGGGCAAAATCGGGTCTATGGTGCCAAAGGACTAAAATAGTTGGCGCTCTCACATTTAGCATGCTTCAAAGGCACGCATGTCAAATTGTAAACAGATTCGACTCTGTCTGTGATTGATAGCCATTTTAGACTGTCATCTCTTGTTACTGCACATACAATGTAGAAAAAGGGGATCCATGTGTTGATGAAACATTACAAAGGCTGATCGGCGGTAGAAACTAAATCCTGGATTGATAATTATTATGGCGTATCTGTACCCTCGCTTAGAATGATTTGTCTGGATTTGTTAGGCACTGAGTGAATTGAATGTGCACTCCAGCCGGCCGCATAAATTACGCGACGCAACTGTCCAGTGTTTGCCAACCTCTACGAAGCGCCTCCCCCCTAGCGCCATCTCGAAATCCCTCTGTTTCCCCCTAACACCAACTCGAGATCACCCTAGACCAGGGGTCGGCAATCTATTATAACGGAAGAGCCAAAAGTTTCAATTTACAAAATTTCCCAGTTTTTAAAGAGCCACTAAAATTTTTTGTTTAAATATTATAGTATTTGCTTATATATATTTGATTTTTGATTTAAAATAAACGGCTTTAAATACGGAATAATATTTATTCATATGAAAACACAAATATAGATAGTTACATCAATGGGAGCATTGGCTTTGCATGCCTTTTGAAAGTTTGATTAAATCTGGCTTATAACTTGTTGTTTTAGTTCAAGCACGACTCCAGATTTTTATTTGTTGACTTCTAACTTACTTTATATTATAATTAGCAAGCGAACGCTTGCTCGCACGAATATGTCGACCCGAAGATCGTCAGCACTCCATATACCAACTTCTTCACCTCACTGTAGCATTTTGGGAAGAATATTCCATGCGCCGAATATGAGGGCTCTCAACTCGCGGAATTTCTTTTAGAGCTGTCCACTTGTGCTGAGCGATTTGCATGCATTTCTGAACATCCAATTCTTGCAACTAGCTCTTGAGTTCTGTGAACTTTCCACTCCACAAGTCTTTGGTTTTCAAATCTAGCAATTGCATTTGAAGCGATCCAGCATCAATTCCAAATGGCTCAATGTGATCTCATTTGTATTTGTGTTGAGAGGATTTACTATGAACGCGAGAGTACTTTTGTTTGTTTTGAATTGCTCGAATCTCGCAGCGAATCCATCCTTCTTTTTTTAAAGCTAGCTGAAGTAATTCGTGTCAATAGTTGCACTGGTCTCATCGCGATATTGCTTCAAATTTTAAAATGAAGTAATTTACCGCTCTCCGTGTCTTTAATAAAAAGAAGTAATTTTTTTTTTCGAAACAAACTACTTCTTCAAGCAAGGCGTAGGCTGGGTTGCCCTTTCCTCGCAGTTTTAGATTTAGTTCATTTAGTTTCATTGTGGTGTCTACCATGAAGTTGAAGTTTTTGCACCATTTGTCTTCCAATTCGGGATGGTCAATGCTTTTTTCATTGAGGAATGTTTTTATTTCACTCAAGCACAAAGCCAAACGTTGCAATAGTTACCTCTGGAAAGCCATCGCACTTTATTGTGCAGAAGTAGCTCAGAAAACTGGCTATCTATTTCTTCAAGGAAAATCTTTAAACTGGCGATGGTTAGAGAGCTTTTGCCAAGATGCTGTTAATAATCTTAATTACCAAGTTCATGACCTCAACTATTTCGACAGGAAATGTTTGGGCACAAAACGCTTCTTGATGAATTATGCAGTGAAACGTTTAGAATTTCGTGATTTATTTTTTTTCTGAAGAATTGGTGTTACCCCTCTATTATTCCTGTCATGCTGGCTTCATCAGTTGCTATAGAAACGATTTTATTTATATCGATTCCATTGTCTTCCAGGCATTTTTGCACAGCATTTTGCTATATCTTCCCACGAGTTTGCCCTGAGAGCGGTAGCAATCCCAGCAGTTCTTCTTTTGGACCTTGGGACGACATATACCCTGACCGAAAAGGGTAACTGGTGCCGTGTCTTTTTATGTCGCAAGATTCATCTATAGCAAGTGATAAGGCAGAAGCCAGTTGAATGTCTTCCACTTGCATTGTTACATTTGAAGACATTTTAGAAGTTCTATCTTGTACTGTTTTTAGCAGATAATGGCAAATCTTTAATTTTTTTCATGATTCTGCTCTGTTCTTAAAATTACGAACAGTTTTTCAGATGCACGTATAAAACAATCTTGACGTACTCACCATCTGTGAATGGTTTTCCTCTTTTTGCAATTTCTAATGATACTGCAAAGCTTGCCAGATTTACATTATTGGAAGATTGCGCCCAGTTACTTAGCATGGAAACTTGACTGTTGTTGTTGTTTTTTGAGCTCTTCAACAGCTTTTTTTCCTGCGTCACTGGTTGGATATTTAACCTGCAAACTGGGGTATGTTTTGTAGTGGAAGTGTCTCTCTCCAAATTTGACTTCTTATTGTGTGCGAGTTTTTCGTGGCAAATGAGACAAGTCGGAAGGCCATCTGTGTTGCATATGATGTAGACGACTCCGTCCAAGTCTGATTGATATTCTCGGTTTTCTTCTTCATTCTTCTCTTTTTTTTTACCAGATGCCATGATGGCGGCGGAGCTGCAGAAACGATTTTTTAAAAATTTGCTTAGCTATCTAAAACGACAAACAATTTATTTACCATTATTACTTCGTTAACACGATCCTCAGATATGTATCCAATTATGTTACTGATTTTATTATTATTATACGCGTACATACCTTTGAGCAGATAATTCGCTTCTAAATCGTATTCTTCTTGAAACAACAAGCTAATAGACACGCAAAAAACCGCAAGCGATTAAATTAACACACATGTAACGCAACGTCGACCGCGCTATCCGAGGATGACTGACTGACAACACGTCGAGATTCTAGACAGTGGCTGTTTGGGTGAGACGGAAATGGAATGTAATGGCTGAAAGATAAACATGGTCACGGAGTCTCATCTCTAAGAACAAAACAATAGTTCAAATTTATATCATTACGGTCCTGTTAAGAGGAGCGATTTGTAATTAACGATTATGAAATAGAAGCTATTGAGAAATTAGGAACTTAAAATATATTTTCTTATTTGTTAAGGGTTTTGATAGTAAATTATTAATTTTTTCGTATGGAACTGGAGAGCCGCAACTTTACATCAAAAGAGCCGCATGCGGCTCGCGAGCCGCAGGTTGCCGGCCCCTGCCCTAGACCTTCCTAAAAGAAATTCTGGTTCCAAATAGGCATGCTGTTGAGAGATAAATTGAAATACATAGAAAATACACAATTACATAATGAATGGAGGTTTATTTACATTTGACATATGTATGGAACTTATAATCTAATAAAAAAAAAACGCGTCTCGATTATACAAAATATTAAAATGTTTCCCCAACAAAATGCCCTTAAAAAATGTGGCCCCTATAAACACCCCTTTTCGTCTAACTTACCCCAAAATTTAGGGGGGGGGAACCCCAAGTTGGCAACACTGCTTATGTCTAATGCAGCGCTAGCCTGAAACGTCAGTTAACAAAAAGCAAAGGCAATTTTTTTTAAAAATCCGCGGCAGGTTCTTGTCTTTTCGAAATTCGTCCATTTTCACGCCGCGATCTGGTTGGCTTCCTGGTTACAGCACGCTAAGCAGCGGCATAGCTGAGGGTGGGTCTCATATACCGCAGGTGGCTCTCGCAGAGAGGCGCCAAATGGTCCCCAAGACCATGGGGAGGGGCGCCAGTTTTGCTCGCTACGCCACTGCGCTAGAGGTGAACTAAACAATGAAAATGTAAAAATTTTTGAAAAAAGCAACAAAAATATCTATAATATTTCCTCTTACCCATCATGAAAATATGTATTTTCGGATTATCTGACGTCACAGAAACGGTTAAATTCGTGACGGTTGTATACAGTTGTAAATAAATTTCACGGCAATGATATGTGATTCAAGTCGCGTGCAAATATTCTTTTTTACTTTTACTGTTCGTTCATAAAAAATTAACTAAACCTCTTCATCTTAGAGTAGGAAACATTATGTATAAAAATACTTTAGATGTATTGCCGCCTTTTGATTTAAATGTGTTGCGTTTATAATCACGAATATGGAATTGGGATCATCTTATTTCTGGGACTGTTTAATTATGGTACTATATACAATTGTATGGTTTCTTGAAGTCCTGAAGCTTTTGATAGAAATAACTGGTCTTTATATCGCCTTAACCCTTATCACATTATGTGGTGCAGTTATTTATTTGTTGAATTTTATGATTACATTCATTCTTCTGATGTTACTGGAATTTACGAACACTGTTCTGAAATTAGCCATCTCTCTTATATTTAAAGTCTGTGGTGCAGCATTTTCGATTTTGCTTTCTCCAGTCAAATATATTCGTAAGCTGAAAAGCTGTACAAGAGTGTTAGAGCTTTCAAGTTCTGAAGATGATCACATGGAACCAGTTACGCAATGTATGAATGATATGTTGGATCAAGTGGATTCTGTCTTAATGAATGAAGTATTGAGTCACAAACTGTCTCCTAAAGAACTAGCAATATTTCACTATGAATTTCCAGAGAAAGAAATATTATGTCGCTGTTTACAAATGATAATTAAAAAATCAGTTAAATTAATTAAAGAGAAAGAAGTTTTAGAAAATATACAGTTTTTAACGAAAGTTATTGAATTTGCCTCTGAAGATATTCATTTCTGCCACATGAAAAATTCTATTCCACTGCAAGTAAGTAGCTATATATATAAAATACAATATTTGCAATTTTTAAATTTTCACAGTCTTGCAAGTAAAAGGGTGTGATAACTTACAGAGGGAATCTAAAGAGAGTAGAAATCCATTGTATTAATCTTCATTCATTTTACGATATGCTAATATGAATTAAAGTAAAGATGTGGGTACCCTTAGGCATGGTTTGCCGAAGTTTTCTCCATACCAAACCAAAATTCCCCAAACTCACTAAAACACGACTGTAATGGCATAGCAGACAACAAACTTACGTATATATATAAAGAATATACAGTCAATTTTAGGCAATTTAAATACAATAAATATTTCATAATAAATCCTAATTGACATCCTTTCCTCATAATTGATACTAAAGAACAGGATATTGTAATGCAAACAATAAAACAAAAACAAGCATTCCCCCCCCCCCAAAAAAAAAAAAAAAAAACTCATCAGTCGAAGGTTAATTTAAGGCTGACAGTAATAAACACTTGGCATCAGTCACTAAAGATAAATTCGTTAAATACAAATATGTTCTGCAGTTAATCTTATAAATTGATAAGATAGCTATAAGATAGATAGGCCTTACTGATCGCCCACGTCAAAAGGGGCCACTTCTTTACAAGAACCCTTTTATGTAATGATTTCAACATCTTCCTGCTTATGAACTTCTCTGTTCAGTGTTGCCAACCTCTACGAAGCGCCATCTGGAAATCCCCCTGTTCCCCCTTAACACCAACTTGAGATCCCCCTAGACCTTCCTAAAATAAATTCTGGTTCCAAATAGGCATCCTGTTTGAGAGAATAAATTGAAATAAATAGAAAATACACACTTACATAATGAAATGGAGATTTATTTACATTTGGACATAAGTATGGAAACTTATAATCTACTAATAAAAACGCGTCTCGATTGTACAAAATATTAAAAAATGTTCCTCCCACAAAATTACCCTAAAAAATGTAGCCCCTATAAAACACCCCTTTTCATCTAACTTACCCCCCAAATTTAGGGAGAAACCCCCAAGTTGGCAACACTGTCTGTAATAACGGTTGTCTTTTAGTTGATTTTGGCGAATTTAAAAACTCGTTACATCGCGGGTACAGATGTGCGCCTGCCAATTTGGTGATGATATTTATTATTATTTATTATTATATTATTTTTTTTCCTTCTCTGGCGTGGTAACCATGAGATTTTGGCGAGATTTTGTTTCGTATTACGTTTTGATTGCTGTTTAGTGTATATTTATGATGGCTGGAATGTCGGTGATGGATGTTATTGAGAGATATCAACCCGTATTTTGGATAGCATTAGGTCTCGATTTTCTATCTAGAAAATTATTTGCCAATATGGCATAATATTATGCAAGTGGAATGGGATCATCTGGCATATCTTAGAAAATTATATGCAATATAGTATTGCCAATAATATATTGCAGTTAATGCTTTTGAAATGCTCCAAATGTGTATTTGTTCAGCAAGAGTTCTACTCCTGTGCCTCTGGCACTATTTGGAGGGAAAGTTTTTTTTTAGTGCGCCAAATGACATCTTTATGAGAAATTTAGGAAAGCGCCGTTTCACACAGTTTTAAAACTTTTCACCTGACAGTCAATTATTTATATCAAAATTTAACTACAGTTAACGAGATAATTAGCACATGAATAAGCTTAGGAATGTTTGATGTAAAAAAGTATTTTATTCGGTTTTTATAAAACACTAGCCAGGCTTCGCCCGTCTAGCCGGTCGGTTTAGGGACCTGCTCCCTTCAGCAATCATCATCAGAGAATGGAAACACTAAAAAACAGCGAATAAAGGTATTTTCGATTTGTGGGTACGCATCCCACGTCCTGAAAACAGTCGCAGGCAGAACAAAAATTCTGTTCCTTTCCCCCCTCGGCGATAAGTTGCCTTCCCGGTTATGGTTCCTTTGGTGTCCGGAAAGTGGTCGAAAAATAAAAAAGTGACCTCGGGACAGGGGCGTAGCTACCGCGGAGCAGTTGGAGCGAACTGCTCCAGGCGCACAACTTTAGGGGCGCAAAATTTGAAAGAGTGAAATAAAAATTTGTGAAAACTTTTGTATAAAAAATTTTCGATTTTTGAGATTTTCTATAAAATATACAAAAAATAAATGAAATATTTTAAGTAAATAAAACTATAAGCTCCTAAATATATTAGAATGTATGGTGTTTTACAGTTCACCCGACAATTTTCATTTCAAAGTTTTAGAACAATACCGTGATAGATGGACGTGGAAATTCAACCAAAACACCGAGAAAAATACTAATTTAATCTATATTAATAAAGCAATCGTGTTGTCTGTCTGTCGGTCACACCTCCGGTTGTACCAGCTCAATTTCGGCCATATTAGAAAATGTCGAAATCGATGTATTTTTTTTTCATGAAAGTACAAAAATGTTACATATTTGGAAAGAGCTTTAAAAACTGATAATTTTTTTCTGCGTACACTTAATCTGTTACTTTAATAGTTTTAGAGATATTTAAATTCTAAATGCATACTCCACCGAACAAAACGTAAACACAGCGTGATTCTCACTAAAAAATGATCGCTGAGATATGAAAAAATATGCCCATGCGGTGACGTCAAACTCAAGAGAGATAAATTTTGACGTCACCGCATGGGTATATATTTCATTTATCTCTTGATATATTACGCTAACGTGCGTGACACTGGGAATATGACACCGTTTATGTATAAGGAAGAATGGCAACTTTTACGGCAATTTATTTGCTTTCGCACATTGTTGGCCAATAAATTCACAAAAATCATTAAAAAAATCAAATTTAAAAAAACTAATTGAGCCCCAATTTCGTTTTTGCTGCGTTGCCTTTCTCGGGTCTCTAACGGTATAAAATGTAAATAATTGATTTAAAATTGACTCTCAAATGTTTTCATAATTTTTAAATGTTACTTTTGTAATTATTGTTAAAATTAATTGTGTGGCAACAGTTATATACATAGTTTCTCTTTAGAATTCAGTTGAGTTGAAAATAAAATAGTTTGTTGTGATAAGTTGTATTATTATTTTTCGTTAGTTAAATACTGTTAAATGTAGTAGTTCTTCTTCGTGTCTCAACTAGAGGCAACAGGTCCTAAACATTTACTGAGCCGAATTTGGTCCCGATCGGTGAAACAGTCTAGGATTCTGTAGCGGACAAACAAAAGATGAGCTCTTTATATGCATAGATATAAACATTTCCGTGACTAACTGACAGATAACGCACAGACCAAACCGCTGGACCTAACGTGCTGAACGTACTTTCATTTGACACACAATCAACACGAAATCGGCGGCCATCTTAAACTCGAAAGCAAAGTACATTCTCCACGATTCAAGTGTGGGTGGAAAGTTTGTACCCGCTAAGTGAGAAATACGAAGGTGAGTTTAGCTCCGAGAAATGGCCTGAGACTACCGATTTTCTTCTAGCTTGCCGAGAACGTCCTCATCGTGACGTCATTCTGACGTTTCTCGTAGCGAATTCTTTCGGAAAAGCCTGAGACTAAGCCCGTAGACCTGTATATCCTTTCTTGAGAGGTGGTTGATCATTAACGTGACATGTGACATAGATTCTTTTTGTTCTCATTTCATAGTTCTATATCTATCTTCAGTTTGTTTATACGGTTTTCAGTTTTGATTTTAGATATATAGAATCCTGTTGAACTGTCCAAACAACAAATAATTCTTTAATTTTTATTTTCATTTTACCGATTTTTTTCCAAAACTGTTTATATTTCATGTATTTCTTTCTTTGCTGATTAGTTTAGTTTTTAGTTTTAGATAAATATTCTACTAAGATATTTTTGCTTGAAGTTCACCATTTTTTATTTTGTTGATTACACGCTAAAATATTTAAAAAGTGTATATTCGCATTTTCTTTATATAAATATATACGGGGGCTGTCCGTAAAGTATCCGAATTTAATTTATAACTAAAAAAATATAATGGATATACATACTTCAGTTTAATCCCCTTCAAAGTATCGTCCTTGACAAGCAACACACTTCGCCCAACGTTTTTGCCACTCTTGGAAGCAGGATTGGAAGTCTTCTTTGGAATGGTTCAACAGCTGTTCGATCGCTTTTTGTTGATGGTCGTCACATCCTCAAACCGTCGTCCATTTAAGCGTTTTATTAGCTTTGGAAATGCGAAAAAGTCGCACGGAACGAGGTCTGGTGAGTAGGGAGGTTGTTGTGACTTGAACGGTGCCATGTTTGATCAAAAAATTTTGACCACATGTGAGGAGGTGAGCAGGGGCATTATCGTGGTGAAGCATCCATTTCCCAGATTTCCACTTTGTTGGTCGTTTCCTCCTCACGGAATCACGAAGTCGCCTGAGCACATCACGGTTAGAACTCTTTATTAATGGTTTGTCCGTCTCTCGATGGTCTGTCCACCTCCCGCAATCTCTCGAACTGTCATTCGTCGATCTGATCGCACCACAGTACGAAACCTTTCCCACTTTCACATCATTTCTCGATGTTGATGGATGCCCTGATCGTGCATCACTTTCCACAGATTCCCTTCCATCTTTAAAACGTATAACCATTGAAACACTTGAGTTCGGTATATAACATCATCACCGTATGCTTTCTGAAGCAAATCGAAAGTTTCGGTTGCCGTTTTACCAATTTATTACAAAATTTGATGCAAAACACTTTGCTCAGTAGATTCCGTCATGATCCAACCCGACACGAGACTTCCACTGCGTTCACTTTTCGTTATTGCTACAGAGAACCGCGCTTCGCAGTGCTTGGATAATTGCCAACATAAAAAGCTTACATATGTTCAAAACATGCTAATTAGCGTGCGCACTCAGAGCGGTGTCTGTATTATGTTTTATACATTCAGTTCGGATACTTTACGGACAGCCCTCGTATATTTAGGAAATTTTGGTGTTTATTGAGAGGTTTATTTGTTTTTTCCACAATACCATATGCTCCGAAGCCTGTTTAATATTTCAATTGTGCTTATCTTTTGACTAAAAACGAATACAGAATATCTCGCAACATGTGAAATTCTGCCTAATAAATGCACTCATATAATTTCAATGTACAATGCATTATTATGTCACCATAACACAAATTTCAGGAAATTTGGATTTTGTATTGCAGGAATATATGCTAAAGTAGCCAGCCGATTTATTTTCTCATGAAAATTTATCTTTTTGTATGCAGGTATGCTCATATCATGCCTGGTGGTGGTGGGTGTTAATACGAATAACAAATTTCTTTTTGTGGTTTTTGTGGGGGGGGGGGGGGGGACTGCAAATTAATAGTGCCTCTTATGAAAATTCTCCTCTCTCAATCAATCAATTCAAAGGCCGTCTGTCTGGTGGACGGATGGCCCGAGCTAGCCCAGCTAGTAATAAATAGAAATTAAACTAAATTGTAATAACAGTTTTTAGTTTTACCTTAAACTTTTCTAATTTTGTAAATAAAATAAGTTTTAGTTAGGAAAACGATTGAAAAAAAATAATTGCATTCGGACAAAAATGGAGGCAATTAAATAATTTTTATTAGTAGTAAAATTATAGTTCAATATTAAGTTAATTGTAAAAGCTCAGATCAGGTGTAGGTTTAGTCAAAACATTCGAAATTAAACAGAAGTTAAGACTTTATGACGGACTAAGTCTAAATGGAAATTTTATGTCAGTTTATAAATATTTTTAAAAAATTCTCACATAAATAGTATCATTAATCATTTCTAAAACTTTCTTTCAAGTTCATCATTATAAGAAAAGTTAAAGAACGGATCAATGGAGATTTGGAATGTATTGAACAATTTCATAAATGCATTTGAAAACTGTTCATAGAGACAATCATACATTATACACCGTGCCTCGATGCAACTACATCAATTAGTTTGAATCTAGTTGCCATTAAGTTTTATTGTGAATTTTAATAAGCAGTGTGTTATGGAAAACTTGCAAGTAATTAGGTATGTCGAAACAAAATTGGTTTAATTGAAAACTGTTAAATAAGTATATGTAGTTTACCCTGCAAACCAGTCAGAAAACACACATAAAAAGAGAGTAATGTCGAGTAAAAACGTCCCATTCCTATCTGATCCAAATATCTTACCCAAAAATATTTTTTAAACTTTTTCTGTACCATAAAACTGAGAAATAGGAAAAGGATGGATTTTATTTTTAAATTTAATTTTTTTATTAGCATTTATAGTGAATGTGCATTTAGTGTAAATGCTCATTTAAATGATCTTGAGAGTTTTGTATTCCCGTTGGAACAAAAAAAATATTTACAATTCAAATATACATACAATCATATCCATAAATTAAGGAAAATTCAGAATCACACGGAAATCGAACTCTAAAGTAAAAATTTCACCTGTAGAATTATCACACACATCTTCTAGAATAATATGCAAATTACAGTAAGCCACCAGATGACGCCGATAGTACGTCACAATGACGAGGGTGTAAGAGAGGGGTATATAAGGAATGGTTGCCAAAGAAGTAAAATTGTTCACAAGCGTTCTGTAAGCCGTTCAGTGCCATAACCGAATAGTTATGACACAGAGGACGCATGGGGATGATTTTTTACGTGGTAGAATTATCGGCCGCCTGGAATGTGGGCGTACTCAGTGGAAGTATCCGAGGAACTTGGAATTGCCCAAAGTGTCATCTCTAGGCTTTGACAACGATTCCAAGATGATGGAAATGTCAGTAGACGTTACAGTACAGGTCGCCCCCGAGTTACAACGCCGAATGAAGACCGGTATTTGGCAGTAACTGCCAAAAGAAGCAGACGGAGCACAGCATTCGACATGTCTCGTCAGCTATCTGCAGCCACGGGTACCACAGTTTCAAGGCAAACCGTGTACAGACGTTTGGGAATATTGGTCTATATGCTCGCAGGCCTGTCAGATGTGTTCCGCTCACGGCAACTCACTGTCGGCAGCGATTAGACTGGAGTAGAGAACATGCAATGTGGACATCGTCACATTGGGCTTGTGTGATGTTTTCCGACGAGTCCGGGTTTAGTTTCTAGTCTGATTCACGTCGGACTTTCATATGGAGAAAGCCAGGTACCCGTTACCACCAAGACAACATCATTGAACGACACCGTTACGGTGGTTCAGAATTGCTCGTTTGGGGTGGAATTATACTGGGCTCCAGAACAGATCTGCATGTTCAAATCGGAACCATGAACGGCAACATTTATCGGGACATCATTCTGGAACAACATGTATGTTTGTTTAGGCGTGCCATGGGCGCAGAATTTGTATTTATGGATGACAACGCCCGTCCTCACCGAGCAAACATCGTAAACGAATGCCTTCAATCTGAGGATATCACCCGTATGGAATGACCAGCATTCTCACCTGACTTTAATGCGATAGAGCATGTGTGGGACATGCTTGGCCAACGAGTTGCAGCCCGTCAACCACCTCCTACATGTGTACCGGAACTTGGGAAAACATTGCTTGCTGAATGGAGTAATCTTCCCCAAGATCAGCTCGATAATTTGATACTCAGCATGCCTAGACGTTGTACGGACTGTATTTCATCGCATGGGAGCATACAATGTATTAACCATTATACCAACCATGTAATATTAAGTTTTTGTAAAGGAGATATTTCTTTACAATTCCTCCAAGGAGCAAAAATCGTAGTTTTTATGAATGGTATCATACATACACCATATTTTTGCTCTTTATCTTTTGTTTAATATTTTGTTTTGTTGGGCTTTATGAATAAGTCACATTTGTTTTGTTTCTTAATCTTTATTTGCCGGATCTGGCAAAATTATCCTTAATTTATTGACATGAGTGTATATCAATCAAAATTCAAATATATACAGAGGCTGTAAAAAATGATTTGCTGCAAAAGAAATAATTGCAATTGTACTATGTATTTAAAAGTCAAAATTATCGTCTGCGGCTGGAAAGTTTTGTTTTTATTCAAAATGGCGTTTTTAACAAAGCAGTGGTTCGAAGGCTACATTTATGCTCTTTCCGAAGATAAATATGCATACTCCGTTATCCAAAAACGATGTGAGAGTTATGGTTTTGTGATATCTAAAGCGTCGATAGGTAATATCGTCAACAAGAAAGGGAAAAAACGTCAAATTGGAGCCTCAAGTGGGACAAAAATTCCAAACAAGTATCCAAGGAAAAAACGGACATCTTCGACTATTGCAAAGGTACGTTGTTTAATGTTAAAAGAAAATCCCCCTAGTCAAAGGACAGTTGCAAAATCATTAAAATGCTCGGTATCCACTGTAAACAAAATGATAAACGTTGATTTAAATCTTAAGAAAGTGAAAAAATGCAATGTGCATCGTCTTCTTCCAAATCATATCGCTGAATGCAGGACATACTGCAGAATTCTATATGAGAAACACTTATCCAAAGAAAAATGGAAAACAATTGTCACAACAGATGAATCATGGGTGTATTTAAATTATTGCAACAAAAAAAGAGCCATTTATTATCATAAAAGGGGAGAAAAAAATTTAAGTACATGGTTCAAAGAATCGAAAGAAAGTTTTTCTAAGGGATTCCTGGTTGTTGCTGGTTTTTCTTATAATGGCAAGTTAAAAATAAAGAGAGTGGAAAAAAATGTCAAGATTAACTCCAAATACTATCAGGAACATATTTTATCGCCAATTTTTCTGAATTAAATGCCATCGCTTTACCCACAGTGCCATCAATCTGTGAGACTCCATCAGGACAAAGCTAGCAGTCACACATCAAAATCCACTGTAAATTTCCTAAAAGAAATGGAACAAAAAACTGGTATCAAGGCCATACCCTTCACTGATATCCCTACTAAATCTCCCGATGTATCACCTATGGATTTTTGTGCTTTCGAACTTTTAAAATCTGCATTATCCAAACGTCGTCCCAAAACCCTTACAGGACTCTGGAAAGCTGTTCAGGAGGAATTGGATAGAATACCTCTTCTGACACTTCAAAAGGCGTTATTATCCTGGAAATTGCGGTGTCGAAAGATAGTTCAGAATAAGGGATGTCAAATAGAACATTTAAAACACAAGAATTTTATGTAATTTAGTTTTGTGAATACAATATACATCGTCTAAAAAATGTGTGAACAGCCTCTGTATATCTTTAATTTATCAATAATCTTGTGAAAGTCTGTCTAAATTTTACTTTTACACTTCGAGCCGGACTGATCGTAGGCTGCAACTAGAGTCTGGTAAAAACTTTTTTTTTATATGGAAACTGAACATGCATAAGTACATTTTGTCAATACAGTTTATAAAATATTTAGTTAATATTAGAGGGCACTCCATACTTAAAGAATTACAATTTGTTTTATTAGTATATTTATATTTATTCAATTGAATTTCTTATTATTGAAATGTCTTGAAATTCAAATAAGTTGTTACTAAATTAGGTTTTAAATCGAAATAAGATTAGATAGAAAACAAATTCCGCCAGGACTCTTCCGAGAAACAAGTGGGCGCACCGATTTTACTTGCTCCAGGGCGCTGAATATGTAGCTACGCCACTGCCTCGGGAAAAGAATTTAAACAACGAATAAATGTATCTCAACCGTTTTTGTTTTATATAAGGGATATATAATCCTGCTTTTATTTAATTCTTTTCCCGGGGTCATTTTTTTAATTTACACCAAAGAACCATTTCTTCAACCATACGCGGGGAGGGGAAGGTAACTTCTCGCCGGGGGGGGGGGGGGAAGAATTTTTGTTCTGCCTGCGACTGTTTGCGGGACGTGGGATGCGTAACCACAAAATTGAAATACCCTTATTCGTTGTTTTTTAGTGTTTCCATTCTCTCAGTGTGATTGCTGAAGGGAGCGGGTCCTTAAACCTACCGGCAAAGTCCGACTAGTGTCACATATTTTCAAAATATGTAGTCTAGACTACATAAGTCACAACAATAAATAGCGCAAAGACAATGTGTCGCACTCGATACAGCGCATACTATATCACTCTCAATACAAATATTCAAAATTCAAAATTCTCGATACAAATATTCAAAATATAGTCTAGACTACATCAATCATAATAATATCACAATAAATAGCGCAAAGAGAATGTGTCACACTCGATACAGCACATACTGTATCACTCCCGATATATCATATAGCGCAATGTGGCGGACCTTAGCGCAAATAGAACCAAATATTGCATAAAAAATTGAATTAAATTTTTTTTCTAGAATAAAATTTTAAATTCGGGCTTCGAGGTGCACGTACTCATCGTCTGCACTACCTGTGTGCCAAATTTCATGGCTGTAAGTGCCATAAATTCGTCTGGAGGCCTCACACGAACAAACACTTCCTTTTTATTAGTATAGATAAATTAATTAATTATAAAACTGCTTAAATATTTGAAAACTATCCTAAATTTAATAATCAGATTCAAAGCGTAGGTCGAAATTCAAGTATTTAAGAAAATTTTTGTAGGAAAACAATGTTTTCAAAATAGAGCGATTTCATTTCAAAACGGAAAAAAAGCTAAAAAACCTTGAACAGCAAACATGAACAAAGTAACCACTTTTATTTGTCCAGTGATGTCACTTCGTTGTATTAGACTTTAAATCGCAGTTTCAAAACCATGACGGTCTTATCTTCAAACTCTTTAAACTCAAGTTTCCCTACCCACTGATAAAAATCCTCCGTGACTATCTATTCTGCAGATAATTTTCGGTTCGTTTCGAAGATAGTATCTGTTCTCCTAGGCCTATTAAAAGTGGAGCTCCCCAAGGCAGCCTAATTGGACCTAAATTATTTAATATTTACGTGAACAACATGCCTAATCATCTTAACGTCGAATTAGTGTTATATGCCGATGATACCACCATTATCACTTCTCACAGGCACCGTCAAATTGTGTTCCAGAGGTTCCAAAATTACTTAAATGCTTATAATGAATGGCTTCTTATGTGGAGAATTAAAGTGAACGCTGACAAATGTGCCGCCGGGTATTTCACGGGTAGTTCTATCCCACCAGATAATAACTTCCTTTTTAATCAAGAGTGGATTCCCTGGGCCGACTCTTACAAGTACCTAGGTGCCATCCTAGACTCGAAACTAACGTGGTGCCTTCAGATAGATGACCTGGTTCGAAAATCTAAGGCTGCACTCCCTTAGCTATCTATTGACATAGAAAAGTCGCCTGTCAATAAAAACCAAGTTGCTTCTTTACAAAGCTTTCGTTAGACCGGTTATGACTTATGGGTTTATTGTTTGGGACACTGCTACAATCACTCACTTCAAGAAATTACATGTTATTGAAAACAGAATCTTACGCGATTGCGTCTCTGCAGAATGGTACGTGAGTAACTTTACCCTTCATAATGACCTCAAGATTAGGCCCTTTTTACCTGAAATTAAGAAAATTACTTGGAAATTTCATAGAGGTATTAATTCTAATGAGAACTCTATACTTCATTTGATACCGACGTACGACCCGAGTATTCCGTCGTCTACAAAGCGACCCAGGTTCTTGCTTTACCGGCCAGATAATGCTGTCCCTCTCTTCAAAAAGAGGAGGAGATGACTGTTGTTGGGGTTCATTGTTGAGAATTTGTCAGCTTTGTTTACAGACGTATGGTTGGAAACGAGATTTTTTTCCTGCTTTTACTCAATCTCTCTCTCTCCCCGTTGCGGGGTCACTTCTACGCTCCTCCCACAAACTACCCCTTGTTATCTGGCTCATTCGGATGCTGCCCTGCTAGCCTGGCTGATGGAGCTGTCATTGTTAAAGTCCCTCGCCCTGTGCGAGTATCGATCCTTCCCCTCTGATGGAAGCCTGTCGCAGCCATCTTCATCTCGTCGGTATTTTGCGGAGGAGTTAAAGCTGGTGTGCCTGCTGTTCAACATGGAAAGCAAAGTGCCCAATAGAAGAAAGATACTTCGATCATAACATCTTACGGTTGGGGGTAAAGCAGAGGTCTTCGGCCGACGGCTAGGTACTCTATCAACAGCATGACTTTGACTTTGCAGTTTCAAAAGGCCCCTAAATATCCTAGTTGGAGCATCAAGTATTTTGTTGCCTATTGTCGCTGTGGCGATAGTGTATCGAGTTCTGTTTTGAATCAAAATTCAGTCCGCAAAAGCATTTTCTTCTTTTATTCTATCACATATAACTTATTTACATATATTTATAACTGCGAAATGTTATTCGAATGGATACATATTTTTTTTCTTTTGCCACCGTGGCTGAATCCAACGTTCAACTAATATGTCTTTCATTGGGGGGGGGGGGGGCTGCTCAGGCTCATCTACGTGACACAACTCCGCTCTAGGTAAATAAAATGGAGCAGTCACCAAGCAAAATTGCGATCTGATGCTGTCATACCTTATAATAAAGAGAGTATAATTATCCATTTGTGAATTGTTCACAGCTAATACTCGCCGGCCTATGAAGAACTAACTATATTAATTACTTCGATACTAGTTCGACATTCTTTTTACTGTAGATTTACGGAGGCTGTTTGTTTCTGTTACGCTAACTATCTCCCAGAAAATTAACAAATGTATCTTGAATATATATCAGTTTTAATTTCTCTCCTACCTTTGTTTTTTCTGTTAAATTATTTTTCTCTTACAGATTGAAGATAAAAGTCTTGTAGGAAACAACGAAATGCAACTAGAAGCATCAGAAAATGTACAAACATTTCTCAAAGAATTGGAAGTGTATTTTCAAACATCTCCACTAGTATCAGTGAAGAATTAACGCAACACATTTTTAGATTTAAATTCTTATGCGACTTGCTATTATGTTACTTATTCAGCTGTTTAATAAAGCTACATTTCCGACAGCTTCTCGATGAGATCTCGATGAGTTTTGTCAAGCAATCCTGTTGTCCCTAATTCTATTTTTATTGATATTTGACTTTAGCTAACATCTGAGTGAACTGAATGCAGGATATATATTATATACAACTGATACGGTAGGTCGTAACTATCCTATCGAGCATCTCTCTTACGATATTTTCGTGAGTGGTGGTGAAGGGAGTAATATTAATTTTTTCACACCTCATGAATTTTTCCGATGATTAATTTAATTTTCCTAGTGTAAAAAAAAATTAACTGAATAACTGAAAGAAATTCAAGTTAATGAGCTTTTTCTTTTAGAAATGAAATAAAACGAATTGTATACTGCATAAATATTTACTTTTGAGTGTTTTATTGGTGTCCATTGTAAATTGAGTATGTAGTATTCAAAGATGTTTGCTAAAGGAGAGCTTTTAAACATGTATGCTGACACACGCATACACACATTTAGGGTCCATCTTGTTTCTTAGTGCGTAAGAGTGTAAGAAGTATACTCCATGCAATACCTCTGTAGTTGATTGTTTCATCGTCAGTTTACAAATCCTTCAATCTGAAACTGCTTACCGATACAATTATCTCCATACCTATACATAATTCAGCGCTGAGGGTCATTCAACTGAATTTTATTTAACTGCAACACAGTATTACATTTTTATCCCGCATACTCACTTTTAGTTTCAGTTTGGGCTAGCGAAAGAAACATATAGCTTTAAACTTCCTTCTTTCATGATACCATACAAATTTCTGGTAATACGTTATCTCTATAAAACACATTCATCTGTGAGCATCATAATAAGATTAGCGATACTGGTAAACGAAATGTATGATTTATTAGCTTTTGTATTGTAGTAGCGTTATTTTAAGTGTAACGCTCCTAGGTATTCAAGTTGACAAGCATTTTGTTGTTCATTACCGCCAAGTGAAGTCGGCATTTTGATCTATTGCTTATAGAAGCGTTTTTCTCTTTAAATTTTTTAAATGACTAGTGTCAGGAAGAACAATTATATTTCATTGCGAATTTAAAACTTATTGAAAACGGAATGTTGAGACTTTAGATTCGTGCTTAAATAAGCTGACGGACCAACAGCTTTGTTTGCTGCAAAATAAACTTTATTTTTATTTCTCCGCTACCGGGAGTGCCTCCCGGCACAGTAGATGTCGACCGCTGTCAAGCGGTGCTTTCGTACTTCTGTCTACTTTTACATACTGCCGCTAGAGGGCACACGGATGCCTCTCATTACAGCAAAGCGTTACATGACGTAACAAGGAAATTTAAAATTTTTTTGCCTCTCTGTCATAAATTTCTAATTAGACATCCAGTTACCCTTTTCTGTACTTCTCCATTAGCCGGGCGCTACTTGGCGCCAAACGTAAATGTCGCCGCCAATCATAAATGGAGAATGGTAAAACTGAAGTACTTCATATACTCATGTCTGTTACCCTTTTATCTTTTTTTTTTTCAGAATAATCAGCACTGGCCATGTTATATGTATAGGCACTAGATATTAAGATATGGAGTTCCTTTCTTCCAATGACATTTTTAGTACCACATCTCACCATTTTAGTGCCACAATGGACACAAAATTTAAGCGCCACAGAAGGGCATATGCATAGATGTGACATGTCCATATCTTCCTTAAGATTACATAAGGGGCAAAGAGAGTCAGGAACAACGTTCATGCGATGTAGGGGTTTACGAAGGCAATCATGGCCGGATATAAGACGAAACATTGCAACAGATTTCTTTCTGGGTCATTCAGGTACTTCAAGAATCTGTCTGAACCCGGATTTACTACTATTTCTGTTCGTGAGTTCCTGAAGGCTTTCTTAATTGATTTGATGGAGTTGAAAGAGAGTCCAAGTTGAAATGTTTGGAAGACAGAGGCTCCCTTTATAGCCAGAAAATCGACGACCTCATTACCCTGAACTCCACAATGGGCAGGGATCCATTGGAGTACAACCTCTTTAATTATTACAAGCCGGTTAAGGAGTTCGAAACAGCAATCAACAGTCGGAGAGCGAGAATCACTCTGTGTGTCAATAGCTTGAAGGGCGGCTCTGGAGTCTGATAAGAAAACCACCTTTGAAAAATACTCCAAATGGGTCTGTAGTTGTAAAAGAGCCCGGTGGATGGTCGCTGTTTTCAAAAGCAGTTCCATAAAGGCCAATGGGTGCGTATAGAGAAAATAACTCGCAATAGACACCCGCACCAGCGTTGATGTAATCCATTATGGAACCATCAGTGTACACTCGCAACTATTCATCTTCCGGGTAATACAAAGAGGGAAGTTGGGGTAGCGAAACTGATCGGATCCTACAGCAGGAAAGAATTAGAAAGCGAGATGACAACCAATGAACAGTGTGAATCAGAGGCTAAGTGAAAAGGAGGATTAAAGTGAGAAAATAAAAAAATACGGACAGGAAAAAACGGAAACGAATTCCAGTCGGAAAAAAAATCAAAAAAGTTTGATAAAGTAAGTGAAGATCAACTTAAATAACAAGAACGAGCAACAGACCAACAGGACGATACTTGGCTTGCCAAGGCAAAAAACTCAAAAAATCAAATAAATAGGTGTCTCTATCCCAAAACTTTCTTCTCTCCATATTTCTCAACTATAGCTTAGTACTTAAACTCTCTCTAATTTTGGAGCCGATCCTCTCGAAGTGGTCAAGGTCAAGGTAGTTGGTTTACGTAGTACCTAGCTAGGTGCGGATAGTCGCACCTGCTTTAAACTACGAATGGAAATATAAAAGTTAACATAAAGATGGAAATAAAAATTGGCCAAAAGGCAACAGAACTTAGAAAATACTCGGTTGCTGCTTAGATTAGAATCCTGTCCAGGCTTAGACCGGTGTGAAAAATCCGTGGAATGAAAGAAAAGGAAGAGAAAAGAGGTTTTTCACTGAAAATCATTTTTTGTTGTAAAGCTAGTGGATTGACTACATTTTTTGTTTGCCCGTTTTCTGCATAAACATAAAGATCAGACGGTTTACCGACTCAGGAGTATGCGAATAGAACATGCGACGCCCATGAGAGAAGCAATTGTTTTCTAAATTCAAACCGCACACTTGCAAAGATTGGCCTTGAGCTTTATTTATAGTCATAGCAAACGCAAGACGTATTGGAAATTGAAGTCGTTTGAATTCGAACGCCATGTCGGTCGGAATGAGTGGTATTCGTGGAAGTAGTACGTCTTCACCTTTATGAGGTCCAATCAGAATTGTTGCTTCAAATAGATTGTTCATCAATTTTTTAACATCGTGTGCCATTGCATATCTTTGGCTGATTGATGTTTCGGAGTAATATATAATTGGCACTCCAATTTTCAAATTCAGAATGTGTGACTGTAATCCGGGAACAACGACAGAATTAAGAAATTCCGTTGGAAAATTCACTACTTCACTTTAGTTCATCACGGAGTCAATGAATTTGTATGTTACTGTTTCACTTGCGATTCTGTTTAGAATGATGATGTTAATATCATGCACGTCGACATTTTTAGACGCCAGAATAGTTCTTCCGCTCAACCATGAGTGATTTCGATAAATTGTTTCGATGCTTTGTAAAACTTTGACTACTAATTCTTTTGAATTCAAGATGTTGCAGAAAGTAGATGGGAAGGTGATTTTTCCTGTTTCTGGATTTGTAGGTGCAGAGCCGTTGCTGACCTCGAGTAATTGTCTTGAAAATATGTCAGCTGTTGAATCGGTTTGAAGCTGAACTGTCATATTTGTTGTTAAATGCATTTTTTTACTGTGTTCCAAAAACTTGAATATTTCAAGCAGGCATGCAATTCATCAGCTGGTGTTTAGCGAGGTATAACTGGAAGCATTTGCCTGAAGTCACCGGGTAGTAACACCAATGCTCCACCAAATGGAACCTGATTATTTCGAAAATCTTTCATTGTATGGTCTAATGCTTCTAAGGACTTCTTGTGAGCCATTGTACACTCATCCTGTCCTATTTCTAATCCATTTGTAGAGGGTTCAAAAGAAATCCAGGGAACGTAAACACAAAACTTTTATTCACGCACACGAACATTATACTAATGAAACATCTAAAATGAAATGTATAATTCCAAAACGGTTATCATGGTCAAAAGGTGGGGAGATCCCATCCGGTTCTATTCTGTAATGTAAGCGGAGGGAATTTCCCTTTTCTTATTATTCTCCTTTTTTCACCGCTGCCAATCAGCAGAACCTAAACTTCGCACTCGGAACATTCCTCCCACCTTTTGATTTTCGATGAAACATTAGAAAATCAAAACATATTGAATAAACAGTAACAATATTAAAATTTAAAGAATATTTAGAGTACAATAATAATACTAAATAATACATAGTACTTGTCATCATATCACTTCATCTAGGGAGAGACAATAAACTTCATACAAATTTCAATCATCTGCAAAATACTCAAAATGAACTAAATATCTGATACATTCAAATTATAAAATACTAGCGGCACGTCCCGACTTTGTCCGGGTTGAACAAAATATTATACCAATAAATTTCCAGTTGATAGCCAATAAATTGTAAATCTTTTTTCACCTTAATAATAATCTAAATAATACCTTAAATTAATTTTACGTTAGTTAATAATTAAAATAAATTTTTTAAAAGAAAAAGGCGTGCCGGAGAACGGCTAGGTTCGAACCGCTAGCGTCAGAACAGAAGCCCACCGCGATAGCACCACGCTAATGATCGTTGAAATCTTCGGAACAAAAAGCGGTAGAAGACAGTAGCAGAAACAATGGAGATTGTTAGGATTAAGCCCCTAACTTTATTTCTACTAATCAAATATACATAATATATACCCTATGTCCATCTGGAATAATGTACCTTTCAAACAGTGAAAGAATTTTTCAAATAGGTACAGTGGTTCTGAAGATATACCCTCCTCGTACAAAATCGCTCTCTCTTTATATATAAGTATAGATAGCACCACGCTAAGGATCGTTGAAGACTTCGGCACAAAAAGCGGTAGAGGGCAGTAGCGGTAATAATGGAGATTGTCAGGATTAAGCCCCTGACTTTATTTCTACTGATCAGATATACATAATATATAGCCTATGTCCATCTGGAATAATGTACCTTTCAAACAGTGAAAGAATTTTTCAAATAGGTGCAGTGGTTCTGAAGATTACCCTCCACGTACAAAATCGCTCTCTCTTTATATATAAGTATAGACTAGCTGAAAACCCGCGCTTCGCTTCGGAGTACATTCAAATTAAATACAACGGTCAATGTATGCAATTAATGCCAAAAAAATAAATATATATATTTATAATAAATGCGACGATCATTGTATACAATTGATGTAAAATAAATATATATATATATATATTTATAAAAAAATCGTAAGGGATATTTATTTTTTTTTGATAATATCCAATCGTCTGCTGCATTAGAAAGAGAAAAAAATATTTTTTTTTGTCTATTTAGTTGTTACGCACGTGACGATAAATTTATTGAAAGTACCAGAAAAAGAAATCACGTGATCAGCATTTAATAAATTAAATTCTAAAAATTAATCTTTAAAAATTCACCAAAAATCAGAAAATGGAGGTAAAGATTCGAAAAAGGTCTCATTTTTAAGGAATTTTTATGATCTTTCTCGTGATATAAATTTTATAACCCTCAATGTATTATTTTAAATGCAAACGTAAAAAAGTTTAAAAAACAGCTTACAAATTTAATTTTTAAAAAATCTAAGAAGAATTTTTGAAAAATCTTTCTTAGTGCACCCCTACACTATTAGAAGAATCGCCATGCAAAATTTCAGCCCTTTAGGTCCAGCGGTTTGGTCTGTGCGTTGTATGTCAGTCAGTCAGTCAGTCAGTGAATGAATGAGTCAGTTACGGAACTGTTTTATATATATAGATTATAGAAGTATAGATACACATTGGTATCTCAAAATTAGAGTAAGAGATGAAATAAAAATACAAAAATAAAAAAAGGATTTTAAGTAAAGAATGTCTTTTTTAATTATTTTAAGCACCTAAAATAATATTCAAATTAATATTACGTTACTTAATAATTGTGTGCACGGCCGCCATCTTGGATTTTTTTGCGTCAACTTGGCGATTTTACCTTGTTTTGAGGAGTGGAAAATTTCTCGCCAATGTGTTTTAAGCGGTGTTTTCAAAACGCTGGACTTTGAATTTTTTTAGCTTTTTTAATAAAAACCACCTGTTTAAATTATGAAACTTAGAAAAATTTTTGAAAAATCATTTAAACGTTGGACTTAGATTTATTTTTGGATTTTTGATAAAAACCACTTTTTTGAAAAAATCATTCTCAAATATTGGAAATTTTGGGTTTTTCTTTTAGCTTTTTTAATAAAAACGACTTTTTTAAATTGTGAAACTTAGAAATATTTTTGAAAATCATTTAATCGTTGGACTGAGATTTTTTTATAAATAGCAATGAATTCTTTTTACTAATAGCAATGAATCACCAAAATATTATGTCAATATTTTGTCAATATATTGTTAAAAAAATACAGCATTTTCGTACCACCTAAATAACTTGCAATTTAAAAATTATCTAAAATTCAGCTTTGAAAAATGTAAAATAATTATGAACCCATAAATTTATGGTGAGTAACCAGATCCTCTTTTTTTTTTTGGGGGGGGGGGGGGGGTTAGGGCATTGTGGTAATGAAATTTTACTTCAGATTTGACCTTAACCAAATATTTGGTGCATACAATAAGATCGGGACAAGGATTATTTGACCATTTATCCTGCTGTGTTGGAAATAAGAAAAAAAAAACCCTTTTCCTAAACCAATAACTTAACCTTAACTAACTTTTTAACTTAGGTTCCTGGGGAGAGAGAAGTTGAACTTCAGTTATTTAAATTTATTTGTAATCCACTACAACTTGGTATTATAAAATATTTTAAAATATATTGTATTTAAAATGTATACTGTATTTTACATTTTACGAAAAAATTATGGCAGATAATTTTTACTTCAAATAAATGAAATGGTGTATCATTATAGTATACTAATTGACAATCGATAAACAAAATTAAAAGCAACTTAAATTCAATAAGTTAACGATAAACTGATAATGGATTCAAAAATTTTCAACAAAAAGACTCTTAGTTTTAAAAATAATTTACTCTTTTGAGTATAGTCAATTTGACTCAGATTTCCAGGTCAAGGCCAAGATCTGACCTAAAATTATTATACTGTAATTAAAAGATCACATCCGAAATAACTGTTTGATCTTAAAATTAGAGAATTTGATATTGGGTTATTTTTACCAGAACGCAATAATTATCGCCATGCGAAATGCGCCAAACCCTGGCGGAAAAATCCAAGATGGCGGCCGTGCACACAAATCTAGAGTATCCCTAACTTTATTTCTACTGATCAGATATACATAATATATAGCCTATGTCCATCTGGAATAATGTACCTTTCAAACAGTGAAAGAATTTTTCAAATAGGTGCAGTGGTTCCGGAGATTACCCTCCACGTACAAAATCGCTCTCTCTCTTTATATATAAGTATAGATTACGAAAAATAAACAAATTATGAATACAAATAAAAATTTAAAGGGAAAGGAAAAATATATCAAATACAGCCAAATTATAAGAAAAACAATTAACTGAAAATTTTAGGTTTTACAATTTTTCTACCATACCTAGTTACTTGAATGTTTTTATCAGAGTCTACAGATTTACTGTCCTTAGTTAGCTTTTCAATATCGTCGTGAACTCCAAGAGGTTGAAGTGGATTATTATTTCGAAGATGTTCACGAAAGGGATTTTCACTATCTATTTCCAAAGGAAATATTCGTTGGATAGGTCTAACAGGTTCACCATTAGCTGTCTTAATTTTCACAACTCTGATGTTATTGTCCTTTCCGGGGTACACTGCAATTACACGACCTAAGGGCCAGTCAATTCTCTTTTTATTATCATTCTCCACGAGTATTATATCACCTTTTTTGATGGATTTTGATGATACAATTTTTGGACGATGTACTAACATGCTGAGATATTCATCTCTAAATCGTTTTCGGAACTCTACACGCAATCTTTGATGGTATTTTCCTCTCTTCGAAAAATTGGTTTTGTCCAAGTTATCCAAATCTGGGACACCTTCATCTTGAATGACATCTTGAATGAACATAGATGATGTAAGAGGTGCTAAGTCACTAGAGTCTTCCGATAGGTAAGTAAGTGGTCTCGAATTGATAGTTGCCTCAGCATCACAGATAATAGTTGACATTTCTTCGTACGAAAGAAATGCTTTTCCAAGGACTCTTCTCAATAATTTTTTGATCATTTGCACCATCCGCTTCCACGAACCGCCCCACCATGCTGCGGTGGGAGGGTTCAGCTTCCATTGGATTTTCATAGTCGTAGAACTGTTAGTAATTTGATTCCAGTCAATAGATCTCAACAAATTTCTTGCACCCACGAAATTAGTGCCATTGTCGCTGTAAACGATTCTTGGGTGACCTCTACGTGCGATGAATCTTCTAAATCCAAGAAAAAGGCATTTGTCGATAAGCTTTCAATCAATTTTAAGGGCACTGCACAATATACTCCGCAGGTGAATAACATAATCCAAGCCTTTCTATTTTCTTTCAAGTAAAGAGGTCCAGCGACGTCTACACCAGTTATTTCAAAAGCATATGCATCACGTACTCTATCTTCTGGAAGTAAACATTGCACTGTGTCAGTGGCCTTTGCTGAATGTCTCTTGCACCTGACACATTTGGATATCACTAAGTTGTACTGTTTTCCTGCCTCGTATAATCCAAAACCTGTAACGTAAATTAGTTAAAACAACTTGAGTGCCTGCATGGGGAAATTGTAGATGGTAATGATGTATAATTCGTTCTACCAACTCACGTTTGAAAGGAAGAAGGATTGGACATCGGAAACTTTCCTCATAATTTTTATCCAAGATTTTTGTTTTCAGACGGAGAATTCCCGCTTCATTGGTAACAGTTAAATGCCCTTCAGCCTCTCTTCACAAAGGAACGACTCCTGTTGCACTATCTTCAGTAATTTTTTCTCTGCAATGTCTATTTCATCAACGCTTAACGTTTTGTCCAACTTTCTTCCTCGTGTTCTACAGTTGATTGCAAATCTGAGTATCCATGATATCATCCTCATGATTTTGATGCAACTTGAAAAGTATTTCAAGTACCATCTATCTGAAATAATACTAGATAAAATAATGCTCTTTTTCTTTTCTTGTATGACTTCTTCGTTAATTTCCATTTCTGTGGTTGGCCAGCAACTCTCATCTTCTTTCCGCCACTCTCGACCAAGCCACCACTTCGATTTCACTAGAGCTATAATTGAGCATCCTCGAGATGGCAAATCTGCCGCATTTAGAGCGCTGGGTATGTATCTCCAGTTAGTCTTCTCAGTGAGCTTTCTAATTTCATTCACTCTATTCACACGCCCCAACGTTCCTCCTTCTTGATCCACGTAAATGCCATAGTCGAGTCAGACCAATAGAAAAAATAGTCCGAAGGAGTTTTGAGCACGCCGCTTCACAGGGGAACTTACGCAGGGGCGGGCCACGACTCGCATCGATGAACGTAAGCGAGAATGCGAGAAGCGGGCCCGGGGAATGCACTGTCGCCTCCTAAATTGACCAGAATCTCCCTTTCGGCTAGGTTGGCAACCGTCTTGTCCTCGCGGCGATACCGTCAAAATCTTCTCTTGGTTTTGTTTTCTTCCTGTCTACGCGTTTCGCTCCACCCCACACTAATTGCGTCTTGTTGGGAAAACTCTGTTTTCTTGGGCCACGAGCATCCACTTTGGCTTAAGCCCTACTCTGCTTTCTTTTTCCAAATTTCCACTAGTCAGGCCGACCTAATTGGCCCCTTTCGCTTTTTAAGGCGCTTTAGCTAGTACACCTGAGCGGCGCCTCGCCTCGGTCTTGCCGTCCTGTTTGCGGGCCGTTCGGTGGCAGAGTGCTGTTCTGGTGGCGTGCCGCGGGGTAGCTGCCGACTGCGGTCTATACCCACGGACGGGAATCCAACCCGGATGGCCTTACTGTCGCCACGACGGGTCCCGTCTCGTGCTTTGGAAGACCAATAGAAACAAGAAATATTCTGAATGTTCAACACTTGTAGAATAGAAGATGCAAGACGAGCTCAGATGCAGCATGCTATAAGTTCTATCCTTGGTATGGAAGTTTTACGCAAAGGCGTAATTCGATTTTTAGCTTGGACAAAATGCAGCCGTACTTTATCGTTTTTCACTGTTCGGAGAAACACTACCGCGCTATAAGCATGCTTACTGCCGTCACAAAAGATATGTAGACTAAGTTCTGCTGAGTCATGAATATTCAAACAACTAGGTATTTTCACATTTGACATTAGATGCACGCATTTGATCCCCGATTTAAGTTCCAGTTGATAATTTTCGGGTAATGGTGTATCCCAGCCAATTTTCAAATTCCAGCTCCTTTGTACTATAAGTTTTGGATTAAAGTTGTGGGACATAAAATGCCTAAAATATCAAATATTCTGTGAACAATCGAAAGAAGATTTCTACGAGTAAGTTCTGGGGGTTGCGAGTCAACGTCTTGTCTCTTAATTAAATAAAGACATTTAATATAATTATTTTTATCATTAAATATAATTACACTGCTGGCCACCCAAATTCCAACACCAAGAAAGACAAGAGATATCAAAACAAAATTTATTTTGTAGATAACATGTTGACAAAGTATCAAATGATTAAATTTATAGACTTATGTGAAGTGTGGTTCCTGCCAAAATCAGTAGCCAGAGTAGCCGCCATTGTTGGAGATCACCGCTGCCACACGCCTCGGCATTGATTCAAAGAGACTTTGGATGGGCTCTTGGGGTACAACAGACCAAGCAGCTTCCACACGTTGCAAAAGTTGATCTGCTGTGGCAGCTGGGGATGGAATCTGGGTCAATCGTAGAGCAACCATGGACCACATGTTTTCTATCGGCGAAAGATCCGGAGAGCGAGGCGGCCAGGGAAACAATTCAATCTGGCGATTGACGAAGAACCATTGGACAATGCGTACCACATGTGGTCGCGCATTATCCTGTTGAAATATGGCTGTGGGCAAGCCCTAAAGGTAAGGAAGGACAACTGGCTCCAACACCTCAGAGATGTAGCGCTGGCTGTTTAAAGTACCGGCAATGCGTACTAGAGGTGTGCGAGAGTGATATCCAATACCGCCCTATACCATAATACCCGGTGCAGGACCAGTGTGGCGGTGCATATCGCAGCTGTTCAGCATCCTCTCTTCACGGTGTCTCCAGACTCGAATGTGACCATCGTGGTGTTGCAGACAGAAGCGTGACTCGTCAGTAAAGACAGTTTCATTCCATTCTGCCGTCCACATCCTTCTGTCATCGCACCATTGGCGGCGGAGACGTCTGTGGTTCTGCGTCAAGGGTAGACAAAGCAATGGACGTCTTGCGGACAGACCACTCTGCTGTAAACGGCGTCGAATGGTACGCGCAGACACTGGATGATGCGTTACAGACTGCATGTGCTGTGCTATGGTTCGTGATGTGACTGAGCGATCCGTCACTGCCATGCGCACAATTTGCCTGTCATCACGTGAAGTGGTGCGCTGAGGTGGATGCGATCGAACACGCCGGTCCGTCGTACCCTCCTGCATCCAACGATCACATATCCGCATTACAGTTGTTTGGCTTCGTCCAACACGACTACCGATTTCCCTGAAAGACAATCCACAATCTCGGTAGGCCACTATCCTTCCTCTGTCGAACTCGGATACTTGATCAAAAGATGATCGCTGTTTTCGACGAGGCATAATTTATCGTTTTTTTTTAAAAACCACAAGAAAAACATAATTGCCGAACTTGAAATCGTCGAAATCTCCAAGCCTTAAATAGCGCTTTGAAATGGCGCCACAGGCGCGCGTGATGTGCGTCTGCGCCGAAATTCTAATCATTTGCATACTGTCCGACCACGGAAGCGAGGTCCCTGGAAGCTGTTACGCATGCGCGAGAAAAGCTAGTCTACTTAGGAAATAGGGGAAAACGTCATATTTTCGGATGTGTTTGTTTATGAAATACGGAATGTATTTCAGACTGCTTTTTGTCCGCAATTTTAAAGTTATTTTTTAAAACTTTATTTTTGATCGAATATTTGAATAATAATTTCAAAATAATAAAAAGAAGAAGCAAATCTATTTAAAAATAGGAGTTTTATAGGAGTGGATACTTTCGGATTACATCACAATCAAAATTATCTAAAGCTACGTTTTCGGTGGTTCTTTTTTTCTGACGTTTCCTCGGAGATTCAAATTTTGGAGTTTCTTCACCCTTTGCTTCTCTGCGTATTCTATGTACACTGGACATCGATATCCCGATCATTTCACTAGCTCCCTTTAGGGATTGCGAAAGTGGAACAATAACATTTCCTTCTAGTGCTTCTTTATCACACAATTTAATTACATTGTGTATTATACGTTTACAATCACTACGGAACGGCTTATTCCGAGCAGTTGTGTTGGGTAAAGGATCCATTAATTTTAATATAATAATCAAAATAGCAGACGAGGAAAAAGCAAGCAAGCGCAGTTAGTAACCGATTCTAAAGAATGTCGAGAGAATACGAGACTTTTCCCCCTCCTTCCTCAGCAGCCTTACCTACAGAGTGAATAGAATCGTCTTGGCACTATGCCAACCGTGGTTCTTCGTACTGTGGTCGGACTGTATCTCACCTCCGCTAATGCATGTTGTAAATTTCATGTTATTTGCATGTTTCCTTTAGGGTGTTGCATTTAAAGTGGCCAGCAGTGTATATTAAATGATATAATTATATTTAATGATAAAAATCGATATTCATATAATATTAATAAAATTTAAATTTTTCGGGGGAAAATCTGGTCTAGTGTGTTTTAAACGCTCCTAAATTCCTTTGGTGGGCGCAATTTCAAAAATTAATCCTGTTGCAAGGCGCATAAAAGTTCGGGCTATCAGAAAATACCATTTTTATTGGATGATCAGCATTTATGTAGCTGTCAATAGTAGGCACATTTTATCCATAAGTTAACATTGAGGGGAGCTGATCCAGTAGGGTTAGTACAAAGCACCCTTAATGATAATAAGGCTCCCAGATTGCCGTAGATATGTGTCGAAAACCTTGGCCAAACATGGAGCACAACAAAGACTGTCCCGCCACGCTGGTTACCCGTGACGTCACGCCTCGACATAGCCTACTTCAGTGGTTCCCAACCTTTTTCAACTGGCGACCCACCTTTCCGTATCGGAATACCTCCACGGTCCATCGGTCCATGGTGGAGTAAAAAACCTTATTTGTATCGCATCCCTTCCTTATGTATATATAATTTACCATCAAATATTGCAAATATATATATATATATATATATATATATATATATATATATATATATTTGTAGGACGGCGTCTAGGGGTAAGTAACTTTACGGAAAGAATTATACGAAAGGAATAAAAAGATTAATATCTAAACTAACATTTTATTTACTTTTAAACACATAAAGAAAAGACATCACGCTATTTACAATTTACAGATTTACGAGGAAGGTAAATTAAAGTTTTACTACAGAGCATGGTTCACCTGTGAGATGGGGACTCCGAAATATCCCAATTCGTTTAGCGAATTCGATAAAAACGCGACGCGGGAAAGGCACGACTTTACTCGTCCATGTCAGCGGGGGTCTGCCAGTGAGCTCCTAATGCTCTCTCCGAAAAGGTGACGTCACGCGCGCGCAAAGCTTTCCTATTGGATGCTTAAGCCCAACGGAATAAAATTCGTTCAGGTCGAAGTCTCCATCTCTCACAAATCAATTTTCTACAAGTTCGGCCAGCCTGGAATCACTGACCTCAGTGATCTGACTTTACATAAAACGATTGGCCTAAAACATCACTAAATAAATGTACATCAAAATTTCCGAAATGATTTAGATATGAGAAATAACCATACAATTCGCGCAAATGAATTACAATGAGGAAATACAATAAACAAAAATAAAATAAAAACACAGTAAACAATTATGAATAAAAAGAAAAAACGTTTAATCCCTCATCCTGGTGAGTAGGATTTCATTAGATCGGCAGACGAGGAGGTCAATCTAGGACCCTCGTGGTTACCTACTTTCTCTAACTCGTATCTATCTCTAGGCTTTACTTCGATAACTCTATATGGTCCTAAAAATTTAGGCCTTAGCTTCAAGCCTGTTCCAAATTGCGTTCTTCGGATGACTACTAGATCTCCCTGCTGATACTCAGGGGCCTTCTTGCATTTCTTATCGTAGATTCTTTTATTCTCAGCCTGGATCTTCTGAATGTTTCTTTTAGCATCTTGTCGTAATTGGTTTCTTTGCTCTTGAAATTCTTCCACCATCTCTTCCATTAGCAGATTTTTTAGGTGAAGGTCCTCCTTATTTCTCATGATGACGCCAGTTAATAGTTCAAATGGAGACCATTTAGTACTTCGGTTGGAGGTGCTGTTTAGAATTCTTTGCAATGGGTCTACGGATTTGTACCACTTGGTAGGATCGGCGATGGACATCTTGGTCAAAACAGGGATAAGAGTTCGGTGGATTCTCTCCACTTGACCGTTTCCTCGTGGTACGCCAGTGGTGATCTGCAGATGTTGGATGTTCTCTTCGGTACAATAGTCACTAAACACTTTGGAGATGAAAGCAGAACCGCGATCTGTTATTATTCTTTGGGGATTGCCGAAAGTCTTTTGTTGCAATTTCAATTTATCGAGGGCATCTTCTGCGGTGGTAGATCTTACGGGATACAGCCAGGTGAACTTCGTAAAGGCGTCGACTATTGTGAGGATATGTTGGTACCTTTTGTTCGTAGAGGGCATAGGACCAATGAAATCTACGTGATAGGTGCTTAACGGTACATCTTTCGGAATAGGGTTTAGGAAACCTTCTTTTTTCCCGCTCTTTCTGTTGGTTAAAATACACGGTACACAGTTAACGATCACGTTTTGCACTTGTCTGCTTAAATTAGGTATGAAAAATTCTCGTTTAACTATTTCTTCTGTTTTTGCAGCTGCGAAGTGTCCTTTCTCATGAGCTAGCTTGATTAGCTCAGTTTGCATATCTCTTGGTACTACTATTAATTCACGGCCATCTACGTATTTGTATAATATTTCGTTTTTAATGAAGAAGTCTGAAGTAGGGTTTGTTTCAATCAGTGATTTAAAATTTTGAGTGTTTTCGTCTCCTTGTTGTGCTCTTTTCAATCTGGCGGTGAGAGTATCGCTTGTAATTATGGCGACGGGGTATCGGCTTAAAGCGTCTACATGCTGCATTCTCTGGCCGGGTCGATGTACAATTTCGTAATCATAATTTTCCAACAGTAGTGCCCATCTCGCTATACGAGTAACTAAATCTTTTTTGTCCATAGTCTTTTGAAAAGCTGAACAGTCCGTTATTATTTTGAAATGTTGCCCTAGAAGGTAGATTCGAAATTTCTTTAAAGCGGTGACAACAGCAAGAACTTCCAGTTCATAGCTACTGTATTTCTCCTCGGCTGGAGTAGTTTTCTGCGACATGTATTGAACAGGGTGTAATTTTCCGTCATCCGCTTCCTGGAGCAAAACAGCACCATATCCTTGTTGGCTTGCATCGGTGTGTAGTTCGGTCCTTTTCCCTTGTTGAAAAATGCTTAAAACGGGACTTTCAGTTAATAGTTTCTTGAGCTTTTCGAATGCTTCAATTTGGGCTTGTTCGAATACAAATGGATTGTCTTTTCTTGTTAGATCACTCAGAGGTTTCGCTATTTTAGAGTACGCGGGAATAAATTTTCGAAAATAGCCGGTTAATCCTAAAAAACTTTGGATCTGCTTGACCGTTGTTGGCACTGGGAACTTCTTGACGGCTATCGTCTTCGCAATTGATGGGCGTATTGTTCCATTTTCGACGACGTGACCCAAAAATTCGACTTTCCTACTTAGGAATCGACATTTCTCAAATTTAATTTCTAAGCCATACTTCGAAGCAACTTCAAACACTTTCTTTAGTTTTTCTAAACCTTCTTCTTCATCTTTTGCCGGAATTATCAAATCGTCCATGTAAATTACTACAATACCTTTTCGCATTAGTTCTCGAAAAATACTATACACATATCTTTGGAATACGCTGGGACTAGTGCTTAGGCCGAAAGGTACTTTATTGAACTCGAATTGTCCGTCCGGAACAACGAAGGAGGTGAGATGTTTGCAGTCTTCATTGACATCGACATGGAAAAATCCATTTCTCAAATCTAACGTAGTGTATACTTTGGCTTCTTGGAGTTTATCTAATACGTCTTCTATCAACGGCAATGGAAAACGATCCTTGACTAACTTCCGATTCAACTTTCTGTAGTCCACACACAATCTAGTGGTGCCATCTTTTTTCCTGACTACCACAATTGGACTCGCATATTCGGATGAGCTTGGTCTTATAATTCCTTGTTCAAGCCATTCGTCGACTTGCTTGTTGACTGCTTGGTTCTCGGTAAAGGATAAGCGACGTGCAGGCTGGTAAACCGGTATGTCATCTTTCAAAATAATCCTCATGGACACGTTTGTCGTTTCGGTCTTATTTGGCTTATAGTTGGAGATCAATTCAAACAGTTCTTTTCTTATTCGTGGATTGCTAACATGTTTGATTTCAATTTCGTCTTCAGTTTTCGCTTCGTATACTTGCGTGTGCATGAACCAAGTTTTATCTTCATATTTACGGAACTGAACACTTTCTTTGTCGAAGAAGACGGAGGCTTGTTCCAAAATATCTGATCCGATTACTGCCTGAAATTCTAAACACGGCGTAGGTACGATGTGCCACGTGAGGGAATATTCTTTTCCATCCAATTCAATTTTCCGTTGGAACGACCCTTTTGTTTTGACTTCGTACTTCCCTAATCCAGATAACACTACTATGTCTTTCGAGAGTTCTGAGGGTTCGATTATTCCTTCGCACATATCTTCACGAATGAGTGTCGCTGAACTGCCGGTATCGATGAGAGCTTCAAAAGTCTTGTTACCCATGGTTATTTTCTTTGTTTTAACTCTTCCTTGAGAGATTCGTGAGCAGACTTGAACCGGAGAGCTTGCAGATTTATTAATGTTTGGGTTTTTGGGTCGCTTTGTACAATCTACGGCATAATGACCTGGTCCTTTGCAGTAGCTACAGATTAGTTGCTTATTTCTTCCGGCGTAAGGAGTTCCGTTCGATTGAAAGTATTTTTTTTCATGCCTATTGTTCCCAATTTGGAAATGTTCAAAAATATCAATTCTGCGTGCCGTTCAAATAAGGTGAGGTTCAAGCTGATGTCATCCTTCATATTAAACTTATGGAAAGTTTCGTGAATCAATTTATTCGGCGCTTGGACGTTTTCGGCGTTGTTCGTCGTATTGACACTCTGTTGAGCCTGTATTCGTAATTTCTCGAGTTCATGTTCTCGCTGTTCTCGCTTCTGTTCAATTTCTCTATCTTCTGCTTCTCGGCGTAATTTTTCTTCTTTTTCTTCTGCTTTTCGGCGTAATTTCTCTTCTTTTTCTTCTGCTTCTCGGCGTACGCGTTCCTCAGCTATGCTATCGATCAGTATTTTGACATCTTCCTCTACGTAATTTGGACTTTTCACGATCAGTTCTTTTATTCGAAGTTTAGTTGAACCCTCTTGGATACTTAACGACAATTCTGAGGCAAGTTCTATCAGGTCTTCCCTTTTCTTAGACAGAAGAAATGCCATTTCGTATAAAAATAAATCGGAGTGGTAACCCAGAGAACAAATTTAATTTAAAACTTAGTTCAATATTTCTTCAAAACTTATTCTCAATGTGAGAAATTTATTTAGTCGCACTTAAAAAAGAAAAACGTTTGCTCAACCAGGAAGAAAGATAAAACGTGAACAATTAAATGCAATCTCTTACGATATTCGAATAAAACAAACAAATATTAGAAACTTCTGAAATCCGAAAATGGCACTACAAACATATACATAAACAACTTTTGAATTATTCACAATACCCAATTATTCATAAACAACTTTTAAAAAATATATCCCGTTCTGGTTTCAAAAGATCAATAAAAGAACATTATTTGAACTCATGGTTTCACACAAAATGCAAAACATCCTTTCTCAGCATTAGACTAAACAGAGAGAGAAAGATAAACACCTGTCGCGACAGCAATTCGCCTAATGTCTGCGAACGAGCGGAAATGATTTTTTTTTTATTTTATTACTCAACTGTTACATCTGACAGCAAACAAACACTCTGAGGGAAAAAAATTAGCTTTTCAATGTTCTATATCGAACAAGGCTGTATACCATAAAAATGGGTTAATTGATATCAGAAAAAGGTTAAATATTTAAATATAGACTATTCTTAATTTATAAACATGGAAAGATAAATATTCAAATGAAATTTAGACACTTATATATTTCATACAACGTAATTGTAATATCTCTCGAATAATATGACTATGTTAATACAATCAATGTAGGGTAGGTGGGGGCAAAGGTTTGCAGTTTTGAGTTTTGGGTTTCTTACGGGCCTCCGTTAGATCCTATCACCCCAAAAAGTCCCTTGTATTGTAGTTGGGTATCCCCTCTACCTTCTATAAAATAATGAATTTTTTCCCGAAATATTTAGTCACCGAATTTTTAATTTTACCAAAAGACCTGTTTGCGAACCTTTGCCCCAATCGGTGGGGCAAAGGTTCGCACTGCAAACCTTTACCCCACTCGTTGGTTTCTTACTGGATAGGCATCGAAAATCACAAAAAGAGTTGTCTAAATAATTTTATTTCACATTTTGTAATCTTTTTAAAGGTGTTACATATATAGAAAATCACAAATTGAACAGGTTAATCTCAATAAATTTTTTCTTAAACTAAATAACTTCAAAATGAAATATCAACTATTAACACAGAAAGTTGAATCTAACAAAGAAATTCACAAAATGAAAAGGGATTAATCTCAATAATTTTTTTCTTAAACTAAAGAACTTCCAATTAAAATATCAACTATTAACACTATCGTTATATTATATCTTAGGCTTTACTCATTCTTTTAAAACCCGTAAAAATTAAGCAAATTAAGGGGATGGGGGACATTAGAAAGCAATTTTTGAAATTTTTACCTCAGAGATATAAAATTGGGCATAAATATTCATTAAAGTAAAACTATTTCAAACGCTTTATAAAATTTTATAAATATTTAAAATTGTATTTTTTATATTTAAAAAATTGAAATTTTTATTATGTTTTTTAAAATGGTCCTTGCGATCCAATTTTGAACCTTATCCTTAATTTTGCATTTAGATTGCTTATACATTTTGATCAGGGTTATGTTTTGATTTGTGCTTTCGTTGAATAATTAATTTTTAGGAAATATTTTTATGCTTGTACTCTGAATTCTCGTGAAATTTTTGTACTTTTCCACGCTTAAGTTAAACTTTGATAATCTGAATGATGTCTAAACCTGAAATGGATACATAACTTTATTTTAATGTATAAGAGGAGTCTTTGTAATAAATTTTATAAAATTTCGTCAAAAATTGTGACGCAAGGAGCATTTCAAAGACTTGCAAATCTGGAAATTACTCATATAGAGTTTTTTTCCCTAACCAGACCTTCGAAGCTTATAATGTCTTGTAACAACATTTAATTCCTTTATCTTGTAAAATAGGTCTTTGTTCAGAGCTATTTTATTTTTGTGTTGTACTAATTTATTTTATTTTTAATGTATGGATTTTCAAGCATTTTACAAAAAATTTTCTGATTAAAAACAGGCAGTTTTTATCAAAAACCATAATTTTTTTTCAAATTACAAAAATGTGAATTCCCATTAATAATAAAAGACGTTGTTAATAAGGATTCCTAATGAAAAGAGGACATGAAACAAATGTTAATAGTTAGAGCGGCAAAGGTTTGCAGATGGGGCAAAGGTTTGCACTGCGAACCTTTACCCCATGACTCCTGCAAACCTTTACCCCATTTCGTGCTGGTTGTGTTTCTGCAGAATGGACGCCACTGTATTTGAGTTAACGCAAAACTTAAGGTAGGATTTGAAAGGTTATTTACCACCCTAACATGCGAAAATAAGCCCAAAAAAGTTCGTGAGTTTGAGTGATGCTCAAAATTACTCAAAAGTTGCAAAAAATTACATTAAAAGAGACGAAAATAAACTTACCTCATTTTCTCTGCAAGAGGGGGTCTTAACTCCAACATTTTTTACGAGGCAACTGACTGGAAGTAGAGGAATGCACTGCCTACCCTATTCTTCCTAAAACTCTTCCCGGTCATTTTAAAATGTATGTGCGAACCTTTGCCCCATGCGAACCTTTGCCCCCACCTACCCTATTGGCGATTGTTCTTTGGCGTTGTTTCCTTGGCTTAATAATAAACATCACTGACCTGGCGATGGCGATTTCTCGGCGATTGTTGTGCTGTCCCTCTTTCGCTGGCGGGCTGATTTCTTTGGCGAATCTGTTAGCTATGGACTTAAAAAAATACATTAGCATAGGACGTTGGTCTGTGAGCGAAAACCGAAAAAGGTGAACCCGAAAGGAAAAAATGCTCTTAGTTAAAAATAAAATTATTTCATACCGAAAACGGAGGTAAAAGTATAAAATTATTTAAACCTAAAACGAAAGTAAGAGTAAGGATGTTCCTAGGCAAATGCCTAATATAAGGAAGCAGGTTTTAATCCGGGCCGGGGCCCCAATTTGTAGGACGGCGTCTAGGGGTAAGTAACTTTACGGAAAGAATTATACGAAAGGAATAAAAAGATTAATATCTAAACTAACATTTTATTTACTTTTAAACACATAAAGAAAAGACATCACGCTATTTACAATTTACAGATTTACGAGGAAGGTAAATTAAAGTTTTACTACAGAGCATGGTTCACCTGTGAGATGGGGACTCCGAAATATCCCAATTCGTTTAGCGAATTCGATAAAAACGCGACGCGGGAAAGGCACGACTTTACTCGTCCATGTCAGCGGGGGGTCTGCCAGTGAGCTCCTAATGCTCTCTCCGAAAAGGTGACGTCACGCGCGCGCAAAGCTTTCCTATTGGATGCTTAAGCCCAACGGAATAAAATTCGTTCAGGTCGAAGTCTCCATCTCTCACAAATCAATTTTCTACATATATATATATATATATATATATATATATATATATATATATATATATATATATATATATATATATATATATATATATATATATATATATTTATATATATATATATATATATATTTATATATATATATATATATATATATATATATATACACTGAAGGGCCACTGAATTAGGGATAGCAAAGCCTATGCAAATTGTGTAGCGCTGCGCATCATGTATGCGCAAGTGAGGGCACTGTGGTAACTGCATATATAGCGCGTACTGTGGTTGTTCTGAATTAGTTGTTGGAATTGCCAGTATGGGTAAACTGCCTGATTTAGACACTTTCGATCGCGGACAAATCGTAGGTGCGCAACGCATGGGCCATTCAATTTCCGAAATCGTCAGACAGCTAGGATTTTCAAGGTCGACAGTGTCAAGAGTATACCAAGAATGCATGGATGGTGGAAAAAAAACTAGCGATCGGGCAAACTGCAAAGGACAATTAGCCTTGACAGTGCGTGGTGAGAGACGGCTCAGGCGTATTGTACGTAGCCAGCGAAGCCAAACATTAGCTCAAATTACCACCCAGTTTAATGACGGTGCCAGTCGTACAGTCAGTAAACGGACTGTGCAACGCTCGCTTCACCGTATGGGTTTCGGGAGCCGTCGACCTACGAGAGTACCATTGCTCTATACTCGCCATCGGGCTGCACGTCTTGCCTGGGCAAGAGAGAACAGAGACTGGAGTGTAGAGGACTGGAAACGAGTAGGATGGAGTGATGAGTCTCGATTCCGACTACTTAACGCCGACGGGAGGCTGAGAATATGGCGTCAGGCTCATGAAGCCATGGACCCTGCATGCCTGGCTGGAACTGTACAAGGGCATGGTGGCTCAATCATGGTCTGAGGTGTTTTTCGTGGCACAGTTTGGGATCTTTGGTGCGTGTACCAACCTCCCTCAATGCAATTCGGTACGTAGAGTTGCTGGGTGATCACCTCCATCCGTTTATGCTGTTCTGTTATTCGCACGGTAATGGAGTTTTCCAGCAAGACAACTGTACCTCTCACAAGTCCCGGTTGGCTACTGGCTGGTTGGATGAGCATTCCTCTGACTTCTCTGTCAGGAATTGGCCACCTATAAGCCCAGACTTAAATCCTATTGAGTATCTTTGGGATGTTTTGGAACAAGGCGTGAAAGGCCATCACACAGCACCCAAAGAACCTTACTGAATTATGGACAGCTTTAGCCAATATTTGGCAAGCCATTCCTGTGGAACGTTTCCAGAAACTTTTTGAATCTATGCCTCGTCGTGTGGCAGTCGTTATCAAGGCCAGAGGAGGCCCAACTCGTTACTAGGTAGGTATCCCTAATTCAGTCGCACTTCAGTGTATATATATATATATATATATATATATATATATATATATATATATATATACACACATATGTTGTATATATATATATATATATATATATATATATATATATTAATATGCTGTTTTGAAGATACAGATTGATTATTGATAAACAATTTGTGTTCTGATTTGAAAATGGTTGACAAAATATAAGCACTTTGTAGCAAGACAGTTATTTATTTAACAATAGATGTATGTTTGCAATATATGCAACAAGTGGTTTCATACTCACTAACAAGTGTTCCTAGGTGAAGATAAAAACTACAATTATAAAAGTACACAAAGACCATTTTAGTTTTTCAGGCAAAAAAAAATCATACAGCTTTGATATAATTACAGTTAAGAAAATTGTTATCACAATCTATCAATATGTAAAATTGCTGTTTTAAAGTAAGTTTCGATTTTTCTTATCTTTTCTGACGGTTTAGTCGATGGTTTCTGATAGTTTTAGGATCGAGTCGCGACCCACCTGTAACCCTTCCGCGACCCATCGGTTGGGAACCTCTGGCCTACGTGGTAGACGAGGGGGGAATCATTGCGGGAAAAGGTAATGAAAATGACGACAAGAAAACTCATTTTTGCGTTAATCACCGGGGCTCTTCAGAAAGTCTGCCATTCGTGGCAGACGATAATGGGCAGCGTCTTGGGCAGGTAAAAACGCCCGCCCATGGATTGGGAAAAGGGAAAAGTGCCAATCATAACATACATACATACATACATATATATATATATATATATATATATATATATATATATAGTCGGACCTCTATTTAACGAAGTCGCTAGATCCCGAAAAAAACTTCGTTATATGGAAAGTTCATTAAATATAGATTTACCTTTTAAAATTCTTTAAACTACACAAGACAGATTTTAAATTCATAAACACTAAATATTATTAATAAAAGTAATTAATCACACCTTTATTTTGTAAATTAATGTCTATTTGTTTTATATATCTTACCCATCAAACAGAAATCTGCAAGGAAAACAAGAATAAAACAAAACATTGTCCGGGAATACACTGTATTTTCAATTAAAAAACATATGAAAATTAATGAATTTTTATGACATTATCGCATTTATTATAACAAGTAATTTTAAGCTTTCATTGCCACATGCGTCCTTAAATTTAATTATTGGTAAAGTTTGTAAATTTTCTCTGAGTTTTTTGTTTGAAAAAGTGCTTTGTCTCATAATACGTCTCGCATGTTTGCAATAAACCATGAATTTTCCAGAAAGGAGGTGGTTTAATGGAGACGCGCGAAAGATTCGCGGAAGGGTCGCCGGAAGGTTGCATTATATAAATCAAGGAGAGAAACAATACAAATACAATTCAACAGCTACGTATGCCAAAGCTAATTGTGCAAAAATAAGGTGAAATACAGTTGTTATACGATATAAGTATTCAGTAGGGAAATAATCAAGCATGTGCAAAGAAAAGTATGTATAGAAATAAAGTATGCAAAGAAAACATCAATACCAAAATGCAAAACAAAAATGACAAAAATAATCTAGCAAAAAAAATATGGGAAAGAGACGCTAGCATGTAAGGAAATTACGGGGATTATATCTGGTACAGCACAGTACGAAAATACATTACAAAAAAAAAGTATAAGGGTTGGAAGAGCATATATACGCAATACTGAGAAGGTAAGTTTAATAGTTTACGGTAAAAAAAATAATGGGACAGCTTACCGATCACGTAGATAGTTGTGATAATCCATTTAATTAGTCCTAGGGCTTAATTTTCCGAGCAGTTAGGCACCACGAAAAAATAGGCGTGTTACACGTGATCGCTGTTTGATTCTTTGCCTCAAGAATTCAGAATAATCACTGTAAGGTATAAAACCTTGCACCACACATATCGTAAGCGAGGACACAACACACAGTATCAGGATAGTGGAGAAGAAAAATTTTTTGGAGCTTCACAAACACGCTGTCTTGTCGGGCCACGTGCGAGTTATAGCAGATGACAGCCGCGGGGGAAAAAAAATTTTCCCAGAAAAATTGAGACTTACTCCCAATGTTTAGCCGCTTAAGAGATCATATGAAGCACAATTTCATGAAAAGTGTAGACAAACCGGGGCGATGCTGATGGATTGCTGCTTGGTCTACCACGTGGCAAATCGAAAGCAAAATTGTCCAGTCAGTCTCTGGTCACCAATTTATGGGAACTATTATTCCCATATTACGGAAATCAGAAGGTATAAGAACAATTAGAACTTAACATGTTCTTTTATTTAAAAGTTGACACATAACATAAATTTACAGTTACGAAACCCGGCTCGTAGTTCATCGCAGTGAATTTGGAGCGGAGAAGCTTACGTACCACGCTAGTACGGAAAAGTAAAGTAGTCTAGATCGGTGTTCCAATGTCCGCGGCAATCTCCTAATCTTGCGCGAACCGAACGCGACGTCGGAGCTGTCTGCGAGTTGGGTTGCCACAGTATTCCCCCCCCCCAAGTACCGTAGGTACTGAGGGTTACAAGTAAAGGGGGTTAAACCGAACCCGTTGACCAGAACGCGTTGACACTGGAACTGGAGTCGTTATTGGAGTCGGCGAGGGCGAAGCTCTCGTAACAGTTGTAGGAGTAGGTACGCTAGTCGTGACAGGATCATTTGGATTCAACACAGGATGCTGCGACGTCAGGAAGTCGCTGGTGGTGAGGAATGCTGGCTTTAAACGGTCGAGGCCGATAACACAATTATTACCATTCATAAGCAATGTGTAATATTTAGCCGTTCTGTCCATAACCTTGAAGGGGCCGTTGTACGGATGCTGTAGTGAGCGCCGGATCCCATCATAGCGCACAAAGACATGAGAGCACGATTCGAGAGAAGGGTGCACGAAGGTGGTCGAATTGTGGTGAGCAGAAGTGGGTGAGAGACTCTGCATTAAGCTACGGAGATGTTGGACGAACTCGGATGGTTCGACTGCAGGGGGTGGGGATGGATGGAGAAAATCTGCAGGGAGGCGGAGAGTAGAGCCATATACAAGCTCCGCACTTGTGCACTGGAGGTCTTCCTTGAACGAGGAGCGGAGTCCCAGGAGGACTAATGGGAGAGTCTCAGTCCACCGGTTATTTGAGTGACATCTAAGGGCCTGTTTAAGTGAGCGGTGAAAACGCTCAACTAGCCCGTTGCCCGCTGGATGGTACGGCGAGGTGCGGATGTGCTTTGTGCCTAGTAGTGACATCAGATCAGAGAAAAGATGTGCTTGAAACTGGCGTCCTTGATCGGTGGTGATGACGGAAGGGGTTCCAAAACGGGCAACCCACTGACTGATGAAAGCGCGTGCTACTGTCTCGGACGAGATGTCCGTTATCGGGATCGCTTCCGGCCATCGAGTATACCGATCCACGCACGTAAGCAAGTAAGTGAATCCCTCCGAAAGCGGAAGTGGGTCCACCAAATCAAGATGTACGTGATCGAAGCGATGAGATGGCGGAGAAAATTGCTGCAGGGGGCTGCGTGTGTGCTTATATACCTTTGAGCGTTGACAGCTCAAGCAGGTACGAGTCCATGCTGTGATGTCTTTCGCCATTGATGGCCACACATAACGCTCTGAAATGAGCTTCTTGGTTGCTCGTACTCCAGGGTGAGATAGTCCATGCAGGGAGTGGAACAGACGTTCTCGGCACGCCTCTGGGACGAAAGGACGTACTTTGCCGGTACTGCTATCGCAGAATATTTGCAGATCGTTGGAAAATTTTAATGGTTGAAGAACCAAACTCGTATGCGTCTCTCCAGAGAGAAGACGTTGTATTTCTTGGTCATGCAACTGGGCCTTAGCGAGTTCGGTGAAGTCGAAACTGGTGATACTCGCAATGTGGAAAAGGCGTGGCAAGGTATCTGCAACAACATTCTTGTTTCCTGGAACATGGCGAATGTCTGTAGTAAACTGCGCTATGAAGTCGAGGTGCCTCAACTGACGGGGTGAGCAAGAATCGGAGTTCTTAGTAAAGGCATACGTTAAGGGCCTATGATCGGTAAAAACTATAAAGGACTGACCTTCGAGAGAGTGTCGAAAGTGCTTAATCTCTGAGTAGATAGCTAGCAATTCCCTATCATAGGTACTATACTTCCGCTCAGCGTTCGTTAACTTTCGTGAGAAGAAAGAAAGAGGCTGGAGTCCCAAAGTGGTTTTTGCATGCAGGGCCGCTCCGATGGCAGAATCGGAAGCGTCAACCATTAGAGAGAGTTGCTGCCCGGGAGAGTGGAAACCGAGGGGGACTGCCTGTGAGAGATCAGTCTTGCATTTATTAAATGCAGCAAGCGCTTCGTCCATGCATGGCACAGGACGTTTATCATTCTTTCGAGATTCTTTCAAGAACTCATTCAAAGGCGCTTGAGTATGCGCGGCGTGTACCATAAAACGCCAATAAAAATTTATCATGGCCAGGAATCTGCGGAGCTGGCAGGGCCCGATTTAGAAAATACTTGACTATAGGCACAACTCAGGATGGGGGGGGCCCCTAACACTGATGTGGGCATAAAATTTCCAAATTTGACACACACACAAAAAAAATCACGAATCATTGTGAAAGTACCATTTTACCAAGAATTGGCTATTTGAAGCATAGAAGCCTAAAACACTATCAAATAACAAAAAGCAATACAACATATTAACTTCATTAAAACATCAATACAATGCAACCAGAAAAACTTATTAATCCCTTATATACACTATAACATATATATGATGAGCTATATATATAACTATACATATGATGAACCAATCAATTTTGAAAGGATATATAAAAAAATTGCTATTAAAGTTAAAATAAAAAATATTTGAATTGGAGATTTTTTTTCTTAAAAATTTTTTTTCGGGGGCCCCTAGGCCCAGGCCTACCGAGCCTAATGGAAAATCAGGGCTTGGGAGCTGGTGAGAACTATGCTCTTCCGAGGAGGAAGAGGCGATGAGAGTGTCATCGAAATATGGCACACAGAAATCAAGGCCAACAAGGACTTGATGGATGAAACGCTGAAACGTTTGTCCCGCGTTTCGAAGACTGAAAGGAGTGAAGGTGACGGCGGTCTTTGGCACGTCATCTGGGTGGACAGGGATCTGGTGGTAAGCCCTGGCCAGATCGAGGGTGGAAAAAATGGACTTATTATGCAAGAGTTGCGTACAATCTTGAATGTGCGGTACAGGGTACCGGTCCGGAACGGTTACGGCATTGAGTCTGTGGTAATCGCCACAAGGACGTCAATCACCGTTTGTTTTTCTAACCATATGCAAGGGACTAGCCCAAGGGCTTTTCGATGGCCGAATGATTCCTTGGGAAAGCAGAAATTCGAATTCCTGACGTGCTGCCCGTAATAATTCCGGCGACAGACGTCGGGGTTTGGAAAACACAGGAGGACCCGTAGTTTCGATATGGTGAAAAACAGAAGTTGACGTGGAGACTAAAATAAACCAATCATATGCCTCCAAACGATTAGCAATGAAATTTTTAACGCCTATGATTGGTTTATTTTCGCCTCAACGTTATCTTTTCCTTAACGCAACGCAACGGACTCCTATGTGAACAGGCCCTTAGTGTTAAAATAAAAAAAATATAAAATAATAAAGACTGACTCAGTGGCTGTTCGTTGCTAAAATTAGTGGGGGTGATGCTTTAGAAAAATTTTAGCCATTGTTTTATTATTGTGTAAAACGAAACAAACATATAAAAAATTTTTTTTAACCTTTGTAATACAAATTCATCATCTTGCTTCCTTTTTCGGACTGTTTTCAAGCACGGGTTGCTTGATTGCTCTTTCCCATCCTGGCTTTGATCCCAGAATTTAATATATTTGCTGCTCGCGGTTCTCTGTGGCTCATCTTCGACTTTTGAGAGTTTAATCTTTATATTTTGCTTTTTATTTTATGCTATATTGGAACATTTTTTTTGACAAGTCTTGCTGATTTAATTTTGTGTTAACTTTAACTTACTAAATTCTAACATTTTTGTTTTTATTTTTGTAACTTCTTTAATTTATTTTGTTACTTTTTTTTCTTCTTTAACTTGATTGATTTCTTCTTGGACCATGCGTGAAAAGCTTCAGTGCTTCCCATATCCATACCGAGGGTAAAGGGCTTGCTTAGCCCTATTTGGAACCTCACGAAAATTTTTTGTCCATGTCCATGTGTATAAAAAAATACAAAGAAAAGAAAAGAAAAAAAAATTCCTAAGATGGGCAATCGTTTTTAATGCGAAAGCTCTTGTCCTGAGATAGTTGCATTTGAAACTGCGATAATTTTTTTAATGCTTTTTATGTGGAAGCACCAAACAGGTGAATCAACATTGTTCCTTGGTGCCGCCTCAGTTTTGACCGAGCACCCACAGGGGCAACATCTGGATGGTTCGTACCTTCTTCCAACCCCTGACTTCACAGAACCTTCCGGTCTACGGATATAACGTGTCCACATGCATCCAAACACTGAATATCAGCAAAAAATATTAATGAGCATTTTTTTGACGAATACATAAAATTTACTTCTAAGTATACATCTTCATATTAATGGGGAATAATGAAGTAACATTCTTGAATAATCACTAAAATTAATGAATTGATCCTTCTCGCTTTCACTCAAGTCTGAATTAAAATTCCGTCTTCGTTGTCGATACCAAGGTATAAATGAGGGTCAGATGTTACTGGTTCAACTTCGCAACCTCGAAAGTTTAAAAATTACATTCTGCAGCTATGATTTGGGCTCATCAACTGAGGTAGGGTATTACACCAAGCTCTTTTTCACATTGACAATATGATTATACAGTCACGGTGAAAAAATCACTTGCGAATTGATTAATTTTTTTTTGTAGCAGAAATGATGGCTATCTTACTTTCGGGATGGAATGTTGCCTCTTTAATAGAAGTAATTTGTTATGTAGTTGGATTAAAGTGTTAAATACACACTCTGAAATTATGTTATCTTGAAAAGAGAATGATTGTTGTCGCTCTCGCGATGGCTTCATCTTTAACAGCTGAAGAAGAACAGGTAATCTGTAATCTCTTCTATTATAGACCGTCTTTTTACTTCGTTTGATCCTATATCCAAATTTTATCGCCCTTTTCTCCCCTTTTTATCGTATTTATTGAGAATTAGAGTTTATTGTATGATTACAATGCATTTTGTTTTCTTAATATGCACAACGTATTTATTGTGCAGTGTATGTACCAATTGGGTAGAATCTTTCTCTTTTATCGTTCATTCTGCGTTATTACTAGTTTGAAACAGCCAATTTTTATATTGCCTCTTCAAATGACGTGATATTTATATATTTCTCATACTTTTATTGCATATCTGTTTCCTGAGATTATTGAAAAAGTACTATTTTTTCCACCGATTTATTTTTATGAGTAGAATGTATATTTTCGGTGGGGGTTATTTTCGAGTTCATGAACTATTTTTCAAAAGTTGATTGGTTGTTAGCGGGGGAATATTCACCAGATTCTTTCATTTTTTCTATTGTGTTAAGTAACTTAAGCTTAAATTTTTACCGTCAGTAGAACGGTATTAATTATTTGTTTTTAATATTTATTTTTAACACTTTTTAGACATTCTGTCTGTATGCTTTGGTTGCTGAACTAAGTGTGAAGTATATACCGATGATTAAACGTAAATATCGTAAAGCTTTCATGGAAGAAATTGAATTTTTAACATAATATCAGTACTAGTCATAACTGTCGTCGTTTAATTTAGAAAAAAAATTATCAACATGTATTCATTACTTACGTACTGCAAAACACTTCTGCAGACAAACTGGAATGAGGTGTTGAAAGGAAAAGTTGTATGGAACAGGTTCTACAACTGTGTGTAGTACGAGCAGTAATGCTTATGGTCTTAAATTAATAAATCCCTATTTGTAAGATGATGTGGTTCTCCTTCTGGAGTTTATCATGACATATATGTGATTTGATATAAAAGTTCAAGATTTTTTTTAGACATTACAGCTACAAATAAATGAAATTATATATTTTGTTCATTTGTTGCAGTTGTTATTTTAATGTGAAGTTGGTGTGTTTATTCATTTTAGAGTTTAATGTTATATGAATTAATGCTAGTTAAATTTTAATTATGTAGTTTTGTTTACACATTTTAAATTTTCAAAAAAGATTTGAATTTCAGTTGGCTACAAATTAAATTTTTAAGATTTTTTATGCTATTATGTATATTTTTTTAGATTTGTGATTTTAGGCATTTAGCTCTTTACAGATACTATTTATTTAAGCTTGACAAAAGAGATTTCTATAAATATTGTTGATTAACAAGACAGTAAAAAGTATTAAATCTTTTTATCTTTTATCAGCATTATATAGAGGTTACTGTATTAAATAAAAAACTGATAACCCATTAGAGTAAAAGACATTTTATCTATTTTTTTACTGTCTTGTAAGTCAATAAAACAAACTAAAAAATATATATATATATATATATATATATATATATATATATACACAGTGGTGCCTTAATTTACGAGTTTAATTCCTTCTGTGACAGAGCTCGTAACTTTAATTACTCATATCTCAAATCAGTTTTCCCTATTAAATGCCATTAATCCATTCCAGGCTCCCCCAAAACACTACAATTTTTTGTTATATGTTTTTAAATAATAAAAATGTGCTTATAAATGACGAACATTGTATAAAAACACAATACAATAGAATGTACTGCAATAAACTTTTTTTATTAAGTGTAATATACAACATTTACCTTGGAGATCAGACTTGAATATGCTGATGGAAGAAGAGGACAAAGACTGAACTAAAAAAATAAATCTTATTCGTTGATTTTTGACCTTTTGCTATGGTTTCTACTTTTGCTTTTATTACAAGCTGCCCTCTTAAAGTGAACGAGTGAGACACTGAAGCTGGGAGATTGTTGCATTGTTCACTGTGGCTGTAATGTCGAAATTCCTCTTTCTCAGAATCCATAGAAGGGGGAGAGCTTGCAATCCTAGGACCTAGGTCATGCATCTCCTAGACCCCATGGGGAGTTCCAGTGGGCAGAGCAACCTGCCCTGGGTAATAATTATTGTGTGTTAATCTCTCGGTTTAAGACTGGATAGTAGTCTTAGAATAATATTTATACTATTGTATAATAATTGGACATAAAGGTTATAAATATTATATGCATCTCGTGTTCTCATTTGATGAGAATGTAGCATGGCATTTGCTGTGCAAACTAGTGGTGGAGTATCTGAAGCTGGCTCGTAACCTGAATTTTAGCCTGTAACTCAAAGCAAAAAATCTACTGAGAGAATGCACGTATCTCAAAAAACTTGTAAGTCGAGACACTCATAAGTTGAGGTATCACTGTATATATATAGATGCATATATATATACACACACACATATATTTGGGTGTATATTTGGGGATCATTTGATAAATCTGTGAAAAACTGTTATAATTATGCTATGAAATTCCTTCTGACCCTGTGTATTCTCCAAATTTTACTACCTTAAACTATTATTTTTGTCCAAATAGGAAAAAATTTCTGATTTTTGAATGAAGAAATTTGCATGAAATTTTGAAGTGATTAGTGAAACATGCTTATTTTTTAGAGTTGGATAATTTCTTACTTTATTGAGGGGATTAAAAAACTTGAAAAACATTGGACCAAATGTATCAACCTTAAGGCAGATTATGTAAAAGATAAATACTTTTTCATAAAAATGTTTTCATTATTTTGGCTTGGAATTATCGAATATACTACACACAAAACACACACCTATATGTATATGTGATATAATTTTTTGGTCCCTTTTATTTTATTAATACATTTTGTGCAGAAAAATATTAGACCATGTGAAGCCAAAACACTTTTTAACTCATGTTTTTATGGTAGCAGTAGTGAATGTTCAATTCGAAAGATAAAAAGAAAAAAAAAATTACCTCTGCTAATAAATTAGTAAGAATTTTAAAAGTTTAAATTCAAATATCATTAGAAAGTAGTTTTTTCTGTTCAATTAATTTGAACTTTGATAAAATGGAAATATTTTGAGTAAAATGCATAAGATTCGAGTAAAATTCAATAATTAAAGTGAATCTTATCAGAAAGATTCCAAGTTAATTTCTTCTACCTACAAAAGCTACTTGATTTTATCACTTTAAATGCAATTTTCTATTGTTCTGATTATGCTTCAGCCAAATTAGGTGTTTATTCTTTGTTACCTCAGGGCATTTCCATGAAAAAGTGGACATGAGGGTTAAAATTTCAATTTGTCTTAATTGTAACATGTAATACATCAAATTAAAGGTAAATATATGAGGTTTATGAAATTATGAAGAAAAATGTCATAAAATTTATTCTTGTATTATTTTTTTAAGCTTAAAGTTAGTACAATGTAAAAAACTTTCAATTAAGAAAAACAGGGTATTTTCATTCACTCAGAAATAATATTTAAACCTGCAGCATTTTCATTGTGGGTGCATATATTGCCATTTGTGACCTTTATCTATCTTTTGAAGCATTTAATCTTTCTTAAAAATATAAAAACTCAATTTTTAATGCAAATATATTTATAAGGTCTCTCTGTCACACCCGTCACAGAGAAGATGCTTTATACCATGTAGCAAATACACCATTCCATGAAAAAACATGAAACTTTGTAAAAGTCTAATTATTGTAAGTCTGAATAAGTAGAAAGTATTAAAAATATATTAAATTTTTATTTTGTGTGAAATTTTGGTGTGACGGGTGTGACAAAAGCTGTGTGACAGATGTGACAAAAGCTTTGTGATGGGTGTGACAACATTTTAAATAACTATAAAAACAGTTCCTAAATGGAAAAAAACAGGTTAAACCCTTTTTGTTTCCAAACAAATTAAAAAATATATGGTTAAAAAAGAATTAAAAATTATATAATATATTTAGTTTATTATGATAAGTTTTATAATTGATTTAGTAAAAAAAGTCATTTTTCTTTAAATTCTACTGATAAAATTCCAAGGAAATAAAAATTTATTAGATTATTTTTACTTAACCAAATATTTTTTCCGATGGCTGTGCAGCGCAGTTCAAAAACAAGTATACCATTTTGAACTTGTGCTTCTTTCAGGAGGATTTTCAACTATGTGAATGAAACTTTTTTGCTACTTCCCATGGAAAGGGTGCAGTAGATGGTATTGGGGGGCTTATAAAGTCATAAGTTTGGTACTTAGTAAAGTTGAGACAAGTAGTGATAAACTGCTCTAGATTTCTTTAATTGCGCTGTGAACATACGTGCAGTTAAATCATTATACATGACATCGAAGCAAATATTGCAGTCCAAGTCAATCTGCAAGATGGGAGAATTCCCTTTCCATAGAAGGAATTAAGTCCTTTCACCACTTTCAAGTGAGCTACTCTGCAAATCTTTTAATTGGAAGGACTGCAAAGTCTATTTTGAAAAAAGTAACCGTCTCTGCTACTCAGATAGTATATTCTTCTCCCACTCAGATTGTGCAAACACATGATGTTGTTTTAGGAGACTATGTTCTAGTTTCACTTACCACTGCAGGCAGTAGCAAAAAGCACTGCAAGAGTAGATTTTATTATGCTACTGTTTTAGACATAAACTCCAAAAGAGAAGTTAGTCTGAAACATATGCTCCACCGACCCTTGTTACAGGTAGAGGCCATCATAAGTTTTAAATCAACTGTATGTACTTATAAATTTTGTTTCCAATAAAATATAAATATATATTAACTACAGTAACCACCGCTTATAGTGATCAGTGGTTATAAGATTCAACATCGTGAAAACAAAAACAAATGTATTATTTCCATGTTAAAATTTTCGCTTTAAAGAATCATTCCACCGGTTTTATGAATCAGTTTACACTCTTTGCTTTCCTTTCATTTTTCCAAAAAAAGCCACCTAAACCCTCAAAAGACACGAAGTTCTTTCTCTTTTTTTAAAAGGAAAGATTTATAAGATGGGATGGAATATAGTCATAAAATTCATCCCTTTCTTTGTTAGACATAACATAATAGTTTCCCCTTAAACGCTTTAGCACAACACTGTCCTATTAGCATGACCCGGGGGTATCTTTACCTGTCCGGGTCCGATTTCCCTTTTCACCACTGACAAACAAAAATAGGGACTCTTTTTATTCCCACCTCCCATATCCTGGTTGCGGCTTCCTGGACCCTGAAACACAAATCTTCGGCGAAGTGTCCACTATCACTTAGGCAAATGTGACATTAGTAGATTCAGCACATTATCAAACTGTGAAATGTAAGCTAGAAGGTGAATCTTCGTCTGAGACTATTAGTATTGAAAGAGGTATAAACAGCCTCCTGAAAACTTCATTACGTGAAACTACCATAGAAACCTTTTTCTTGCTCCCTTCCTTTTGTTGAAATGTGAAAACAGTTAGGCAGGTATGTTTTAACAAATATTGGATTTTTTCTTCTCTTACGATAATCATGTGTATCTACTTATAGGTCTAAAAAATAAGTTGTATTTTTAAAATTATAAAAAATAATTTTAATAAAAGATAATTAACGTAAATTAAAGAGTATTTTATAGCAAATTATCTAATATATGTATATATAGGTGTGTGTGCCCCAAAACCTAAATTTCGGCTATAAGAATCAACCGCTTATAAGAATCAAAAACAGTTATAACAAACATGATTCTTATAAGCGGAAATCACTGTATTTTCAAGTTTACTATCTGTACTGATAATTGTTTTCTTTAAAAAATTGCCTCTTTAAATTGTAAATTTGCACAATGTCACACTCGCCACAATTTGGTCACACCCGTCACAGCAGAAAAAAAATTCCTGCATGTTAAAAATATTAAAATTAATCATAAAAACCATGTATTAAGTTCCATCTGAATGTCTTTTAATAGAAAAAAATTGCTATAAGGATTAAACATTTCAATATTCCCAGGAATTTCTACAAATATAGCAGCAAGTGAAAACTCATGTCCTGAAAGAGTCACACCCATCACAAGATTTTAAAATTTTTTTTAAGAAAAATTGAAAATTCTTGCAGTTTTATTTTAACTCAATTATTCAATAAATGCATAGATAAACATAATTTAAAAACTTTTTTGGTATTTATTAACTATTTTATTGCCTGAAATATAGATGTAACCTCCAAAAACCGTGTCCGAATGTCACACCCATCACAATGGAATGGTCCCTCATTATTTTAGTACAAAAAAATTTTGTGTTTGTGACTTGAAAACATGGTTTCAGAATTCTATTTCTGTTTTTTTTTAAATTGATTTTTAATAGTTTTTATTAGTGAAAGATGACAATCTTTTAGGTTTATGGTAAGTAATTTTTTCTTTCTTATAAAGATTTCTATTTCTAAATAAACTTTTATATGCTTCATTATTAATGTTTTATGTTTGATATATGTTTCAGGCTGTAAGAGATTTTATATCTGTTGTAAATGATAAACGCTCTCAGCAAGATATTGGTCCATTATCATGGAGCACTGCAGTCAAATTTATGATGGCTCGCAAATTTGACAGAGAAAGAGCCCAAGAATTATATGAAGAACATGAGGTACATTAGTTATTGAATGTTTTAGTCTAAATATTTGGTAAAATTTCTGTATACACCTAAAATATCATTAAAAGTATAATTTTAAAGGTATGCTATCCACACCCTAAGGTTATGTGGCATATCAAACTAATGCCTAGTTGTCCCAACAGAAATCTGCTTTGCATGGACCTGTAGGCCCTAATCTGCGGACACGGGGGGGGCTCTCATCTGCAAGTCGGAACACATGCAAGTTCAACTATTAACATAACTGAAACCCAAAATTAACAGAATTTGTCAGATAACACAGCGGTTAACAGAGCATATGAACAGAGCGTCCCAAATAAGGCTATAAATTTCTATCAATTTTTAATTCCTATTACACTTAGCACCGCGAGAATACCCGTTCCTGCGCACACCTACTATATTTTATTAAACTCTTATCTTCCAATACAATTTACAATACATTTTACAATTTCTTCAAGTAACAATATTCACTATAATTTATTATAAATTTATATAATACTAGCATTATTGCCCGGCGTTGCCTGGGTAGATATATAGATATAAAATATTTCATGCATTCCATCAAAAAAATACTGGGCTGCACTCCCGCTCTTCATGTTCATCTGGCCAGACAGAATGCACTTAGCACGTTTCGACTGAAATGATATACAAACAATAAGAAAGAAAGAAACTTTGAGCCTGCGGACCTTCGTCTGATTTTAAGGTCATTCCCAACCTTCTTTCTCCCGCGCATTGGAATTTGACCCCCCCCCCCTCCGTCATCCTCAAACCACCCCTCTTAACGCAGCTGGTCGAGGGGAATCCACAGGGGGTAGACGCACCTCTATGGGGCACAAAAAACATTAAAAAATTAATTAAAAAAAACTAATTCAGCCCCAAATTTTGTTTTTCCTGATTTAAGTTTCTCGGGTGCAAAACATTAACTGTGCCAAATTTGGTCCTGGTGGGTGAAACAGTCTATGATTCTATAGCGGACAAACAAACACACAAGCTCTTTTATATATATAGATAATACTAGTGTTGCTCAATATTAGTTATTTCCTCTGATATATGTTTTGCAATTTCATTTTCAAAAAAATTTGCATTTCCAATACATTTACTTAAAACATTACCGTACAATATATTATACTACTACATCTTATGTTGTTCAACATATGTTAGTACTAAATAACTATGCATTTTACCTTCAACACATACAAAACTAACTATATAACATACTATTCAATATAAACATTTAATACATTATTATGATACCATGTACAATTCAATATATGTACAAAACTACACTGCAAGTTCAATATACAAGGGTCATTCTAACAGTAAAGAACGTTTGTTTCTCTAGTCATTTTTATTCAAAATAATGAAAGAAAACTTATTTTAGAACACATTTTGATATCTTACCAATTTTTCTATGTAGTCTCCCTTCAAATTGAAACATTTGTCATAGCGCTATACCAGTTTTCCTATGCCTTCTGCATACTCACCTGCCGCCAAGTTTTTGAACCAGCCACTAACATCCTCTTTCAGTTCATCAACATTTTTGTAGTGGTTTCCACCCAAAAAATCCTTCAATTTGGTAAAAAGAAAGTAATCACTAGGGGTCATGTCCGGGCTATAAGGCGGATGTTCAAAAACCTCCCAGTTGAATTGCTGAAGCAATTCATTCGTCAACGCAGCAGCATGCGGATGAGCGTTATCCTGAAGAAGCACAATGCTGCTGGACAACAATCCACATCATTTGTTTTGAATGGCACGGCGTAGTCGGTGAAGGGTCTGGCAGTTGCGGCCTTTAAACATAATGCACCATTTTCGAACTGAAGCTTCATTCATAACATATCCATAAACTTCAATTATCTGTCTGTAAATTTCAATCGGGCGGACCTGTTTTGCATTCAGGAAGCGTATTACGCTACGAACCTCACACTTGGCGGGATCCTTAATTTTATCACATATTTTAAAATTGCAAAAATAAACAGTAAATGACCACAGCTGCTTGCTGTTAGCATCAAACTGGCGGGAATGATTTGGTAAGTAAATTTCACGGCAGCAGGGGGTGGTGAGTGAATTACGTGGCTCGTCAGAACAAAACGTTCTTTACTTTCAGAATTGCCCTCATACAAGTATAAACACAATGCACATAATTTTTTTCTTTTCTTTTCCTTTTTTCCTATACTTAAAACTTGTACTATACAATACAAAACATATTATATGATACTATGTAGAGAAATAATATGTTAAGAGATGATGCTACAAACCCATCGTTTTTGATTTTATTCTCAGAAATGTTTGGAATTTAGAATTCGCTTTTCTCTTCTTGTTGCTAAAGTGTTGAATCAGTTTTAAAATGTAGTTTTCTTTGAAGGGGATTAAGATCCCATAATATGTCTATTCTTTTGATTTTAGTTAATTTTAGAGGCTTTCCAGCCTATTATCATCTTCTTGTAAATATGTAAATATTAAATTCATTAAAAAACATGCAAAGATGATTTAAACTTTGCATCACTTTCGTTTTGAAGTTTTTCTCACTCCTTAGTTTAGTTTCTAGTAGAACATACTAGTCAAATTTCTTCATGGTGCATAGGTTTCGGGAAGTAACTTAATAGTTTAGTATAGAGTAAAAATATTTAGTAATCGTTCGTGAGTTCGTGAATATTTCAAGCAATTAGATAGCATTTTATGCGAAAACTGCCAAAGGTAAAGTTTTTTTAATACTTTATTTTATTATGGATACCAAAGCATTAAACAAAAAAAGAGCTACTTTACGTTCTTCCATCACGAATATTGTTAAAAATGTTCATAAATTGATTGAAGATCAGAATAGCATAGCATTGGACGATTGTTTTGAATTGTTGAATTCGAAAGAAATAGAAATTCGGGATTTAGATGAAAAAATCCAAAGTTTGATTAAAGATGAGGATAGTAAATTAGAATTAGATATTGAAACTTCCATGGAATATAGTGATAAAATAATAATAGCGAAATAAAAAATCAAATGTTATTTCAAGAGCGTCGAATCTCAAAAATTGAACTTAAATATTTCTAAAAATATTTCTAGCGACTCACATTCAGAAATTGGAAGTAAAAAAGAAAAAGAATTTGAAAGTAATGTTAAATTACCCAAAATGTCAATACAAAAGTTTTATGGTGATTGTAATGAATGGAGCAACTTTTGGAATTCATTAAAAATTACAATTCACGAAAATTCAACGCTTTCAAAAGTAGAGAAGTTCAACTATTTAAAATCATATTTAGGTGGAAATGCGGCAAGTTCTATTGATGGATTTTCGATTTCAGAATCCAATTATGATTCGGCTGTAGAGATTCTTACCAAAAGATTTGGCCAAACCCAGTTGATAATTAATACGCACATGTCAAATCTCTTGAATTTAAACCCTGTACAAAACTCGAATGATGTAACAAAATTAAGAAAATTGTATGACACAATAAATGTTCAAATTAGAAGTCTTTCCTCTTGATGTAAAACCAGAATCCTATTCTAACATGTTAATTCCGGTTTTGATGAAAACCATTCCCAATGATATTGCTTTGGAGTTCCACCGTAGTAATATAGATAGTCCAACTTTTGATTTAGACAATTTTCTCAAATTCTTACGGACTGAGATAGAATCCCGGGAAAAAATCTCCTGTTTGTCGCTTTCTCACAAATCAAAACAACGTCCGGAATCCAAGAACACATATAACAGATTTGACTCAAAGTATACGTGGAATTCTAATGTTAAAAGAAAAGACTTTAACAAGTATTCAAAACAAAAACCGTAGGTTACCACACATGAATTTATTGCGACGACATTACCAAACCGGAAGTGTATTTTTTGTTCTCAGGAACACTTATTGGAAAACTGCGGAGTGTTTACAGTAAATGAAAAAAGAGACATTTTAAAGCAGAGCAATAGATGTTTATTGTGCACGCCTTTGAAACATAAAATTGCATTTTTCCCCTATCGACAAACAAAGGCTTGTAGGATCTGTGGGGGCAAGCACTATGAAGGTATATGTTTTAAATCAAACATGGCAGTCAAAAATTCGGAAGCTGATAAATGTGAAGTTTCTTCAATTTCAAAAATTGAAACACAAGTTGAACCACAAAGTGAAAAAAATTGTTTCCGCCGTTACGCAACAATGTGATACTTTTGCAGACCTGCACGATAAAAATTAAAGCAGGAAAAGAAAAAAATGTTTGCCAGGCTCCTTCTTCATACGGGATCCATGAAAAGTTTTGTTACTTGCGAATTAGCTAACAAATTACATCTCGAAGTAACTAGGAAAGAAAAATTAACTGTTTACACCTTTGGGAACACCACTCCTCTTCAAAGAAATTATGAGTGGTTAAATTGAGTTTGGAACATAAAAGTTCTTCTGACTCTAAAATAGAAGTTGAATTATTAGTAACGGATCAAATTTCAGGCTCAAACGTTCCGACTCCTAGATTACAAGGAATTAGACAAATTTGACAACTAAAGAATTTGATACTCGCAGATTCGCTCGATAGTGAAGAATCAATTGCATTTTAATCGGAGCAGACTATTATGATATTGTCATGGGACACATTAAACGTTTGAATAAAAATCTTGTTGCAGTAGAGACTATTTTCGGTTGGTGTTTACAAGGAAGGGAGAGTCAGAATGAAGTCTCTCTATCATTCAATGTTGTTGTAGGGGAAGATTTAATTTCTAAACAAATGACAAAATTTTTGAGTCTAGAAAATTCAGGACTTATTAGTGAAAAAGAAGATTTAGATTCAACCGAAAATAAAGCACTTAAACATTTTGAATCCAATATAACATATAAAAATTCTCGCTACAAAGTTAGATTGCCTTGGAAACATGACACTTCAGATTTGAATGATAATTGGGAAATCGCGGAACAAAGGTTCGGTCGACTTAGAAAACGGTTTAAAAGAAATCCAGATCTATTTTTTGAATATCAAAATGCAATACAAGATTATTTGAATCAAAATATCATAGAACGAGTAACAGATGTTCAAGGTGAAGAAAACGTTACATTTTACTTGCCACATAGGAAAGTAATACGCGAGGATCGAACCACGAGCAAATTACGTATCGTTTTTGATGCGTCATCGCATCCACCAGGCTCGAATTCTTTAAATGACTGTCTTCATGTTAGACTTAATTTATACCCTGAGATATTCGACGTCCTATTGAGATTTAGATATAATCCTATTGCATTCACTGCAGACATCAGACAGGCCTTTTCGCAAATTCTCATAGATGAAAGGGACTGAGATGTAACTAGATTTCTATTCTCCGAATTTCCCTCTGATGAAACCATTCCCCCTAATATATATAGATTTACTCAAGTGTTATTTGGGATGAACTGTTCTCCGTTTCTGTTGGCAGCGACTATTAGATACCACCTGAAAAAATATAGAGAAGTCTATCCTACAACTGTGGACCTTTTAGATGACAATATTTACGTAGATGACGCAATCGGAAGTCAGCTGACAGTCAGAGAAACTTTAACTACGACTCTAGAATGGATCAAAATTTTCAAAGCAGCTAGTATGCATTTGCATAAGTTTCGTACTAACTCGAAAGAATTACATGAACTGTGGATAAAGGAAGGTATCGTTTCAGATGAAGATCCCGAAACTTTTGATAAAGAAAATCTCCCATTTAAAGTCTTAGGTATGGTGTGGGATAATTCTAACAATCTGTTGTATTTTGATGTTTGAAGTTTATTGTCATTTTTATCTAAACCTATAGAAACAAAAAGATTTATCCTACAGGTGTTGGGTCGGATTTTCGACTCTCTAGGAATTTTAGGACCTTTCACTGTTAGAATAAAGTGTTTGATACAAAGGATTTGGTCATCGCGTATAGATTGGGATGAACCACTACTAGAAGATTTGACCTCCCAATGGAGAAACTGGTGTGAGGAGATTCCTCAAATGGCCGAATTTTCTATCCCTCGTCATTACTTTTTCAAATTCTCGAACTTTGATGTCTAAAGTATCGAACTACATTGTTTCTCAGACGCAAGCACGAAAGCCTATGGTACAGTTGCCTACTTACGTTTCACAACAAACAATAATAAAATTAAAACTGCCTTCGTTGCTTCTAAAAATTGGGTAGCTCCACTAAAAGCTCTCACTTTGCCTAAATTGGAGTTGAAGGGAGTATTATTGTCAGCAAAGTTAAGTAACAATATTTTAAAATCGATAAAGTTAAATATACCTTGCCTCTTTTGGACAGACTTGACAATTGTTTATTTTTGGATCAGAAAACAACCCGAAACTTTCAAACCCCTCGTAAAGAATCGTCTCGAGGAAATTCAAAAATTGACCTCACCTCAAAATTGGCATTACTGTCCAGGCGTGGACAATCCTGCAGATCTCGTATCTTGGGTATCGAATGAACCCATTTGGACCCAAGGTCCATGGTGGCTTCAGCTCTCTCCTGATCTTTGGCCAAAATTAGACCTTACAGACACAATTGACGAAGCTAAACTTGAATGTCGGAAAAAATCTACTGATGTACATCAGCTTGAATGTACTACCGAAAATATTGATGACCTCTTTGACTTATCAAAATATAGTAATTTAGAGAAACTGTTGAGGGTCACCGCTTGGATAAAACGCTTCGTTTCAAAATTGAGAAAATGTACCAGTGTTGAGAGAACTCTAAAAACAGAAGAACTATTAGAAGCTGAAAATTTCTGGATTCGGTCTGAACAAAAAACGTTTATTGCCGAAGAATATAAATCCTTAAAAGAAGGTAAATTGATTGACAAGAATTCCCCTCTGTACAATTTTGTCCCATATATTGATGAAAAGGGAATCATGAGATTAGGAGGAAGATTAGAATTTTTTGACTTTACACTAGATAATAAGCATCCAATAATTCTACCTAAAAATTCTAGATTGACCTATTTAGTTGTACGTAAACAACACGAGACGATAATGCATGGAGGGACTGCTGCAACTTTGGCTAAAGTTAGATCTTGCTTCTGGGTCCTGAAAGGACATCAGTTAGTCAAAAAGACTATAAAAAGTTGTTGAATTTGCCAAAAATATTCAGCCAAACCTGCAGACCAGATGACAGTGCCCTTACTTAAAGACAGAATCCTTGAATCACCCCCATTTGCTGTTTGTGGGGTTGATTTTGCTGGACTGGTTTACGTAAAGAATTCAAAGGATACTCAAAAATCATACATCACATTATTCATATGTGCTGTAACCCGAGCTATACACCTGGAACTAGTTTCAAACATGTCGACAGAATCATTTTTACTTGCATTTCGCAGATTTTTGAGAAGGGGAAACTGTAAAATCATTTATTCTGATAACGCAAAAACCTTCAAGAAGGCTAAAAATGAAGTTGAAAACTTTTCTAGAATTTTAGAAGATGATGTGTTTAAAAATTTCATTGCCAAAGAGAGAACTCAGTGGAAGTTTATCATCGAGCAAGCTGCATGGTGGGGAGGGTTTTATGAAAGACTCGTAAGATCCGTCAAAAACTGTTTGAGAAATGTTGTAGGAAAAGCTTTGTTGACCTTCAAAGAAATGTCTACTCTACTCGTCGAGGTAGAAAGTATTCTTAATTCACGACCTTTGAGCTACGTTTATAATGAAAATGATGAGCCACAACCTTTGACTCCAATGCGTTTCCTGAACTTTGGACAAACTGATCCTAAGTACCCTTTGACTTTCGCTGAAATCATCGATAGCGAAACAACAAGAAAGACTCTCTTAAAAAGAAAACGCTATCAAGAATTGCTGTTAAAACAGTTGTTGAGTAAATGGAAACAGCAATATTTGTTAGACCTTAGAACTGCCCATTCTTTAAAAAATCCTGACTTTCAACCCAAACTAAAATTAGGTGATGTTGTGCTAATTCAAGGAGATAGCAAAAACAAACTGTTATGGAAACTAGGCAAAATCATTTAAGCTGTTCCTGGACGTGACGGTAAAGTCCGATCTTATGAATTAAAAACTGGAAATGGGACTTTGAAATGAACTGCACAACACTTATATCCTCTTGAACTATATTGAACTCTAACGTTTTTATATTTCCTTTTCTTTTATTTTACTTAAATATTGAATTGAATAATTTAAAATATTCTTTAGTTTATTATTCTTTTAAGTTTGAAGTTTCAAACTTCACTATTTGAATTTGTTTAATAATTTACTTTCTTTATATTTGCATTTATTTTAATAATAATTCCTATTAATTTTTAATTTGTTAAACGCTTTCTTATTTTATTTTAGATAGAACTTTATGCCTATTATATACTCTAGATATTGAAAAGTATTGTTGATATTGATGTAATTTAATTCAAGTATTAACCTATTGCTTATTTTCTTTTTTTTTTTTTTGTACTGTATTTTTGAAAAATCTGATTGATTAGAAATTTTGCTTTTTAGAAATGTGAATTTTTTGTTTATGATTGTATGAGTAGATGAACTCCTATCAGAGTTCAGGTGGGGAGTGTGTAGAGAAATAATATGTTAAGAGATGGCGCTACAAGCCCATTGTTTTTGATTTTATTCTCAGAAATGTTTGGAATTTAGAATTCGCTTTTCTCTTGTTGCTAGAGTGTTGAATCAGTTTTAAAATGTAGTTTTCTTTGAAGGGGATTAAGATCCCATAATATGTCTATTCTTTTGAATTTAGTTAATTTTAGAGGCTTTCCAGCCTATTATCATCTTCTTGTAAATATGTAAATACTAAATTCATTAAAAAACATGCAAAAATAATTTAAACTTTGCATCACTTTCGTTTTGAAGTTTTTCTCACTCCTTAGTTTAGTTTCTAGTAGAACATAGTAGTTAAATTTCTTCAACTATAATACAGAGTACAATTCTATATATATACGTTACTACACCATAAGTTCAATACACATGTATAAGCACATTACACACAAATTTTTTACTTTATAACATATACTATACAATACTATGCAATTATGTTCTAATAGAACAAAATATGTACAATATCATATGAAAAATTTTGCACTCATGTACAAGCGCTTTACTCACAAAATTCAATAATTTCATTATACAATTTTGTGAAGCCTTACAATTAATATAAATCACTAAAAAAAATGTTAAATATTGAAAATGTTAAATGTTAAACATTAATAAATCACAAAATTGTACGTGAAATAATGTCAATGTCCATTTCATGAAGCCTTACAATTAATATAAATCACTAAAAAAACAATGAAAAAAACCCCTGGAAAGACTTAAATCACCTCGCCTTGTAAAGGATAGTGGGTATGCATGAGTTCTTGCACAATATGCTTTATGTACCTTCTGCAGTAAAAATCTGTATAAAATCTATTCAAAGTCCAATTTACATAACCCAGGGGTAGTTTGTTCCAAAATTCCACCCATTTCATACAATTGTATATACAATTGTCGATTACTTTTACATCGCCACATTTGCAGGTGTTTGATTTCACGAAGAATCTACTTTGGTATATTTCCACACAGCCATGTTCTGTAATTGCTTGGTTTATCAAAAAATCTGCTGAAAGTCTGTTCGTAGATACATTGGGAAAGATATAATATACCCTTCCACCATGACTGCTCTTTTCCCAATTCTCTTGCCAAATTTTCTCATAAAAGTTTTTAATTTTACTTTTAATTTGCTCTTTCGTTAATTTGTAACTGCCAGAAACTGAACTCAAAGTTGTAGCTTCTTTGGTTGCAGCATCTACCTGTTCATTTTCAACAATTCCACAATGGGCTTTAACCCAATGTAAAAGTATTATTAAATTATTCTTTTCTATTAGCTCTTTTAGCTTTTTGATACAGTCACCTTTGAAATTTAAAGCACATATTGCCTGTAAGGTACTCCTAGAGTCGCTGAATATATCTAGCTCCATTGTACTTTTATTAATAGTGTCAGTAATAGCCAATGTAATAGCATCCACTTTGGCACTATATAACGAAGCATTATTTGGCAATCTTTTAAGAATTGTATCTTCTCTTACATTATTATTATACCTAATGCAAGCAGCACTGACTGTTTTAATTTTTGAACCATCAGTAAAATACTTGATGGTTGTTTTAGGTTCAAGATCAAAACTCCAATCATATTTTCTCATTTCCCTCACTTTTTTAATAACTTTATTCTTTGTTTCATAATTCTGTGTGTTTAATATTTCATCCCCAATTTCAATTTCCTTCTCCTCAATAAATTTCATAAATCTTCTTTTCACACTTTGCAATAAGGTCAAGAGACATGCAGCCAGCTAACACGTTAAGAGCATCAGTAGAGACTTTATGATAGCATTTCATCATCCTTTATAGAAATAGTCACTGTACTTGCCTTAACTTATTATCCATCTTACTTTTCTCACTGTATCAGGCTTGTACCCCATGGAGTAAAGTTTTCTATAACACTTAAATATAATTTTTTAACAATTTCAGCCTTGAGGCCCCATGTCTTTTTTCTCTAAAAATATAAATTGAAGAATTTAAAAAAATCTGCTTTTATTTCTGTAAAGTTATCTAAGAATAATTCTTAAAATGTTATTTATTTTTTATACCTTTATAATTTTCTAATTTTAATAAAGTTAAAAGAAAGGTGATTATACATATTGAAGAGATATTTAGTTGAAAAACAATTTAAGGTCACACTTGCTTGTATGGAAATTTTCATTTATAGCCTTTAAAAAATCTTAGAAAGTGAACCAGACATGGTTTTCAAAATAATCAAAACTCATGTTTGGAAAAAAAACAGTATACATTTTCATCAGCTCAGCTTAATGGGTTTCCTTTATTATATAAATTATATTTATAAAGAAAATGTGTCTCCCCTTCACCTTCTTTCTTCTCAGTTATTTAATTTTCTTAAAAGTAGTTATAGAGAATTTTAGTGTATATCCATCATTTAAAGTCTGTGGGTATTTTATCCTTCATAATAACTGAAAATGAATTATAATTGAATTTTTCTAGTAATTAGAATTGTGAAAACTTATTTGTGTTATTTGGAGAAAAAAATATTTTTCCGTCTACATAATATTAAAACTGAGTATGTTTGATTTCAATTCAGCACAAATGGAGCTCAGTAGCACCATATTTACGAAAATATGGTATCTCTAAAATGAATTGAAATGGAAAAAAAAAACAGGTTTAATTTTAACCAATCCATAGGTTACCAAGTTATAAGAGATTTTAATTATATTTTATAAATTCATCCATCAACAAGTTTTTAGACCCTCAATAGGTTGAAAGAGGTATCTCTATGGCAAAGTTATTTTTTCCCCCAGAAGAATGACATTAATAGTCTGATGTGGCTGTGATTATTATTATATCTTAGAAAATGATAATTAAAAAAAAATTAGTGATTTTAAGCTGTGGAAAAGAAAAGAAAATATTTAAGTATTTTTGGAAAGAGATGAATCAATTGAAAATGTTATGAAAAAAGTATTTGTTGAAAATGGAGGAGACTTCTAAAAATTAGGAATAATTAAGTATCCCAATTTTTTAATTCTGAGAAACATCAGTGAATCAAAATATTGAATTATCACAAAATAAATCTATACGTTGGTGCTGTATTGAAATTAGCTTGAGTTCTTTCTAATGTATGAATAATTCATTGAGTTATATGGGATCTACTTTTTCTAATTTAAGATAAAAGATTTAGTTACACAGAGAAAAACTAATTCTTTTTCTTCTCAATCTCAGTCTTTTCATCACTCTCATGAATTTTTTGTTGTTGTTGTTGCTGAATTTCAAGAAATATTTAGCATATTTGATATTTTTGTTAATAATATAGCATTTTATTTCTATTTAGGACATAAGAAAGAGAGAAGGACTTATAAGGTTTGATCCAAATTGTGATCCTTTAAAATCAGAGCTTGAAACTGGAAAATTTACAATTCTAGTAAGTTTCATAAATTTTATCTGAAATTGTAAATTGAAAAAAAAAGTTAAGAAAATTATACTCATACATAAAAGTATTTATTTATTTTTAACCTTTCAGCCAACAAGAGATCATGGAGGAGCTGCATTAGCCCTTTTTACTGCTGGAAAACACAGTAAATTAGCTGCCCATAATATTACTCTTCAAGGTGTAGTTTATCAATTGGATGTTGCATTAGAAAGGTATATATGGATTGAAAAATATTTCATATATTAAGTACAGTTTAATAATGGAATAATTTAAGGTTTGCAGAAAACATCGAAGTTTATTAAAGTTATAAAAGAAATTTATTAACATTGAGGAATTAAGTTTCTTAGATTTTTTTAAGTACTTGAAATATTGTAAATTTATTCTGGTTACTATGCATTATTCTGCATTGTATGTTTTAAGGTATTTTATGTAGTGCATATTTGTAACATAGAATTGTATTTTAGTATTACTGTTGTGCTGTTTATATATATATAATGCCAGAAAAATATTCTAATCTCCTATCTGATTTAAAGTTCATGGTGTGACCTATAAATTACCTCTTTTTATTGTTGCCATTCCCATTTTTTAATTTATATATCTGTCCTTAAAGAGTTTAGCTTTGGAAGGCATATGTACAAATCTTCTAGGATGTGTGAGCTATCCATCTGTGGTTTTAGCACAAATCCCATTTTACTAGAATTTGAGGGAAAGAAGGTAATTTATCCTATATCAGCACTATTGTAAGGTTTGGGTGAATCTAATTTCCTGGAATGCCAGAATGAAGCGAGGAGTTAACATGATGTATATTGTGTTTGTAAAGTAATTTGTGGTGGCAGACACATGGAAAGACTTGGTATGTAGGACATATTGTTGGCTGCGCTATGAACTGGAAAATGGCGAAAAAGGAAGGAGCGCTGAAATTAAGAATTGTATGTGTTAAGACTGTTTCTTCTCAAAAATTATCACACTAGTGTTATGACTACCACTTAATGATGGATTTCAGTGTTTTTCATGAAACACACAGACACTATATATATATATATATATATATATATATATATATATATATATATATATATATATATATATATATATAGTGTGTATCTGTGTGTTACACACACATATATATATACTATATATACATCTAGACTTATCTATTTATGTATTTAAGAACTGACTAGTAAATGTATCTAAAGGAATTTCTTAACTTCAGTTTTAATTAAACTATTAATGAATTTTTAACAGTGAGTAAAATAAGAATTTTTTTAAACTTATGAGAGCATTCTTTATGTCAGGTATGTTTAATATATTTTTCTTTTCAAATTTTTAATTAAAATATAATTTTTTATTTTATTTGACATGTGACTGAGGCATTAGCAGTATTAAATACAATATGGTATTAACTGAAATTAAATTATGTTAAATCTTGAGAGGTTTTTTGGTCATAACAGGTTATGCATTTGAGGTTTTTTCATAACTTAGATGCATGTTTCACCTTTGTTCCTACTTGGAGATTTTTCTTTTAGAAAAGTACATATCCATCACCATGCATTTTTATAGTTCTCATACTTTTGATTCTTAATTTCCTTCTTAATCTATGAACTGATAGAAAAGTTTAAATAATTATTTATTAATATATCTTTTTGGATTGTGTGAAAGGGAATTAAAATAACTAACATTAAGTTTTGAATTTCATAAAATTTGAAAATGTATGTTCAACTAATAACATAATATTTTCAGTTTTCAGACTCAACGATGTGGGGTTGTTTTCATCTACAACATGAATGATTCAAAATATTCTAATTTTGATTATGAATTGAGCAAAAAAATTTTGAACCTACTGAAGGTATATATAACTATTATCTGTCAGTTTCTTTTTCAGCACTATGTTTTAAACTAGTATATTTTTATTGATTTATAAAAAGGAAAAATTTATTTTATTGATTTATAAAAAGAAAAATTGTTCTGTGATTGCATTTGATCTGAGTTGGTTGTTTGTGTAAACAAATTTTAGGAAATTTATGTATTTAAGGTTATAATATTCTGTGGTTGCTTTAATTTCTGGAAGTAGCTCTCCTAAGTTGAGATTGCTTAGTGTTATATTTGAACACTCAATTTTGAATTTTAAATTTCAGCATTGCATTTTCAAAATTATTTTACTTGTCCTTAGTTTTCATACATATAAAAAACTTGAAACATAATTTTCTGCTATGTAGCACAACACGTAGATTCTTGTACATTAAGATTTTACTGAGATTGACATTTTTTTCTCATTCTTTGAATAGCATATTTACCCTTATAATAAGGGGCCCCCGGGTTGCCCAAATTGGTCGGCAGATTTGTACTGTCCATCTGGCACCCAGGCCTATAAAAATTACCAAACAGGGGAGATCAACCTTCAGCTGAGTTTGCAGGGTTTGCTATGCAGTGACTGATCTTCGGGTTCATTCAGGGCTTATACGCAAAAGTGGAGGGAGCTGGAAGTTTGTTGAATTACCCTTATAATAATTTATGTTGAGTCCTCATAAAATGAATACATCATAGAAAAGATTAATGCAGGCTCTCAAAACAAGGGGAAAATGTCATAATGAAAGGATATGTTTTAGATGCAATGTTTTCAGAGCTATCTGGAATTTTTTTGCAGTTTTAATAAAGCAGAAAAAGCTTAAAAGGTATATTAAATCCCTTGACTTAAAAAATTATGGAAAAATAAAAAATGATAAATTGCACCTGAACAAAATAATAAATTTTCATAAATTTTTTTAAAAAAAGTGTTGAAACTAGTGATCATAACATCCAAAATACTAGTAATTTCTACCTTTAGAACCAGTTCTAGAATCTACTTATGTTTTCTTTCTTACTTTTGTGTCAGATGTACTCAAAATAATTATTCTCCAACAACTATTGATATATATATATATATATATATATATATATATATATATATATATATATATATATATATATATTCGTGTTTGTATGTGAGTTAAAAATGTTTTTTCATTGATTTATTAAACAATTTAAGAAAGCCATGTATAATTTTATTGTTATTAATGTTTAAAATATGGTAAAAGTAAGTTATCAAAAATTATATATATTCTACAAAATAGTTTGCATTTGAAATATTAGTATAGTTGGAATAATGTTAAATGTGTTTTTTAAATTTTCAATTGATTGAATCAGATATATTTTGTTGATGTATTAAAGGACCAAACAGTCATGGAAAGAAAAACTAATCTTATTGATATTTGTTGAAATATGCTACTTTCATTTTTAGGGTGGTTATCCTGCACGACTAAAAAAAGTTTTAATTGTGACTCCACCTTTGTGGTTTAGAGCCCCTTACAAAATTTTAAGCCTGTTTGTAAAGGAGAAAATACGTGATCGGGTGAGTTGATATATATTATTCTATGGGAAATTTAATTCTGATTTAGTTATTGTGTTTATGTTGCCATTTGGCCAATTTTAAATCAAGAACCCTCTACATGCTAATTTATCTATATTGGTTCAAAGTTTAAAGCAGTGCTTGGATGCTGCTAGGTGCCTCATAAACCTAATTACCTTGACCTTGACTTTACTTGAACTTTGCTTTTGAATTTTACAGTTAATATTTGTTTACTGTTAGATTTTATGCTGCATTACAAAATTTTGTGTATTTTAAAAGTTTGTAAACAAAAAATTAATATGTATTTGCTTTCAAAAATTAATTTAGGGAAGGTTTTATAAATTATTGTATTTGCAAAGCTATAAAAATTGAAATTTCAAAAACAATATTGAAATTTATTTGACATTGAATTGATTGTGTTTGTATATTTTTTCTGAAACCTCCAATTTTTCTTGCAAATTTGAAAGGTATACCATATGCATCTGAGATAAATTAAGTATTGTTCAAATTGTTGTTGGGCAACACAGGATACATTATATCCGAGACTTCATTTAATCTTATGAAAACAAGTGACTTTAAAAGTTTGATCAAAAATATTTTAAGTCATGAAAATATGAAACACGTGAATTCAAAATGAAGGAAAAAGTTCAAGAAAAATGATGTAATTTTTAAGAAAAAAACTGTTTAATTCTGAGTAAGCAAATAGTTATTGCAAATGAAGTTGAAATTATAAAAATAAGTAATTTGCATAATGTGAGATTTCTTATGTAGATATAAGTATTAAATTCTTAATTCGAATTTATCTGAATATACATTTGATGCAATTGTTTTCATAAAAAAAACTAATTGTCAGCATATTATAGGCCTAGCCAGTTTTGTAAGAAGCCATGAACTTGTTAGCTCTGTTATGGGGCTCCTCAGTATGACATAGCAATATTTGCTCAGGTGAAAAAATAATTCCAAGTAGAATTGCATTACATTTTTACTATTGACAAATGTCAGCCAATTGAACCTACAAATAAAAGAACTAACATCTACAAATTGTGGTACAGAATTTAGATTACTTGAAGATGATAAAATTGTATGGGACACACCCTAATTAGAGGTGTCACTTATGCAAAAACAGGCATCTCCAGCTTACCCAGCAGCCATTGACATGGGATTTATCCTTCTTTTGAGGAACCCATACGAAGAGTGAAACCTACATCAGTGGCTACTAGGTATACTAGAGAAGTATATTTTACCTATATGACCCCTCTTATCAGGGTATTTTCCATAAAATTTTATCATCAGCAGCATATTTATAATATATTTATATACAAGGTGTGGCTGTTAATTTCTAGGACTGATCTAATAACTCCAGAAAATATTACATGAAATACATTCCCATTTAATATGTTTTGAAGTAACTCTCTCCTGCTGTAATGCACTTCTGTGCTCGGTTGTAGAAGTTTTGGAAACAACTTTTGAAGTTCTCTTTTGAAATGCTCTTTAATGTGGACGTCACCGTTTTCTTGATGACTTCGACATCCTCAAATCTTGTTCCCTTCAGCAAATCTTTGTTTTGGAAACAAGGAAAAGTTTGCCAGCGCTATGTTCGGAGAGTATGGAGGATGCTGCATCTCCACGATCTCATGCTGGGCCAATTTGCTGAAGGGAACAAAATTTGAGGATGTCAAAGCCATCAAGAAAATGGTAATGTCCACATTAAAGAGCATTCAGAAAGAGGAATTTAAAAGTTATTTCCGAAACTTATACAGCTGAGCACAGAAGTGCATTACTGCAGGTGGGAGTTACTTTGAAACATATTAAATGGTTATGTAATATTTTCTGGAGTTATTAGATCAGTCCTGGAAATTAATGGCTGCACCTTGTATGTAAGTATGTATGTATGTATGTATGTATGTATGTATGTATGTATATATATATATATAATGTATATTAGTTTATTAATTTTTAGCAGAGAATGTGTGGCTGTCACAGGTATACATTCAAGAAAATTTTAGAGAATAATTTTGCTAACTATGAGGATAACAAATAGAGACCTTGCTATTTTTATATGAGTGATATATTTTGTTCTGAGAAAAAAAGATGATCTGCAGAAATGTTCTGTTTTAAGTATTCTGTGCTACTCGTAAAATTTTAAGGAAATATATGCATGTATGTTTAAGTCCTGTCTATGTGTATAAATTTTTTGATTGGAATATAAAGAAGGCTAAACAAAAATGATTTTCTTAAATTTCTTTTAATAGGTCTTTATGGTAAATGTACCACAACTATCTGCTCATGTACCATTGTCTTCTTTGCCCCAAGAATTGGGAGGTAACTTAAATGTTGACCACCAATCTTGGTTACTACATTGCTTAAAATCAATGACAAATCGTTGTGGAGACCTGTATGATTTAGTATCAGCTCCTACATCTCCATCAGCTGTAAATGGACCTTACTCACCACAAGTTGTTCGTTCTAATGGTCTTACTGCACAACATTTCAATTTCATAAGTAGTGAAGGAGAGACAGATGAATCCAGTGAACACCAAAATTCTGTTCATGAAAAACAAAATTCAGAGGATCGAGAGAAAGAAGTAGAAGTTATCAAAGAAATATCTTTGACTGTTCAAGAGAAGCAAGTTGCTTCGTGTTCACCTTTGCAAGAGATTATACCTAGTGATGGCAAATTATCTGTTTCTCCATCATCCACATTATCTGGAGAATCTTTACATAGTGATATTGATGGTCTAACTTTAGATGAGTTCATTGAATACCTGCAAAAGAAAGGTCGAAAAGGTCTGCATGAAGAATATGCTGAAATTAAATCCAAAAGCACTGTTGGCACCTTTGAATCCTCTAAGTAAACTTGTTTCTCTCTCTGTGATTAAATACTTGTAGTATCTCTTGTATGTTTATTTGAATGCTTTTTTAAATGTTTCTTTTTCTGAAATATAACTCTTTCTTTTTTAGGCTAAAATCAAATCAGCCAAAAAATAGATATTCTGATGTTCTTTGTTATGATCATTCCCGTGTTAAAATTTCCTGCATTGATTCTGATCCATGTTCTGATTACTTGAATGCTAATTTTGTTGATGGCTTTCGACAAAAAAATGCCTTTATTTCTACTCAAGGTATTCTTATATGAGTTTTGATAAGTTTTTAATAACAAATAATTTATTTTGTACAATGATATAAGATTAATGTTTTCTTGCATTAAAGTAAAAATGTTGACATTTGATGCTGTAATTTTCCTAAGAAAACAAAAAGATAACGTTATATCTAAATCCTCTTGATAGTTTTCCATTTTTCATTTATTCCATTAGTCCTTAAAAGTGTTGATATTTAAGGGAGTTTACCTGGATTTTACTGATGAAAGGTAGCAGTTTTTAATTACTTTATTCTGTAATTAAAATTTTTAAAAAATTATATTTTCTGAACTTGCACCATTATTAAAGAATAATTCATTGTAGTAAAAAACTAAATATTTTCTCATTCTTGTGTATTTCTATTTTTAATGTATTCTTGATAATTACTAATAAATGCTTCATTTTAAATCATTTTTTGCATTCATAATCTTCATTATTTTAGAGATTTGCAAATAATACTAAAAAACTAAACATCAGACCTCGTGTTTGATACAAATTTATGTTCTTTCAGTGTTTTGATTTACCAAAATTTTAAGTCTTGGTTTTAAAGTTGCTGCAAACAGAGAGGGTGTCCAAGACATTCTTATATGAGCTTCCAGAGCATTTTGATGATTGTATTAGATGTATAGGGTCACACACTGTAATGCAACATGATACCCCTTGTTTTTATGACATTACTCATTCTCCGTGTCTCTGCATAAATGCTGCAGCATGTTTCAGAACTTAGAGGTTTTGGAGTTTCCTCTTGTGTATAATATTCAATCAGTAATTTCCCTCATAGTCAATAAAGAATATCTCTAGAGAATTTATACAGTAGAGGTGGCGCTCTCTACCTTCATTTGTCATGTCATTTCAGAGTTATCTCTTAGCAGAGTTTGCTGTGTTGCAGGCTTATAGTGATGGCACCTAACTTTGGCTCCTGTGACTGAGGTGATTTCCATCTTGGGGCAACCACAACAGATGTGTATTATTACACAGTAATATTGTTAAAGGAACCTTTCACCTTGGACTTGTAACATTTTTTTTTCTGAGTAGAAGATAGTTTAATGTACATAGCACTGATTCACCAACCAACCAAAGAACTTATCACATCTATGAACATGGAATCACTAGATAAGTTAGTCATCAAGACATATACCTCAATTCTGGTGGTTATGTATACAGACATAAAAGTAATACTTTCAATAATAATCACCTTAACTACTTTTCATTTGACTCAGCCTCATATTAACTCAATACTGTATTGTAAATTAAAGAATTTTAATTGGTTAATTAGGGACAAAATTGTTTATCATTGTTACACACTTTCCTCGTTATGTAAATCATCTGATATTTTTTTTTTCAAAGAGTTGTGCTTTAGGTGTGTTTTATAGTGAACCCTAAACTCTTTTCTTGTTTTAGGTCCTTTGCCGAAAACTTTCACAGACTTTTGGAGAATGGTTTGGGAGCAAAATGTTGGAGTTATTGTCATGACTACTAAAACTATTGAAAGAAGTAGAGCTAAATGTGGTCAGTACTGGCCTAAAGACGAAGACACAAGTGCTGAATATTCTCCTTTTGTGGTGCATAACAGTGGTGTTGAATATTTCAATGATTATACTGTAACAAATTTAGATCTCACAAATTCTTTGGTAAGAAGTGAAAAAAATATTTTTTGTTTAAAGTGTTTTTCATTTAAAGTTGATAAACAACTTTTGTTAGTTATTTCAATAAGTTTTTAACAAAATTTGGGCTTTTAAAACAACAAAAATAAAAAGTGTGGTAAAATTTTGTTAATAAGAACATTTAAGATCTCAAAAAAGAAAAAACATTAATATGACCAGAGTACAGTGGTGAACCTAGTTTAAAGTAAGTTGTTCAGTTTTACAGATTGTTAACAGTAGTATGACAGGAAATAAAATAGTATTACATGTATAATTAATCCACATAAATTGTTCAAAAATAAACTATTCTGAAGGATTTAGTATCTCTCTTTTTAATAAAATATAGTATGTGCCTTTCTGATTATTATGCTGTATTGAAATGAAAAGTTACCACATTCTATTTTACAGAAAATGTTACACTCTGTGTTATAAAGAAGTAAGAAGATCATTTGAAAATGGCTGTGTTAGACTTGAATATGCTGTCAAAAGGCTATTTCATACACATCTCAATCTCTAGCTTATATATGATGTGATAGTTATCGGTATCTGACAGATATGGACATATCTTTCCATTTTCTGTTTTGATATATATATTGTTTCTCTCATTGTTAAGCATTGAGAATTGCATGGACTGAAAATAGAAAGCTTAAGTCTTAACTCATTTGCAATTTGCCCACAGCCTAGCCAACTAATTATATTACTTTTCTGAGTCTCCCAAGTCTTTGTCTATATATATAAAACAGTTCCGTAACTGACTGACTCACTGACATACAACGCACAGACCAAACCGCTGGACTTGGCTGAAATTTTGCATGGCGATTCTTCTTATAGTGTAGGGGTGCACTAAGAAAGATTTTTGAAAAATTCTTCTTAGGTTTTTTAAAATTAAATTTTTAAGCTGTTTTTGTAACTTTTTTAAAGTTTGCATTTAAAATAATAATTTGAGGGTTATAAAATTTATATCATGTGAAAGATAATAAAAATTCCTTTAAAAATGAGATCTTTTTCGAATCTTATCCTCCCTTTTCTGATTTTTGGTGAATTTTTAAAGATTAATTTATTAAATGCTGATCACGGGATGTCTTTTCTGGGTACTTTAAATAAATTTATCGTGACGTGCATAACAACTAAATAGACAAATTTTTTTTTTTTTTTTTGACTAATGCGGCAGACAATTGGACATTATCCAAAAAAATATTAAAATACAGTAAAAGATATGATTCTCAAACTGTACGTTATTAACTGTACTATATTCTTTAGTATGTCCTATTAGATTTAATTTGAATATTTTCTTCTACATTATTTTATCTATAAAAATATCCTTTATGATTTTTTTATAAATATATTTTTTCGTTTTTTTTTTTACATCAATTGTATACATTGATTGTCGTATTTATTATAACTATATATATATATATTTATTTATTTATTTATATTTTTCGGCATTAATTGCATACATTGACCGTTGTGTTTAATTTGAATGTACTCCGTAGTGAATTGCAGGTTTTCAGCTAGTCTTCCAATAAAGTTAAATTTGTTTCAGGTGTCATCTTTCAGTACTAATAAAAATGTGCAAAAATTTATTTATAGCTACAATATTGTTATTTATTTATTTTTATTTATATTTATTTATTTTTTTTAAATGCGGAGGCACTTGTCGCGAAGACATTCACCTATAATTCACCACAGTTTTGCTGGCCATTTTATTATGGGGGTGCCATATAGGCTGACCAGCGTTGCCCCCTATGAAGGGACGACACAAACGGAGGCATTTTAGTGGCACTTCGCCAGGATTCGATCTGAGCACCCTCAGCACCGAAAACCAGTGCGCTGTACCACAAGGCCGCCACGCCCCCTACAATATTGTTATTATAAATTGGTTTTTTTGTTATAATAATATCGAGATAATTTATTCTTTTATTGAAATCTTAAGAAACTTTTAAAAGTTTTACAATTTTCTAAAATACATTACATCAGAAATTAGAAATGCATGTAATATATGTAATTCATGAGTCTTAAATAAATATATGTAATTCATGTAAATATATGTAATTTATGAGTCCTAAAACCTAAAAAAAAATTAATCACTGGAAATCAGCATACTTTTTCTTTTCTGTTTCCTCAAGGATATAAATTTTATCCTGTCATAACAATTTAAACTTTAATTCCGAAGAATTTAATAGGCGATGCATTTTTAAGTGTAAAATATATTTTAGATTGTAAAGGAAATCTTGTTTTATAAAAGGTTTCACAGCATGATTTAAGACAGAAATGGATAGCATTGTTTTTTTATTTAGAATTAACAGAGTAATTATCATAAGTAATAGTCATGCTGAATATATTATTGTATTATTAAAGTATTATATCATTATTAAAAGTGTGAATTGAATTAAGATTTACTTATCAAGAACGATAAGTATTAAATTTTCATTTGCTAGTTTTTTACCTTTATTTTTCTCAGTTACTTCATAAGTAGAAAACATTGCTTAAATTAATTTTCTGGGATTTTTCATTGAAAAGGTTAATCCTGTATTTTAATTTCTTAAAACTACACATCAGTTTTCTTACTAAAATTTTTTTTCATTAACTTTAAAGAAAGAATATATTTGTTTAAATTTGTGAAATAAATGTGATGTATTCTGTTCTAGATCTGAGATTTTCAGATCTGATGGGAAATTTAGTTTAACACTAGAACAACAGTTCATTTCTCTAATGTAAATAAACTAAGATTATCTAATATGTTTAAAACATTATTAACTAAGCTTTATACATAATATTCATATTTAGTACTATGTTTATATCTGATTTCAGACCAAAGAGGTGCGTAAAGTTTGCCATATGCAGTTTACAAGCTGGCCAGACTATGGTGTCCCTCATTCTGCACTAGCTATGCTTGGGTTTAGAGAAAAAGTTAGAGACAAACAATCTGATCATGTGAAACGTTTAGGTGATCTGTGGAAGAGTCATAAACTTGGTCCACCTATAGTTGTACATTGCAGTGCTGGTATTGGACGTACAGGTATATTTCTTTTCTTTAGGCACATTTAGAGATGTTTTTTTGTTGATATTTTAGATCTTTATATGTTTCATATACTTTTCATACATTTTTTAAAGGTGCGGGTAGAAATTATGATTCTAGTATTATAAACTTTAAAGAAAGGTGAACTCAGCTCAATGGAATAAATCCTAATATACTTTCACTATTATGAGGGGTTGTTTTTGGTAATTTTAGTCCTATCAACATTATTGAAACAGCTGTCAGATTAAAAAAAATTTTTTTTTCTTATGTGGGAGGAAAGTCCATTGACTGTAACTTCTATCATCCAAAGATTTGAAGAATATAAAATTAAATACATTAGTCATTTTTGCTTAATAGATAAAACTCTGTAATTTAGATATTGAATATGTAGAACAACTGTCCAGCCCTATTAGGATTCAAATCTAACAGAAAAAAAAGAAGTGTGCCTCATGCAGTCAGTTATATTGTCACTAGTAACAACTTGGCCATAACTGTATAATTCATAGTTTTTATTTTTTTTTCATTTGTATTACTTTTAAGTAGTATGTTCCATCAGTTTAGGGCTCATTATACTTTCTAAAATTTTCAAATAAGTCTCTGGAAATCTTATTGAAATGTATCCTTGATTTTTCAGAAAGATTCTTATTTCAGCATCTTCAGATTTAATTTCAGATTTTCTAAAGTGCAGATGTTTATGTTATAAAGTGATAATTTAAGATAAAGAAAAAAATAAACTGATAATTTAATATTTAAGAAACTGATAATTTTAATAAACTGATATTTTCTAACTTCATAAATGACAGAAGGGATGTAAATGTATAGAAAATTTTTCACAGCATCTGATATTCCTTATAACTTAAGCTTCTCTCTAATTAATATAATAAGCAATATCTGTTGATGTTTTTCAAAGTTCAAACCTACTAAATTTGTATTTGATCTTAAAATTTTGTCAAATATTAAAAATGCTAAAATTGCAATTATACTTAAGATAATGGTAAAATAATATTTGATATATTGTAATTTTCATTAGTGACATAGAATCAGTGTTTATAATTACAACTGCTTTTATTCTTCTATCAATATTGTTTAATAGTGCAGCAACACAGCCTATGATAGAAATTTCACAGAGCTATATAAAGGTAGTGGGGAGCTTTTTTACTATCAAACACAAAAAAGTACTGTGAATTGAAAATTATCTTCTGTTAATAGCCTATTATGGTAAACTTTCTGAATGTGAGGAATGGATTAAAATTGATTCACTGTTTTAAAATACTTTATCCACTGGTTATTAAAGTCCTGAAATCAGGAAATATGTTCTGAAATTATTGTAATATTTAGAAATTGGTCACAGCAAAATTTAGTCACCCCTAGAAAAATGCCATGGGTTCTCCTTTGTATGAAATTTAAATAGTTCTGTATGCTATTTTACCTATGTTTACTTTAGGGTATGCTATATTTAGAATACAAAAGAGTTCATGGTGAATTAAAGGATAAAATGTATTTATTTACTACAAATTGGGTACTGCAAACTGCAAAAATGAGCCCCTATTAACCTATCTCTGAACAATACAATTTGATAACTTCAACATTTCAGGAGTATGAAATGTATATTGTTCTAAGTGATTTCTTACGATGTTTGGTGAGGATCCCTTTTTGTTGCAATTTTATTGTTATGTATTGCTCAGATCATGGTTTGGATGTGCAAGAATTTTTGAGAACTTTTTATTATGTTGTGTAGAAAAGTTCTTAGCATACAAATAATAACTGGCACAAAAAACCCAGATACTAAAAAGTTCAGAAAATTTTGGAGTACATTAAATGGGTAATATTTGAAAACATTGTTAAAATTTTTCTGGAATTGATGAAAAATTCAAATTTATACCAAAATCAAGTTTTAGAAAGTTTTTATAACAGTACAAAATTCATGTAGCAGAGTGTTTTCCTGTGGAATTCTTGAATTTTACTCTCTTTATTTCATACACACTGTAACGTCCCTGTAGTTAAAATGAACACACAAGAAACTGAATAACTTAAAACGAACAGCTTGTATTACAATTTCGTATATTTATATATATACAAGCAGAGAGCCTATTCTTGTCTGCATCCGAGAGATTTCTCAATACAACAAACAGTCACTAGGACTCTAACAAAAGACTGCGTCAATCATCAATTGGGACTGTCCCATCCCAATACTTTCGCTGAATACATCGACAGATGCTCTACGGCACTATTGGCACTCAATACTCTCTTGGTCGAGCAATCGGTCTTCTTGCATTTTTTTTTCCCACCACTTCCCACACAGTGGCTGTCTTGGCACTAGTCACTTCCACTCCCATGGAGAGGGATTTATGACGTTACAACACATATACATATATATTTCAAACTCTGCAAATGTATTCGGGTTGGGTGCTAAGTTCAGAGACTATTGCAAAATCAGTATTTGGAATAATTTTACTCATAATCATAGTAAATTTAAATTATTAAAACTTTCTTAGGGCAATTAGCAAAATCTTACATTTTAAATATTTGATTTTTATTGCTACTTAATTTCATGCTTTTTTTCTTCATATAAAACACAAAGATTTCTGTTCTGTTAGTACAGGTGGCCCTTGACTTTTGCACATAATTAATTCCTGAAAGTGTGTGTAAATGTTGAATGTTTGAAAGTAGAGGGATGTAAAAAAATATGCACCAAAAACTGTGTTTTAAAGTATTTATTTATCAATATGTATAATGAGGTCAGCGAGGCGTGTTTAAGTGCTTTCGGGTGTTTTCTTTATAAACTTGTCAATAGTTAGTTAAATACCATGCTTTTTTCCCTTTTCTTGATGAAGATTTCTATAATATACTGTGTCTTTCTCAATCACCCTATGTACTTGAGATATGGATCACATTCTTCCATGATAGTCAAAAGTTTGTCAAGATGCATGAAGGCTTCATTCATATTTTTAACTGTCAAAGTCTTGACGTTTATATCAGCTTCTTCCTCCTCCCTTTCATTGTGTATTTTATTGTTGCTCAACTAAGTATTCATTTGACAGAGGTACTGAGTGAGATTCAATCTACTCATTACCATCTTCATTGTTGACGTCTAAGTTTAGTTCATTCATTAGGCTATTTCATCTGTAATAGTTTCCGGTGTTTCTTCAAAATTTATAAAATCACTCATCATTTGTGGGCATAATTGTTTCCAGGAACCTTTCATTGTTGACTCTTTTATGTCTGTCCACAAGTCTCCAATTTTGTTTATTACATTCCATGTACAGAGGCTGTTCACACATTTTTTAGATGATTTTGGTAAGCGGTAATAAAAAATCATTTGCTGCAAAAGAAATAATTGCAATTGTACTACGTTTTTAAAAGTCAAAATTATCGTCTGCGGCTTGAAAGTTTTGTTTTTATTCAAAATGGCATTTTTAACAAAGCAGTGGTTCGAAGGCTATATTTATGCTCTTTCCGAAGATAAATATGCATACTCCGTTATCCAAAAACGATGTGAGAGTCATGGTTTTGTGATATCTAAAGCGTCGATAGGTAATATCGTAAACAAGAAAGGAAAAAAACGTCAAATTGGAGCCTCAAGTGGGACAAAAATTCCAAACAAGTATCCAAGGAAAAAACGGACATCTTCGACTATTGCAAAGGTACGTTGTTTAATGTTAAAAGAAAATCCCCCTAGTCAAAGGACAGTTGCAAAATCATTAAAATTCTCGGTGTCCACTGTAAACAAAATGATAAACGTTGATTTAAATCTTAAGAAAGTGAAAAAATGCAATGTGCATCGTCTTCTTCCAAATCATATCGCTGAATGCAGGACATACTGCAGAATTCTATATGAGAAACACTTATCCAAAGAAAAATGGAAAACAATTGTCACAACAGATGAATCATGGGTATATTTAAATTATTGCAACAAAAAAAGAGCCATTTATTATCATAAAAGGGGAGAAAAAAATTTAAGTACATGGTTCAAAGAATCGAAAGAAAGTTTTTCTAAGGGATTCCTGGTTGTTGCTGGTTTTTCTTATAATGGCAAGTTAAAAATAAAGAGAGTGGAAAAAAATGTCAAGATTAACTCCAAATACTATCAGGAACATATTTTATCGCCAATTTTTCTGAATGAAATACCATCGCTTTACCCACAGTGCCATCAATCTGTGAGACTCCATCAGGACAAAGCTAGCAGTCACACATCAAAATCCACAGTAAATTTCCTAAAAGAAATGGAACAAAAAAACTGGTATCAAGGCCATACCCTTCACTGATATCTCTACTAAATCTCCCGATGTATCACCTATGGATTTTTGCGCTTTCGGACTTTTAAAATCTGCATTATCCAAACGTCGTCCCAAAACCCTTACAGGACTCTGGAAAGCTGTTCAGGAGGAATGAGATAGAATACCTCTTCTGACACTTCAAAAAGTATTATTATCCTAGAAATTGTGGTGTCGAAAGATAGTTCAGAGTAAGGGATGTCAAATAGAACATTTAAAACACAAGAATTTTATGTAATTTAGTTTTGTGAATACAATATACATCATCTAAAAAATGTGTGAACAGCCTCTGTATTATAGTTCTTACAAAAATCTGTTAATGTTGGCCCATCTTTCAAAAATATTTAAAAAGTTTAATTTTTAAAAATGTGTGAAATAGCAAATTCTGCAAAAGTAGAGTGAAAGTTGAGGGCCGCCTGTATTTCAAAGCCATCTATTTACTATTGTTTACATAACATTCTTCTTCAATAATAGGAAATATTGCCTGAGAAAGTCAGTATTGTTGCATTTATTTGGCTTTTTCTTCTTTTACAGTAAGATTTAATTTTATTTTTCATGGACAGCAAGCATTTCATGAAAAATTTTCTGAGAAATATTTCAAGAAAAAGTGTTTTTGATCTGCAGCAATAATATTTCTGATTTTTAATCGTTTTGGAACCTCTCTGTAGATGATTTTTTTTTTCATTTAAAGTACTTTGTTAAAAATTTTAGAATGCTTGTAAACAAAATAGCTTCTTGCTTTTCAAACAGTTCAGAGTTTAGTAAAAGAATTTTTTTTTTTTTTCGCATGTACCAATAATTATTTGTATAAGCAAAATAAAAAATAATCTTTAGATTAAATTTATCTAATATGTCTTTATAAAATATTTAAAATTAACTGAAGGGGAAATCATACCCTCCTGAAAATGTTCTGTTTAAAAATTATTCTGGTGTTTGGCATCTGTCATATGGAGGAATCTGTTTGAATCAATGAAATTTTATTGCTAACAATACTTTTTTGTTTACTGTTTGTACTAGAGATTATTGAAAAAATAATCAGCAAAATATCAATAAAATTATTTTGGTAATTGGCCTGCAGTATCAGTAGTAATCTATGAGTCTATAAAATTAAATTATTATTAAAAAATATCCAATAAAGTTCGTTGATATTGTACTAGATATTTTTAGCATAGTAATCATCAAAATTAAAATGTTTTTTCATCAATTTTTATTTTAATTGCATAATTCCATGAATGACAGATACTTTAATTTTATAGCAAATGTTAACACAGCTTTTCATAAATTACAAAACTAAGGTAAAAATTTGGAAGTTATTTCAAATCTTAAATATATTAAAAATTAAAAGTGTTTTCTAAACAAAGAAAACTAATGACTATAAAAATGCAATGTATGTTGACATATTTGATAAAGTAACCTTGAAATTGTCTAGGAAAAGGTATGGATTAAGCAAATAATTAATTGTCCTCCTCAGGAACCATAAAGAATTTCAATATTGTTTGTGTTAAAAGTATATTTACTATAGAATGTATTTTTCTTGAATAGCTTTGTAATCTATACTGTAAAGTTTTAAAATTTCTGCATCATGAATATAGTAATGTCCATTAACTTATGCATTTTCTTCAGGTACTTTCATCACATTAGACATATGCATTTGTCGTTTGGAAGCGACTGGCCTTATAGATGTGCGCACAACTGTTGAAAAAATTCGCTCTCAGAGGGCTCATAGTATACAGATGCCTGATCAGTACGTATTTTGTCATCTTGCCCTTTTAGAGTATGCTGCAAATCAGCAACTGTTGCAGGATGTTGATCTCACAGGCTTCAATGATAGCGATACCGAGTCTGAATGAAGCTGAGACTGTTGTGTTTTTGAAGTCATAGATGTTCTGTTTGACTTCAGATTATTTTTTGTATGTAAACTTAAATGTGCTTTATATTGTTGTGGCCAGTGCTAATTGTTTGGCTTATTATTGGTATTTATTTTGAGAGCTGCCAAAAATATTTTTTTTTACCTTATTTATATTGTGTACTTATTATTTTTGCATATTAGTTGGCTATGGAAATAAAATAGCTGTATTAAGAATTATATTTCAGTGGTTTAAGGAAGTTTAAATATTGTTTAAACGTAAATTGTATTAGAATTTTATTTCTTTGTTCAAATAAATTCTAGTTTTTTCAATTTTTTTTATTTGTTAAATCAAGCAGTGTAAAATAACTGAGTTTCAATGTGAAAAAACATACAGATTACATATATGTACAGACTCATTGGAATTTACTTTTTTATATAATCGTTTGTCATGAGATATCTCTATTGCATGTGGATTCTTTTTTTATTTTGAGTTCATCAATCAGTTTTCAAAACCTTCCAGTTTGCATGGCATTTTCCTTAACTTAGTATTAGATGTTAATACAACTTTCATGCTGTTTAGTATTAATGTATGTAGTGTATTATGGAGAATTTTCAAATTTTGATTGAAGCTTTAAAAATTTATATTAAAGTATCTTGAGTATTAAAGTTATTTCTAATCCAGCTGTGTATATATTGCTACAGTCAACTGCCAAATATTTATTCAGTGAACGTAAAATTACATATTAAAACAAAGTGAAGATTACAAGCACTTTACTAAAATATGAAAATTTTTATATTATGCTGTTAAGGTTACATCACATTAATAGTTGTTAAATTGGCTAATCTACAAAGTTTTTAAAATTTTAGTTTTTTTTTCTTTTTGGCAGCATATGTTATTAATGCATATCAATTAACTAGATGTAAGCATACAAAGAGCTTAGATTGTTCAAAACATAACCTTATTTATTTTTTAATGAAATATATATTTTATTGTTGTAGAAGATGGTTCTTAAATACTTCAATTTATATTTATATATTATAACGTTCCATTCATGCAAGATGTTGAATGTTTTTTTATGGTGTATATTTTTCATGATTGTTCAAAAGTGTTTCAATACTCTTGTATATTTGGTGTTATTTATAAATTTTGTACTGCTTTGTCTTAAACTAAGGGAACAATGAGTAATTAAAATTTATTATCAAAACTATCATCAAGGTATGTTTTTGGTGTACGCTTATTTACTATATTATGGAAATTAATGTATATGATTAGTTACTTTCATTTTTTTATACATTACATTCCACCATATACTTTCAGTATTTTTTAAGCTTTCATTCTTCATGGATTCATAAAAAACTTTGCGAGTTTATTCTTCAATTAATATTTCTTACAGTCATTTTCTAATGTAGATAGTTAAAAATATACTATGATTCATTTTGGATAAAAATTTTTGCAAAAGAATGTAGAAATAAATGCTGAGATAAATTCATCATGCTTCACTGCACTCTTAGCAGTAAATATTTAAAAAATTTAATGTGCATTTTCACATAAATTTCTTCTATTATTCTAGAATCACAATTAATATATATTGCCAGATTTTCAAAATTTGCCGTAACACAAAAATAAATGGACCAATGATTAGTTCATATCACAGGGGGAAAAAACCCCATCAGTTAAATTTTATTGTAAGATTAACAATGAATAAAAATTTCAAATTAAACTAGATAGATAAAAATATTTCATGCTTAATCATACAAATTCAAGAACCCTTTTGGATTTAATAGTGTTTTTAAGATGGCATAATCTTTTAACATAAATTGTTGGATTTTTTTCTTTTAACTTTACTCCTGATTATATTTTGTTTTTACCCATGGTTTCTATATGGGATATAATAAGTGAAAAACAGTGTCCCAAACAAAAATCTTTTAATTATGTGGCTTTTAATATTGATTGTTTTTGTTATAAGTTCTATTTTTCAACATACTTCTTAGCTTCATAGACTCACTTTAAATATACTAATTATTGTCACAGGTGCTGTTTTATAACTATTAGTTTTGTCTTGATGTTTGAGTGATGATAAAAAAATATTTTTAATATTGATTACAGTTGCATTCTATGTAAAATAAACACTTTGAAATACAATTAAATTTATTTTTAGTATTTATTTGACATTTTAATTTGTATCATTTTAAATTGTTTTTATATTTGTATCAGTGTCGTTGAAACTGCTGTGAAACGCATAATTTTAATTCATTTATTATTTGATTCTGCACACTGTTTGTCATGTTAGCTTCAACACTATATATACATATGTGATTTATGTATATATGTACCTATTCTAAAATATGCTTAATATATGTGTTTGTTGTTGTTGCAGTTATGAATCTTTTTTTTTTTTTTTTTTTTAGTGTTGTTTTTATTGGCAAGGATAAAGTTACATCCCCTTTTGTAAATATTTCCTTAAAAATTATTGTGCTGCAATTTCTAATGAACCTTAAGGTTCTGTAAAACTATATGTATTGAAAAGTAATGTAGTTCTTAAAATATTTATTGTTAAAAATGTATTTAGTAGTATTTTTCTATTGCAGTTATTTGTTATGTGTGAGTTCAACCAGTAGAATATCTGTTGTTTCCTAGATATAATAGCTAAATAAGTTATGTTCCTGTTTTGTTGTGTTTAATGATTTGCATGTTTTTATTACAAGGAGCATAAATTTTAAAGCTTCAATTTTTAACTTTCATGCCAAGTTTTTTTTACTTATTCTGAGTTACACAGTTGTTATGCATTTTAATATTTACATAGATAATGTTTATTTTATTAATTAATTATACATATTATGCACTCATCTAATAATTAACCTATTTGTTGACACAAAAGATATTTAAAATTTATGTATCGTTAATATTTCATCCCCAAATAAATACTTAGTATTATTAACTTCAAATTTAGTTAATTCTGATACAGGTTAAAGTAACATCTTAGATGAATTATCATTTTCTGTGTGTGTGTGTGTATATATATATATATATATATATATATATATATATATATATATATATATATATATATACACACACACACACAATGTACATAAAGAATCAACTATTGGAGCTCTGATTATTTGAGAAGGTGCTAATATATAACTCGCAGATTCCATATGTCTATTTTAATGATTCAATGAGTAATATTTAAACTTCAGCTCTTGCTGAGAAATGTTAGCAGATTCAAAAATAGTTGTTCTAGAGATGGCAGTCATGTTATCCGACAAATTGCTTAACTATATGTTAAACAATTGGTCAAATAACATGAATGCTATTACTGGAATATTAAACTGTTGGAACATTTGAGTGTTTATATCAAGCTAGGAAGTATATAATTCTGTTCCAAAGTTGCTGAAAGAACTAGGTACATTTTAGTTGATATGCATCAAGCAATATCTGATAATATATCATGTAAATGTTGAGGGAAAAAATAAATGTCATAAAAAAATGCCTAATATGACTTTTGTACTGAATAAATTTAAGTGAAAATTTTTTATATAATTATTTACTGGTTAATTTAACAAATATGTGTATGTAATGAACTAATAAAAGAAAAAATGGATTTTTTTTATGTTTAAGTAATTTGGTCAGCTGTGCTAGTTTTACTTTCAGATAATCAGGGCTCTACTGCTTGTATATATCCAAACTCATGAAAGGTTTAAATTTGTAGACCATATTTCAATGTCATTCAACAGACAAACAATGCAAATATTTGACATAAAACTGAATGCATGCAAAACTGTGTTCAAGGAATATTTCAACATTGGATATATCTTGTTTAATGCTACTCTTTAATCCTAGAGTAAGGAAAATAAGTGTAAGATCCATGTAACAGTAGTTATCTCACCTTCCTACATATCAATGTTTTAATGTAAAGATAAAATGTTATGAAATATTTTTTAATAAGTTGGTGCACAATTTGGATAGTAATTGAATTTAAAATAACAACAAACAAATTATATTTACAAGCTCTCACAGAAGATAAGTGTTCTTTATATGCATAAAGAGAAGCATTTTCCATCCTCATATGCTAACAAAATATGTGTTTATCATGGGAGGATATATGTACGCTACAGCATATAACATAGTACTTCTCTTTCTAGGGAGCTAATTAAAATATATTTACCTTGAAATAACTATGTAAGTTTGTAACCTTTAACTGATGTAAAAGGTTGTGACAAACTATAACCACCAATATATATAAATAAAAAGTAATGCATATTCATAACTCCCTCTCCAGAATAAGATTTTATTCTATGTGGTCCAATTAGCAGGTTACATCACATTCAGATGTTTTTCTTTTATTGAAGTAATTACAAATAAGTGTATATTTTGTAATAATTTTTAAATTAAAAAGTAATTATTGGAAGTATAAATTTTGAAAATAACTTTGTTATGAATGCTGTAAAACTAAATACTGTCAGTATGTAATAAAAACAAATGCATATTTCTCTCGTTTTTTTTTGCCTACATATTTGCATCTTTACAAACAAAATGAATTGGTTCACATTAGCATATTTGCAGGGTATGTAAGAAACACATTATGGCTCAATTAATAGAATAACAACTTGATGTACATAACATTCCATGATAGGCTACCTTAATGTACATTTTCTGGACCTTTATCAAAGGAATGAGAGTACCAAAAAAATTGCTTAAGTAACTTTAGAGAAGTAAGCAGACCATATCCTGATTCAACTTAAATGAACTACAGCAGTCAAGTCATGATTAAACAGTTCAGTTCACTACAAATGCCTTAGAACAACCCATTAAACATCACCTTTTGAAACTGTAAATTCTTTAATGTGAAAAAATGTATTAAATAAATCAAACTATAGAATATTCATTCCTTATATTTTTTTTAACATGCAGCTTTAATGATATTTCTGCTTTATGAAGATATTTATGATGCATAACCATGATATTTGCAAGATTTTATAAATATGATATTAAATAGAGTACTGCAAGACTGATTTTAAACTGTTTAAGAGGCATAATTTTTTTTATGATATTTGTTTATATATATATACTAGCTGTACCCGTCCCGGCGTTGCTCGGGTAATGTAATTACCAATTTTTTAGTAGCCTTAACCCTTTGTTAATGGGCGTCGCTGTCATCCTTTTCCTCACCACGATACATTATTTTACCCATATAAATTTAATCCTTTCTGGCACATTTTGGCAAAATTTTTGACATAGGATTACTAATCGAATATCACTGCAAAAGTATTCGATTTCCTTGAAAGCCAATATATCACATCCTCCACATGCTGAAATTCTTTGAAATCTTCATAGATTTTTTCCACAAATACACCACAAATTATATGATATTAACTAAGTGCTGGCCAAAAAAATTACGGCATTACTAAATGTGATTTTTTAATCGATTATCACTGCAATAGTAATCGATTTCCTTTAACCACCGAATCCCTCATAGAAAACAAACGCCCCAACACAATCACGTGCATGACGTCGAAAAACTGGTTTTTCTCCTATTTTACCTTCGTCCGGAAATGAAGAACGAAATCTCCAAAATGAGATTTCTCGCAAGAGTTTCCGAATCATAAAATAAATTATTAAAAAATAACTACAATTTGTAAATTAATTTTGGTTCTGGCTTTCGAAACTGTGATGTCTAGGGTCTCTGAGATTAAAATTTCGTAAAAATGTAACGACATTTACGTATCGATTCGACAATTTGGAAAAAAGGGTCACGGACAAAATCGCGTTTTTTTCCGAAAAATGGGTGCGTACAGGCGATCGAAAAAAAATCACAATTAATCGATAAATTAAGACAGACAATTTTAATTGTGATTTCCGTATAGTGTCATCTTTCCCGTATAGGCTCGTCCGAAAAAAAAAATTCTTGGCCGGATACGTTAGGATTTACGGGGCTTTTACTCGTCCGGGAGCTCCAAATCGCGACTAAATATTTAATTACGGAAAATCTAATTAAAAAATCGAAAAAAGGGCTTCGAGGTGCATAATGAGACCTTGGGAGGCATCTTCGTGTCGAATCTCAAGACTGTCCGACCTACCGTCTTTGCGCTGCGCCGCGAGCAGACAAAAACTCGGTCACACACACACAGACTTTGCCTTTTATATATAAAGATATATATATATAAAAGCATTTAAATATCCACTTTTTTGAAAGAAATTAATTTTAAAAATATTTGTAGCTTTTACAAAAGCTTGCATGTATTTTATAGAAAATTAATAAAGTAATTTATTAAAAGATACTAGACATTAATTTCATCTAAAGGTAGCTCTTTTTTTCTGAGGGGGGGGGGTCATAAAATATTTTAAAATGCTTTGTCTTTTTCTACAAATAAAAGCAGCCTTCATGATTCATGTTTAATGTAATGCATGGAAGGTAAATCTTTCACCCTCACCCAAAAATATTAATTGGATATGTAGATTGTCTTATTTCATATAATGTGGCAGTTTTACAGCAAGGAGCAACTTTTATTTTCTTTTGATATTTTTAAGACATATTTTCCTTTACAATTTTTGTAAAAGGTTTCATGTTGAATTATTTCTAAATGAGAAACAACTGACCATGACTGGACACAGCCAAAAAGCACAGTATGCTAGTTACTTTGGTTTAAAGTTTGATATTTTACGGTTGCAGTATGAAAGAGTGCATGTTCTAAAATTTTCCTTGGAATACAAGGCACATTTCTCTTACCTGGTCTTAACCCTTCGGTGGGAACATCTGCAAAAACAATGTCACTTTTGGCAAAATTAAAAGATCTGTTTTTTTTCTTATTATTCAACTTGTTCAAATATAACTTTTTTAATATTCAAAACACTGAAGTTACAAATGTGACACACCTAAAATGTTTAATCTTGTAATTATTTTTCCCTTTTCAATGGTTGTAATCATTTCAATTTTTCAGTTGATTTTACAATTTTTAACTAGTTTATGATCTGATATATAACTGACCCTTGGAAGTTTAGTATAAAAGTATGATTCCATAATTTTTTAGTAAGATTATAATGGAAAGTAAATAAATTTATTGCATAAAATAGTGATCTTAACTGCTTCCAAACACTTTTCTTAGTAATAATGATTGTCTGTCATCTGAGGATTTATTCTCATCAGATAAATCTGTCACTGTCTGAGATAATTGTAAAGCATTTGCACGCATCTTTATCAAATCTTCATCAATTTCTTTAACATCTTTTAGTTTCTTTAATCTTTTCATCTTTTCAACCCCCTGAGTATAGAAATCAACTTCTCGCTTTACTTTAGCAATTTCTGCTCTCATTCTTTGCTCTTTTCTGGCTTTTTCATAAGCTTTACCTTCACTTAGCTGATCCCAGCGAAACCTAGAGGTAAATAAATTTTAAAATATTTAGATCAGAGAAAACAATTTCTAAATTTTTCTTCATATAAATCTTAAGATATAAATTCGTTGTAAAATGATTGTTAAAATTCAATAACAATTATAATAAAAAAATTTCTCTCTTATCATCTCTTACTTTTTTACTTTAAATATACTTTCTGACTATGTAATACATAATTTTTCATTGATTAGTAATTATTTCTAACATAGCCTTGTTTAATGTGGCCTTTTATACCAGTAAATAAATTTACACCTCTAGTCCTCTTTTATAAATATTTAAATTATTTCTCACAGTTTTGTCTAAATATAGATAGTTCCTTGTTTTTGTACATATCTGACATTATCAATTAGTCACCTTTTCACAAGGAATTTCTAAGTTATCAACTTTTTTTTTAATCAAATCAAATTCAAGTATATTTTGTAATACTGATTAATGCCATAATTCTGAGTTTGTGAAAGAAACAAGAATAAGGATCACTATGACAGCAAATATTTTAAAGTTAAAACACACATACTATACTACAAAATTCTGCAAAAAATATTAGTTCCTCTGCTTTACAACCTTTAAGATTGAAAGGTTACAATTGAATGATTGTGAACAACAGAGACAAAACATTTAGCTTCACAATATACTAAATTGAAAACAATATTAAAAAGAATCTTGAATTTCATTTTGAAGTAAATGTTCTGTAAAATTATATTTTAATTAACATAACAGACATATAATTGAAACATACTTAGGCAGATATTTTATACTCCACAGTGCATCATAATATGGTGTATGACGTTTGCCACCAACTTGAACCCCATTTAAACACTCTGCAACTCTCTTGGCTATCTTTCTTTTAGAAAATTCAACCCAGCCTTCACTAAAAAATTTACTAGGCTTTCCTGGTTTTTTGCTTTTTTCTGTCAAAAAAAATTAAATTTTAAATAATACATATCAGAAATAAATTATTAAGTTAATTAATAAATTATTAAATAAATTATTATTTTATTAACAAGTTTTCAAAACTATGTGCCAATTAGTAAAGCTGTAATATTAGAGTATAAATACTATGCACACATACAATATCAGAATTGTTGCAAAGAGAGATTATTTAACAGTTAATTTCTGTTATACTTATTTTGGTTTTGTATTTCAACATTTTATATACCAAAAGGGTACTAATTAGAAAGAACCATAGTTTATCACAAATTGTAATGCAAAACTTAGAGTGCTTGAAGATGACAAAATGTGGCACATCAGCTATGTCTTTCTGAGGAGTGCATAAAACAAGGGCAAAACCTACATCCAACTCTGCCTGGTATGCTGAAGATTTATAAATTTGTAACTGGCACTATCTAGGAGGGAATTGCTACATTAGGTCTTCCAATCTCGATACAGTGTAAACATTATACAAGCAATTGTAAATATTAAAATAGCCAAATATGTGTAGCCTAAGGAAGATGAACAATCTCAAATGACTTACATTATCATTTTGACCAAACTATGGGTTACAGAGAACCTCCGATTCCAGAGATTACGGTTGCAACGAACTATAAAGCTGACTGACATAAGGTGAATACTGGTTTAGGAAAACTAGGTCAGTATTCATTATGTGAAAATTATATTAATTATTTGTTTAGCTTAAATCTAGTATTTATTTTAAGAGGCATTGTAAATGACCCAAAATTATAAATAAAACAGATTTTTTTCAAAAACAAAAAGGTGACAAAATATAATTTTGATTTGTCAAGGGGAGTTCTTCACTAAAGTTCTAGAATTAAAGACTCTTTTACACAAATAAACACCTTCAAAGTTTAAGAAATTACTTCTACTAACACAAAATCACTTAATCAGATATTAAGGACAGCTTATCAGGATTTTGAAGCCCAATTGGTCAATTACACATTAAAAGTGCTTTTTTAATTTATGCACTGGAGCTTGAAGGTTATAATGTTTATAAAAGTTACTTTCATAATTCTGTTCTAAGGATAATATAAATTTGGTAGCCCTGATTCTAGTTTGCCATGCTGAAAATCTGATCCTGTTAACCTCTGTCCTAACGTATTGACAACATAACAGGCCAATGATTATTTGCTGAGTAATGTCATATTTTATTATTTTAACTAATAAAATTTCATAGATAAACACATATTCTTAAGTCTATAAAATTTTCAATGAAATATGGATTAAGTCAACAAATAATGTTTCAAAATTTTCTTGACACTTTAATTCTAATTGCACAGAATACATTCAGAGATGATGAGAGCCAGTGATGGCCTTTAAACTATACATAGATTTTAGGTATAATACCACCCGTAAGGCTCATGGGTCAGATGAATTTGTCTTACTTTTTTGCTGTCTCGTCTAGCCTATTTACATTTTGTAAGTCATAACTCTTTAGTCATTGTTTTCAATTTCTAATTCTGTTCCCATGGAAATTAGTAATTTGTTATGTTCCGGTTAACTTAGCATTTGCCCAAAGAATGCTGGTTTTGCTCTTATTTTTCAATATCAATTTATATATTTTGAAAATGTTTTTAAATTTTACTTTTGTACCAAGAACTTTTGGATTTATAAATATACTTCCATTTTAATTTTTCCATAAGTTTTGAAGTTGATCATCAGACTTTACATACTTTGATAATATTTTAATTGACAGTTTAACTTAAAAAAAAATAATAATGATGAAAATCTATCTTTAGGAGTAACTGATTTTTTAATAACTTTTTGAGATTTTCAGTGAATTTTGTTCGCCCTGGGCTAATATTTTGAGCATTTAAAATATACTCATAAAAAGTTTTTTTTAAAAATTCATATAGAAAGATAACACTGTTTTCCACATACAACATTTTCCTTGAATTTTTTAAATCGGCATATCTTTTGATTCAGGAATTTAGGATACTCCCGAAATATTTCAACTAGTTTAATTTATTCATTTACTTAATAATAATTATTTTATTTTTTTGTTAAATATTTTTCACTGAGTTAATTTCTTCAAATTATTCTAAAGCTATTTTTATTTCCTAATAATTTCGCTAATTTTAGAATAAAATATTGACTGTCAGGCATAAAATGGTACAGATGTGTTTCACGCACCTTTTTCAATTTGGCGATTTTTTTTATGTTTGGCGATTTTTTTGTTTGGTCTGGCAGCCATGCGATTTGGCATGATGTTTGTTTTTTGTTGCAACCCTGAATAGGTGTTGTGGTATTGTGTAGTGTTTTTGGAAGTTTAATATACCGGTGTTCGATATTTTTGTTGGCGTTTCATAGTAGCGGTTTAGGATTTCTGTAATGTTTTTGGAAGTTTAATGTCTTCGTTTTTTGATATATCTGCGTATGTTTTAAATAGATGTTGCGGATATGTGTAATGTTTTTGGAAGTTTAATGTCTTCGTTTTTTGATATATTTGCGTATGTTTTAAAGTAGCGGTTGAGCATTTCTGTTTAGGTTTTGAATTTTAATATAGCCGTTTTTAGATATATTTGCGTATGTTTTAAATAAGTGGTTGAGTATTTCTGCTGAGGTTTTGAAGTTTAATACAGCTGTTTTTAGATATTTTTGCGTGTTTTAAAGTAGCGGTTGAGCATTTCTGTTTATGTTTTGAATTTTAATACAGCCGTTTTTAGATATATTCGTGTATGTTTTAAAGTAGCTGTTGTGGTTTTGTGACATGTTTTTGAAAGTTTATTATTGCCATTGGTAAGTTTGTTTTGAATTTATTTTTATATTTGAGTTGTTATTGATATTTTGTGTATATTTGTTATTTTAAGTGTAAAATGTCCGCGTAGGCCTGTTTTGGCGACAAGTTGGAGACAAAATTTTTTTGACGAGTATTTGGCGTCAAAAAAATTTTTTCGCCAAGGGAGGTGCGTGTAATACATCTGTTCCCATAAAATTTCGAAAAACAGCGAGAAAAGTTTTTCTTTCTAACGTTTCGCTCGGTTTGGAAACTTTTCGCTAAGTGGTACCAAACAGCACATGTCAATAATTTTTCCCAAATACGAGCATAAAACATGCATAAATAACTAAAAATTGAAGACACTATCATCTAATTTATGACATTTTAGCAATATCTCTCAAGAACAGCCAAAACATCACGAACATGCTCCTAGAAATCGGACTTTACAACCACATTACACAAGAAATATTAAACAAATGTAATGTACATTAAATGAGAAATGATGGAGAGTAAATATTTTAAAATCAAATAAAATTTTTACATTTTAAAAAACGAGATCTTACCAGGTTTAAGAAACAATCTTCTAATTTCTCCAAATTCGGAAAGATATTCTCTCACTTTTTTTACAGTCATATAACGAGGAATATAGTTTAGGTATATGATACCAGGTTTTTTAGGTTTATTCTTAATTTCAGATACAGAATTCAATGTTTCGTCGTCGCTTTTCATGTCAGATTTTGAATTCTGTTCAGAGTTGTCCATGTTTATATTTTGGACTAAACACGAGAAATTTTAATGAGTTACAGTGACAATGAACATGGATGCACTGTTATCAGAGAAATTTTATTTCATAAGGTTAATTCAGAAATATTGTAAGCTTTTTATACTTTTAATGAGTTATCTCGTGAAATGCAGATTAATTATATTTTTTTAAATGTTGTCAAGAAGTATTTAAAATTATTTTCAATCACGTTAACTCAACCATTACAAAATAGTTAACTGTAATGTAACTGCTAAAAATGCCAATGAATGTTGTGCATAGAGATGTATTGAGGATTTTGAAAATAATTCGTAATAAAATTTTGATAATCCCTTTGGATACTAGGTACTTCATTATGTTGAAAAATTGTTATTCCATTGTCAATAGTTTCAATTCTTCGTGCATGTATGCATTCATTTTCGGGAGATAGTTGCATCATTTGCGAGTGTACATACGATCGCACTTATTTTGCGTAGCATAACATTTTATCTCAAAACCAACGAACGTACTGAATTAAAATTCTTTAATATTAAAAATAACAATAAATGTACTTAAACTTTGAAGGCTGAAACCGAATTTCTGCCTGAGAATATTTTCACTTATCTGACAGTACCATATCTGGTGGGCCTCCGCGTATTAGAATGGTTGAGAGCGCCATGGTCAACATTTGCTACACAAGGGGTAATTAGATCGGGACCTACACTTTACAGCCTACCCCGAACGGCCAGAAACAAGCATAACAATACAACAGTGAGGCTCGAACCTATAGCCGTTGGAAACAATGCCAGCGTCCTAGCCATTCGGCAATTGTCTGGCTGAGCGTTAGGTAAGTGTTCATAGATCAAGAATCCTAGGTTTATGAATGTCGATTGAGAAACACCTGGACATTGTGGATATGGCCATTTCAAATCAATGCGTAATGATAATCAGAGAGAGCGACCTAAATATGAGCCACTCTCCATTTCAAAAGTCCTCATCGTTTTTGTGGGATTGTTTCGTTTAGTTCTAATGAAATACTTCTCTTTTCCTTCTGATTTCTCATTTTATAACTTCTGAGTGCTGTTTTTCTCATTCTTAGATACATGGATCTTTTGATATTGCTAATATGCAAAATGCCTTGTTTGGATACTGTTTATGTTCTATCATGATTAGAAAGATAGAGTACTAAGTTAAAATACACACACAAGGTTTCAGTTTGGTAGTTCTGATATTTTATTTCATGTCAAAGATGTTGGTTCTGAAGTGCTAAAAAATTTCTTGTGAATTGTGTTGTGGAAGAAGTTTTGTATTCTAATTGGATTTGAATATTCGTATTTTGCCTTTCATTTTTATCAAATATCAATACCTGTACTATTAATTAAAAAAAAGTGCCATTGTAACTTTACTTGCTATTAGTCCTTAAACTATTTAAATACCATGAACAAATTAGAAGATAAGCTATTTAAATTCTTTACAATTTTCAGAAATTCTCATATTTTGCAAATTGTTTAACCATTTTAAAAATTTTAATATTATTATTACTAATTTTATTATAGATATTTAATTTTTAAAATACCAGTTTAAAGAAATTTTGATTAAGAGTTTTACTTGCTGTTCAATACATTACTTTTATCATGTCATTTATTTTATTTAAGTGTGCTTCTGATATTGATTATACTGTTTATACTTCGCCAAATGTTTAAAAGTTTTAATATATAGGGACAAATTAGCAATTTGTGAATGTCCTTATCTTGTAAGTTTGTTCTAATATTTAATTACAAAATTAATCATTATTTAACGTCTTATATTATACACTTAAGTTTACCCACACAGTTAGATAGGGTTGGGTTTAGTTATGTGTGTGTGTCTGGAGGGGGTGGTGGTGGATGCATTATCTGCCACCTCAAATTTTTTTCAACAAAATGACCCAAAGTTTTTAGAGAACAGCATGTTTTTCTGTCATTGGCTGTTTTTAAAAGCTCGGTGTGGAAAAAATATCAGCAAACTAGTTTAAAAGATGCATTTAAAAAAGTAATTTGGATAAGAAACAAAGGGGCTTTTTTTTTTTAGTTAGTGAGATTTTGAAATGTTTTTTAAGAAAATTGATGTTAAACAGACTTTTGAGAAAGGAAATATGTTTTTAAGATAGAAATGCATTTTAATATTCAGTGTTTTACAGTGGGACTTTTGGGACATTTAGAGCTTTTAAGGGATTTAAGGTATATTTGTGGGATGCTATATTTAATTTTGTTTTTGTTGAAAAAACTAAATAATTTAATACATTTTAGTGACATATTGATATTTTTATTTTTTAACAAATTTGTTAAGACCTTAAAAGCTTTGAACTTCATTTCCTATTTTTCTCTCCATCTTTAAAACTTAGAATTTATCTAAATTATATTTAAAAATATTTCTCAAGTTCTTTTAGAAATTCAAACTATATTTTACATTTGTTATTGTCTTCTAAAATCCTCTTTAAAATTTGTTTTCTTCAGACAGGTGTTAAATGCTTTGAATGTTTCTTTGTCATAAACTGTTTTTTATATTCACTGTCATAATTTCTTATCTAAATTTATTTTTAATAACTTTTTAAAAAATGAAATTAATAATTTCTTTCTCAGATTAATTTAGAAATAAAAATTTTATGCGTATAAACAAAGTATCTAAGTTTAATTACTAAAGCTCATTGTGCTTGCTATTTGTGTGTTGGATGTTATATATTTTTCAAGGTTTTAAATGTTATAGTAGATAGGTTATACCAGTTCAAAGTGTTAAGTTTAGGTTTTTCATTTTAAAGATATATGTTGGATAGGATAGAATATGAATAAGAACTTCTTTTTTAAGCTACAACATTCTTTTATTATGATGTAGATTTTACATTAGCTAATTGCTACTGCTTTATTTTTATTTTGTATCTTTAAATTCTATGTAATAAAAAATTTCTGTGCTTATGAACATATAAATTGCACATTAACTTCTTGCAGCTTTATTCAATATTTTATTCAAAATGAAATATATATAACTTCTTTTCTTCACTATCAGGAATTAGATTTTGGATACCCAAAGAATTTTTAAAAGGTTGAATATGTTTAAGTGATAAATTATGGCTAATGGACAGTACACTTCTGGTGAAAAGCAATTTAAATTTTTGCTTATTGGAAATGAAGCAGTTGGAAAGGTAAAAAATCATTTTAACTACATTTCATTTCATGTTTCTCTCATACCATAAAATTAAATATATAGAATCTAATCAGATATATTACTCATTAAAACAGATTTGTTAAGTGTTGTTTATTGTGGAAAAAAAATAAATTCTGAAAAAATCCCCCCAAAATTATTTTCATGCTTTCTGAAAATCACGAAAAAGAGATTATTTGTTTTAGTTTAATTATAAAAATGTGGTTTAAATGCTCAAGTAGCATTCAGTTTATTCTCTAATAATAGTTGAAAATTTTATTAAGTCACTGCATTAGAATTTTTCATATTGTGTACATGTGAACTACAATTTTGGCGAAATCTTTTTCATTACTAAATTTTAAAAAGAAACGAGCATATGTATAAATATGAAAGAAGTAAATGTGAATTTTAAACATAGTAATTAATATGAAAATTAGCTTTTCTTTTTTTTAAGAAATGATAAGAGACGGTTGAAAAGATAATAGGCTTCAAATGCCCCAGATTATAACATGTTCTTTTGTGACAGAGTTTAGTATTTTAAAAGACTAATTTTGCAAGTTTGTGAACCTAATCAATTTCTAAATATATATTTGACCTTTCTTCTCTAATAAGTTTGAATATTCTTATTGACTGCATTTTGATAAGGAGTTTCTGAGAAATATTAGTACTTTCAGATTATTGCAATTTTCTGTTTTTTTTTATATCCTGTCTGGGAATAGTTTCTTCATTATTTTCTGTGCTTTATTGAACTTTTAATATGCCAGAAGAAGAAAAAATGTAATAAAGGAAAAAATTATTGAAGTCTAGATAAAGAAAATTTTTTGTTCACAGTGATTTGACTTTAGAATAAATTTATAAGGAAGCGATTCCTTGCAAAAATGATCAGCATAAAAGTAATTATAATTTTTGGTCTTCAATATTAGTAGGAATATGTTTAAATTATAGATATTTTTTAAAACTAATACTTTTTCTTACTGTCATGCAGTAGATATTACTGAAAGAATAAGCAGTACATATCAATAAAGAAATCTTGATAGCAGCATCTAGTATCTATAGGAATCCATATAAACCTTTAAAAATAAACTAGTATCAGAAAAAAATATATTCCATAAAGTTTTTTGATGTCTTACTAGGTATTTTTAACACAGTATTCCTTAAAATTGAAATACTTTTGTATCATTCCTTAATTTTTATTATGCAAATGCTTGTTTGATAATCTTAAACTAAAACTTGGTAATTATGTAACATCTGTTAAAATTTCGCAAAATCTTAATTCTTCTGAATGGACACATGAACAAAAGTTTGGTTGACTTCGCTACAGTAATTTTTTGCTACATGAGGGCTAATTAGACCAGGACCTACTGCCTAAAGCTGATTCTGAATGGCTACAAACATCCTTGCCAATAGTAGGACTTAAATCCACAGATTCTGGTACCGAATGCCAGCACCCTAGCCATCACCTGCTTGGTGCACCAACTATTAAAGTCTATAAATAAGTATTAAGTAAATATTCAACTATTAAGTCTAGGAGTTGGGAAATTTACGCTTAATAATTCATTGGACACCCTATTAGGGATGCGACATCGATGTCGATGTTTTAAACATCGATTTATTGAAGCCGATGTTTTTTTAACATCGATGTTTTGTGCTCGATGTTTTACTTTGTCTCGGTGTTTTTTTTTTTTTTTATGAAAAAGTACCGTAATAAAAAAAATTACCACGTAGCATAATTTTCACACTCAATAAATGTAAGTCTGAATTCTGAAAAGGACGAATACAAAAGGGGGAATGATTCCTTAGCAAACAGACAAATGGCAATTAACAACCAATGAACAATCAGAGCGCTTGGAATGTTCCTGACGCTCCAGAACCTTCCATGGGGTTTTATTTTACAAATAGTATATACACGAGTGCATCCATTTAAGTTTTTGTTTCGTTCAGGTTTTATATAAGTTGACGTTACTATTATTAGTAAGATGCCTCCCAAAAGTACCGTTTGGAAATATTTTTACAAACCTCTGACAAATTGGCAAAATGCAGTATTTGCCTTAAGTCCCTTAAAACTTCTGGCAATACCACGAATTTATGTGGACATTTGAAGGCAAAACATGGCGGTATTTACAACGAGAATTTTGAGTCATCAATGTAGCCCAAAGCAACCAAGTTTTTGTCATTTATGTCTGCCCAAACAGAGAGTAAAATTAAATCACCCCTCCCCCCACGACTAACGGAAATAACATTAATGTTAGAGATTGCTAAACCAGTTTTAAAAAATCGATGTTCTAAAACATCGATGGTTTTGGGGCGATGTTTTATTAGCATCGATGTTTTAATATTGAATATCGATGTTTCAAAACATCGATGTTTTGTTATCGATGTCGCATCACTACACCCTATATGTTTTATGTCACAATTTTGTATTCTGATTACTTCAATAACTAATTTATTTCAGTTGTACATCACATTCTAAAGTTTTTGTTGCTTTTTAAAAAATGGACACTTATTTGATCAAGCTTACTATTACCATTATTTCTAACCCCCCCCCCCCTCCCTCATCTTTTTGGTGGTAAAGCATCATACAAAAACTTAACAGTGTAGTAGAACTAAAAGCTTTTTGTTCAGCTGTGTGTCATAATATACCCAGAAAAATGGGGCAGTATGATTTTAAATCGGAAAAGGAAAATGAAACGAGTTTTAATTTTAAACTTCTTTTTTTACTTTAGTTAAATAATTTGTATAAATTTTATGATGGCATAACATCTAATGATACTTTCCATGTGTGTTTAAAAGAATGTTTTAACATGTATGATAACTATTTCAAATAAATAATTTTTTTGTTTGTTTTGTTTTAGACTTGTTTAGCCTTAAAATTCACTCAAGACAAGTTTGATAAATTATATAAGCCAACTGTTGGTGTAGATTTTTATTTAAAAAGAATAATTTTACCTGGTAAGTATTCACTGTTTTCTCACTTATTGCAATGAGAATTTTATTAAGAGTAATAATAGAAGCTATAATTTACTAAATTGATTTTAAGAGGCTTTTTTTTTGTTAATTTTATGTTTTAATATTGATTTTTATATTTTAAATTTTATATATTTGGGAAATTAATTTTAAACATCCTTTTGCTCTATCTAGTTTTATCATTTTAAAAATGGTTTCTTGTTTATCAATGAGTCTTAACTCTGGTGAATTTACTTTTTGCATATGTGTTGCACTTTCAATTGATAAATTATAATAAAAAACAACAACCTTTGACAGATGAGTTTCACTCTCAAGTGATTGGTACTTGATATTGAAAAATCTATGTTATTTAAAGGCTGGATCTCTGTCTTCAGAACCTAGTTAATATTTTTAAAAGGGTAAATATTCGAAGAATTAAAATTATTTCCCTGATTTAGAATATTTAATGTTGCCAAGCATGCAAGTGCTTTGTTAAACACTGCTCCAGTTTCATATCATCTCCTCTTTCGCTCAGTGGGCTGTACCAAGAAATAATTGCTATGTTTTTCTCAATTATTTTTTCCCAAGCTGTCTTGTACAAAAAAAACAGTGACAACACATAGATACAAATGTTTTTAGAAAATTGTACAGTAATTACATTAATATATGTATCAAGAACTACAGAATGTATGAATGAGGAATTGCATTAAAGACTCTTAAATATGTGTGTATACAGCATGCTGTTGTTTCTCAAAATTTGTAAATGGTATCAAGAGCTGTTCTGTGAAGTCCCCGATCTTGTACACTTCAGATTCATTTGTCTGTCCTTTAAGTTTATCTTTTTTATTTGCTAGAAATTACCACACAATTACTGATTAAAATTATTTTCAATGCAAGACATTAAAGTCAATTGTGAAAAATTAATGTCACATTTATGGAAAATAGAGCCAAAAAATTATTTTTATTCAAAACCTTTGTACTATTCAAACATACAAAAAAAATAATAATCACATTTTTAATATTATATGTTTATGCAAATGAGATGAGGTGTGTTGGCATAGGAAGGTAAATCAACTTGCTCATATTATTTCAATAAGGTATTTTAAAAATAAATTTTTAGTAGCTTTTAAAAAAATTTCTTAATTTTTAATTTTAAATCTAAATTTTATAGATTTCATTACATCATATTTACAAATACTAATCTGTTATTTTAAAATTAATTTTGTCTTTTTTTGGAAGGTAATGTGAATGTGACAATACAACTTTGGGATATTGGAGGTCAAACTTTAAGTGGTGAAATGTTGGATAAATATTTATATGGAGCTCATGTAAGAAAACACTTCTTATTTATGCTCTTCTTTTTATTAAGTTGATATTGGTGAAATCTAACTTACTTTTTAAATTTTGGAATATTCTTAAAAAAACGAGAAATTAAAGGATTTTTGAATTTAGTTTATTCTTTATCTGCTTTGGTATATGTGTATCATAATTTACTAGGCTGTTGGAGAGGGGATGTTATATCTTGATATTGTTCACTCTAGACTTAATATAAGATCATTAGAAAAATGGACTATGAATTTTCACCGGTTTCAGAGAGGATACAAGGCTCACAAACACATTTTGTCAAAAAATCAGAACAATTTAGAACGGTCGCATAGCTTCTTGTATATATACTTTACAATGGCCATAATTGTAATAAATTCTTATTGTTCAGATTATTGACAGGCTTCACAAATTTTTCATGCCATTTTTTCTTTTTATTTTTCAGAAAAGACCTTAACTTGAAAATATTGACTTTAATAAAAATTGAAAGTTATTTAAAAGTTTCATCTAATTTTGATATACATTAAACTTGCAATTAAAAAAAAAATTCTTGTTGAAAATTTTCTGAAGTTGATGAAAATGTTTTATTTATTCTTAAATGGATTTTTTACTGAAATCTGTGTATCAAATTATTCTACAGTGAGATCACTGAATATAATGCTCATTTATTGTATACGTGTATGTATATATATATATAATTAAAAACACTAAAAAATGTAAATGTATTTAGTTGGGGAACTTATTGCAAAATCAGCATTTGAATAATTTTACTCATCATAATAAATTGAAATTGAAAGAAATTTCTTGTGGCAGTCAGCAAATTCTTATACCTTTTAAATATTGTATTACTTTTGTTCAAATAAAATCCAGTGCTAAACATTTGAATATGCTAAATAAACAAGCCAACTATTTTCTGAGGTTTATAAAATTTTCCTTGCAGTAATTTTGAAAATTGCATGAGAACTATCCTGTGTTGTCACATTTATTTGACATTTTCTTCCATAACAATAAGTTTAAATTTCTCTGTTAATCGTCATTTATGTTTACTGCAAAATATTTTTTTTTCCATCTTTAATTAATGCATTGAAAAGCAAACTGATTGATGCCCCTTAGAATAAAATGGCATTTTATTTGAAAATTTATCAAACATATCAAACACAATGTATATGTATATAGGAACAGAATTTTCAGACGTACCGCCCTTGGCGACAAGTTGGCGGCAAACATTTTTGATGCCAAATTGGCGCAAAAAGTTGGCATCAAAAGTTTTTGGCGCCAACATAACGAAACACTGGCGTCAAAAGTTTATGATGCCAACTTTTCCCTACTCTGCACACCTATTACGCCTAAAATCCACAATGTAAACAAAACATCAATAACAACAAATAAATAACAAATAAATTAAAAACAAACTTACCATTGATGGATTAAACTTCCAAAAACATAACAGGAATTCCAGGCGGTAATTAAAAGACGTCACTAATATATCTTCCGCTGCCTGTATCTAACTTCCAAAAACATTACAGACATTCCCAGCCGATGATTTATAAACGTCACTAATGTATCTTCCACTGGCGGTATTAAACTTCCAAAAGCATTACACAAATCCCCCGCCGGTAGTTTGTAGCCATAAATGCAAATTCTCCATACACAAACAAATTACACACCTACTTCCCATAAATTACAAATTAAACAACAGCCTAAATTCAATCATGTCACTCATTTTACCTCAAACTACACTCTAGAAGACAAAAAACAACATTTCACTTGAAAGGGTGAAAACTCATAAATCTAAATTTGGAAAAAGGAAATAACCACTAGCTATATTAAACTTCCAAAACCATTACAGAAATCCTCACCTAACTTCAGTGAGCAAATAAATATCCTCAATAACAAAATAGCAATAACGCATATGTAAAAAAAACCACAACTGCAATAACAAAAATCAACAAACAAAATACAAAAAATTAGTTTGAACTTTTCACTGAAATTTTAAACTGTTCCCAATTAACCTCTCGGACTATTTCAATAAATTTATTAAATGGGTCTTCACCTTTCTCTGTGCACAAATGATAAAACATGTATAAAGCAAAATAAAACTTAAAATCGGCCTGACGGTTATGAGTAGGTAAGGTACTTTTAATATGACGCCAGGTGCTCTCTATGGTATTAGTATGACATCCGGATTGGGGATCAACAAAATATTTACTGTGATTTACTGACAAATGTTTAAATTCTTCTTCGCCAATATCTTTATATGAAGACCAGCCATCTGAATATATTGTTGTTCCAGGGTAAATCCATTCTTTAATACAACTAATTAAAGTTTCTTTGCTTCGGTCACCTACAGCCACTAAAAACAATCTTCCGGAATCTCTTTCAACACCCCCAAAAACCCACTGCCCCTCCACTGGATGACCTCGGTGGTATTTCCTTTTTCCGAATTTAGATTCGTCAATTTCAACAATCTTTCCTTCACCAATTCTTTCTGAGGTACTACAAATAAAATCTAAAATCGATTCATTAATAAACTGCCTCCAATCGGCCGAAGTGCAACTACCAAATTTCCACTCTTTTTGTATATCAGAAGTCTTGCGTTTATTTAAAATCTCAAAAGTTAAAATAAAAATTTCCTCCACAGTCAATTTGCTAGGGGAAAACTTTGAACCAAAACGTAAGCTTCTTTGAGCATCACACTCTTTCCCCTCTCTCTTATTTCGACAGACCCAAACATACTCATCAGAAACATTATTCTTCTTCCTCAAATTCATTTTTACATCACATTTACTACAAAAAACTTCAGGTTTTAAAAACCTCTCTTCCCATAAAAATTCATAAAAAAAATTCGATCAGCATGTATAAAACCGTAAACAAGTGACTGATTAACCACCCCTTCCGTAAATCTATCGCATGAATACCGCCCTCTAACATTGCCCAAAATCCTACCCTGATATTTGCTAACAACCTCCTTCACACTCAACATAGCAGCCATTATAAATCTCAAGAATTTGCAATCAAAAAACTATCAAACTAATCGAACCAACAACAGAACAACGATTAAATACCCATTCAAACTGGATTGCCAAGCTTGGCAGAAAATTTCGTCCACATGAAAACACAAAATCGCCAAGCTTGGCAAAAAGTTACGTCCATGCCAAAACACAAAATCGCCAAGCTTTGAACGTGGTACGTCTGAGAAAGCTGTACCTGTATATATTTTATTTCCATCAGTGTTACATTCTGGTAGGTATGGTGCTTCTTTAGGTAGATGTAGTTAGGTTTTATATAGGTAGAGCTTCTTTTACATCTTTGATGGAGGTTTCCCCCCCCCCCCCTCCCCTATAAATTATGAACTTGTCTTGTGTCACAGTACAGAGATGTCACTTTTAAAATTTTTTGTTTTCTTAGCCTTGTTTCCTAGCTTTTCCCAGCTGACCAACAGTTGAACAGTTGTTGCCTGAACAAGTAAAATTTCCGTTTCCAGGTTAAAATTGGGAATTTCTAGTGTAGTTGTTATGATAAGGTTATATGTCAGGTTTTTCTTGCATGCAGTTTTTATGACATATTTCCTCAGATAGCAATGAGATGTGACAAAGAACAGCGTAAAAGTGCATTGCTATAATATGCAAATCATCAATCTAACATTCCTTTTACTGTGATTTTAGACTAATAAATTTTGACTTTAAATTTACAATGTCAGTAAAATATTTTGACTTTAAATCTCAACTTCCATCACGGTTGCTCATTATTTTAGTACAAACTGTTTACCCATAAATATTTTCAGTTTTTTGTATTATATTTATTAACAGGAACAAGTATAAGCTGTTATTCTACTTAATAATTAATGATGCTAATAATTTTGAAGAAATATTTTTCAATATGATACTTTTGTAAATTCTTATTTACAGATGAATCTGTATGCACTTTTAGAAGTAATATTTTTTTCAATTTCTTGACCTAGATAATAATATAAGTATACTTTACCATTTAGCATATTATTTATTGCTTTCTTTGTAATGGTTTAGAGAAGGTTTTATAATTTTTTGTGTTTTGATCGGCCTTAATTTTTTTCTTTTTAAAAAAATGTACAAACCTGTTATCAAATTGTTAATATGTTTTAAGATATTAAATCAAACAAGTGATTCATAATAAAATACTCCTGAAGGACTGTTTTTTTTTAAAAATTTTTTATTTAGCATTGAAAACTATTGATTCCAATCATGTTTACTGCATTGTTTTCAATGCAAGGAAAAGGGATGTTCTAAACAATCAATGTTCTTAACAAATAATGGAAGACACCTTATCTTTTAGGATATAACATAGCATAAAAGATATTTCTAGATACCTCTACATATAAAAAAAGGAGCTTTTAAGAATGCTTTATTTTCCATGGTGTTATTATATATATATATATATATATATATATAATGTCATGGTTATTTAAAAGATTCATACATATATGTATTTATATAGCTACATTTGCTCATGGCACATTAAAAAGGAATACTCTGGCTTTGAAAAATGTCCTTTTTTGTATACATTGTAACCAGAAACTTGAAATTTTTTCGGAAGTGTGCATTCCATAGTAATAATTCCATATTTTTTTAGATAATTTTTTTCTTCTGTAGACAGTGTTTTATTTTGAAAATTTTCTTTCTAGTTTTCATATAAAATTATTAATCATGAATTACAAAAGAAAAGTACAGCATTAAATTTAAGAATGCATAATTTCTCATTTATATGTTTTCAATTATTTTGATAATTATATTTTAAAGTTACAGTTACATAAAATAAAATAGAATAATGTGTAAGTTAAATTTTAGTAGGAAATTTCTTTGTACATAATTTAGAGCTGTAGTTTTCCCACAAGAATCCAATTACAACATTTTGAAATGCAATTTTGATTTCCTTTAGGCCATTCTTTTTGTATATGACATTACTAATGATGATAGTTTCATTGATCTTGATGAATGGATGAAAGTTGTGCATCAGGTGTTCAAAGAAGAATGCATAATGCCCCACCTTGCACTGATTAGTAACAAAGGTGAGAATTCAGGTCCTTCTGCCAATATATTATTTTTAATATAAAAGAATAAGATAAATGAATCATAGTTTAACAGGTTTATTTGAATTGTACCTGAAATACACATACACACACACATATATATATTATATATATATATATATATATTTATTTATTATATATATATATATATATATATATATATATATATATATATATATATATATATATATAATGATAAAATGGGTACTTTCACGTACGATTAACTTTAACTGTGTAGAGAAGATGTAACACGACAGTATAGACGTAGCCAGAGTGGTAATACTTCTAATAGACTGGTACAGGTGATGGATTCACACTTTTGTAGATGTGGCGGTGGACACATTCGAGGAAAGAGCAGGAACACACACTTGAAATCCAGAGACGAACACCTTTTTCAGGAGCCAAAACACATCAGGGAAGAAATAACCACAGAGAGGAGGGGCTTTGATGAAGACGCACAACATGGATGCAATACATATTATTTTTATTATTCCACATAATGAAGAAATTCCAGATTCTGCAGGACACATACAAACAATACTGGCGGCACGTCCCGGGCCGGCTGTCGGGGCTTGAGAATACAGATTTTACATTGTGGTATAGGATTGGAAGCAGTACGCAGACAGCGAGCAAGGAAGTAACGAAGCAGAGTCAAAAAAGTAGAGAGCGTGAAAATCCTTTGTTTCACCCTCTGTCTTTTTATACTGAGTAACTTCTGATTTTGCAGCTAGGCTTAGAATTCTTTTAATTGGTTGACCCCCGATCATGTGATATTTCTTCGAAGGTGAGATTGAGATCACGGAAGTCTTAAAATACCTTTCCCGTGCATGCATGACAGAGAATATTAGGTTATTTCGTTTTGGAAATAGGGCTGGGCTTTATTGAGAAAAATTTAGGATACGTGTTAGAAGTAGGGCAATTAATATTAATGGGGTGTTATTATTACATATATATATACCGTAATTTTGCACGTAAGCACCGCACCGGCATAAACACCGCACATAAACATTTCTTAGTGACTGTACCACAACCAAGTACTGAGACACCAGCAGAGGTTTTAGGTTATTTCTGTAATAAACTAATACATTTTAATGTAATAAATTCAATATAGTGCTAATTTTAAATAGTTCTCTTAATAAATTATACTTTAACACTAGAAGCGCTGAATGACACCCCATAGCTATAAGAGGTGTAGGCAGTCATTTTGACCGCTAAGATTTCCTTTATCTAAAACTGTTTTTTTATAATGAAATGTCATGTATCACTACACGTTTACCGCAGTACAGTGCAATGAAGGAATAAAACTTAAAGGGTACACAAACACATTTTTATTTCACAGTACTGCATGATAAATTATTAAAAAATAAAAACATAAACTCAATCATGGAACATCAAAATGGGTAAAATACATAAAGCATACAAGCATGAATAAAAGTAATAAAGACTTTAGGTAATACTAATAGCGATCAAAAGAAAAATATAAGATACACAGGTAAGATTTACTGATCAGTCAAAACCTTCAAAATTCTAATCTTTCGTATTGGATTTAAAAAGAGACAAAATTTTTGGATCAATTTTCGTCCCTGAGTAGTCTGGATCTTTCTTGTTGGAAGAATTGTTGCCAGCTTTGGGAACAATTATTTCTGCCTTTCTGAAACTGGACACTGTCTTACTGGAGACACTTTTCCATGCTTCAGAGACCCACTTCGTGACTTCTACAAAAGTTCCCTTCCACATAGTTCCGTGTTTTGTGTAGGAATGTAGACATTCAACCATCCACGATTCCCAGAGACTTCGCATTCGGTATTTGAATGCTTTGTTTACAGCCAAATCAAGTGGTTGAATTAATTTTGTAAAACCTCTGAGAATTATCGCTAAATTTTCAGACACAGTAATCATGGAACTTCAATAGGCTCTGACAAGTGGACTTTCAACGAGCCCATTGTAAGTAGCCCTTTTGGATTGAAAAAAGTCCTTTCCTTTTTCGCCAGATTTCGTTCAACAAATCTTGCATTACTGTTTTATTCATCCATCCTTTCTCGTTTGCGCGGATCATAACGTCATTAGGAAATTCCATTTTGGGGAGAGTTTTCTTTTAAAACCCACCAGAGGTTTCAGGTTTTCGGCGCTTGCTGTGCAAGACAAGACACAAGAATGTGACGTTTTCTCTGTGACCGGTAGTAACAATACTCATTCCAGTTTCGCCAAACTTGGCTCATGTGTGGTGATAAACGTCCGTTCAAGTAAAGAGTGAGGCCCAATTTTAGTAGAAAAATGCAAGCTAAAAAGATTTTAAAATCCGAAATCGGCAAAAACGCCACACCGGCATAAGTGCCACTCTCAAAATTTTTTTACTTTTTTTTACGTATGCGCCGCGGCATTTACGTGCGAAATTGCGGTATATATATTTATTTACATACACACACACACACACACACATATATAAATCCTGATATTTGGGCCCAACAATGCATTTATGCAGTAAACTGTTGTGCTGATATTTAAAGTTTTAAAATAAATACATTTCCAACATAACATGCTTAAGCAAATTTCAGATAAGTGTGGTGAACAAAAATATGAAATACTAATATGATATAAATTATTATTATGATGATATAAGTGGCTGGTAAATTTTTTTTATTTGGCTGGTGAACCTTTGTTCCAAATAATACAGAAACTAAATGCTTCCATCCCAACCCTGTCCCTACTCTACCTCTCAGTAATTCAATACTTTCAACTGCACCATTTTGGTTAAGAAACCGAACTCTCCCATGATCCTAAAGATTGCAAACACCAGAACAGAAAATTTTTGATGACTTTTGCAAATCCCAGGCTCCCCAGTTAAAAGATGAAAATCCCGCGAAAGGGGGAAAAAATCTTGTTTACAGCGTCGGCATGCAGCGATACACGGAAAAGGCTAGCCGTGACTGTCCAATGAGAGAAGGGGAATACGAAACTACTTTTTCAATGCGGAGTATTCAAGGAAAAAAAAGTGGCCCCGAATTCGGAGAGAGAGAGGTTTGAAGGGAGATCTCGACCAGGCATCCAAAGTTTCAAGTCGCTATTCCAGGCGCCTCCGCCAGATACCCAAGACATGTAGACGGGACGAAAACTGATGGAGATTCCAAATGCCAGATAACTCCTTTAACTTGGGCATGCCCTACATAACTTTCCCAAAATCTTTATTCTTTTCTATTATGCCTTTATTTCAAATTTCCTTCCTTCCTTTTTTTTTTTTTTTTCGGTAATGTAATTTTTTTTTTTTAGTTTATTTTCTTTTATTAAGGTTTAAATTACATAATTATAATTTTTTTTTGGGGGGGGGGTTCCTACCAGCCACTAATTAATTTTGAGTTGTTATTATGTTTTGTAATTGTTATGAATATATAAAGTATCATCTAGGAATTGTGCCGCCATTACAAATTAAGTTTTGTTATCGTATCATGAATAACAGTTAATGTTTAAATAAAGTTTGTGATTATTCCCCCTAAACTCGTGTTTGTCTTTAATTCCTTGCTGAAGAGTAAGTTTTAATTATTTCTTTTAGTTCCTTTTACTTTCCTTTAGATTTAATTATGGTTTTGTTAAGATACTCGCAAACTCCCTTTGAATCTGGATATTGTAGTTGAAAAGTAAATTTTAATTTATTGAGGTTTTCACAACGCGCCTCAATCTAACTTTAATCTTTTAGATAAACTAATTTTAATTCTATAATCTATGAGATAAAATTTTAAGTTAAAATTTAATCCTTTAATTTTCACAACGAGTATTTTCAGTGTCAATTCACTCATCATGTTTCAGTAATCTTTTCGTTATCAGTTACTCAGTAAAATCGTTCCAACAAAACCAAGGGAGGCAAATGGCCTTGGCTTATTGTGTAGGCATTCTTGATCTGCTCCTAATGAAGACAGTTAATTTTTCTCAAGAAATTTGAATCGAGCCTTTTTTTTTCTGTTGATTATAGTGAAATATTAATAGTTCTCTTCCATGGTTTGTTGTTTTCTTTGTGGTACATAATCTCTTATAAAAACTTGTTACTTTATTATTATTATGATTATTATTATTAAGTACAGTAATTGCAAAAAATCCTGTATTGAAGAAAATACTTGTGTTAAGTCTGTAAATTATCACTCAGGACAGATGTCCAACACACATTTTAAGAAGATAAGTTAAATTTTTGTTAAATAAATTTCTATCTTTAATAAATACTTGAAATCTCTAATACTATTTAAAAAAGGAGAATGGTAATTCTAATTGTCTTTTGAAATATTGCATGATTTTTTATTTTCTCAAGTTAAATAAGACATGTATTTAAAAGTGTTATATACTGTTAGAGTATAAGACAGTGTCTAGTGCAATCCATTTGAGTTGATAATAATACAAACTTATTGATTAAATTCAGACTAAAGGTATTGTAAGATTCAAAAGTATAAAGCTCAGATTATCATTGAAATCAAAGAAAACTTTATTGTGTTCTGTTAGAAACAGCAAATTGTTGCAACAAAGGGAAGACTAACTTCATAAATGCAAATACTTAAAGTAAATTTTAAAAAAAGAAAAATAATTTTTTATTAATAGTTGGGGAAATATGTTACTTCTTTCTGTTTAATTGTGAAATACATTATTTTCATTGCATTGCTTTTTCTGCTTGTTTCAGGTGATGTGGAGCATAATAGAGTTGTTAAACTAGATAGACATTTAAAATATGCATTAGATAATGGAATGTCTTCCCATGCAGTGTGTGCTAAGACTGGAGAGTCAGTAAGTCAATTTCTTTCCTTTTTTTTTTAAATATGAAATTTCAAGAGAAGATTTCTATAGAAGGAAAGGATCTGAAATATAGTCTATTAGTGATTCAATTTCACATTTTACAGTGACTTATTTATTTAAAGACAGATAATTAATGATTTTGGCTCTTGGTGATCTTTTGTTTTTATGAAAAAAGAAAATAGTTTTAACTTGGATTCGCAGTTTCCAGTTTGAAAATGGTTTTTGAAAAAATGAGTTATTTGATGCATATTTTGGGTAGGGAAACTACTTTCATCTCTGGAGCAAATGTAGTTGTTTGTCTTATTAAGGTGTGATTTTAAAAAAAAAACTATATAGATCCTTTACCTTTATAATTGAGTGATAATCAAAACTATGTATTAGAAGTGATTATTAGGCTTGGATGTTCATGCAAGTTTTTAGCATACTTTAGTAATTATTAAAAAAGTTGCAGTTTTATAATTTTGTTAAATAATAAAAATTAAAAATTTGAATCATAACCATTTTACAAAATTTTAGAACAGAGGCTTAAAAAAATTGAAAAATAAAGCTGTTATAGTTAAAGTCACCTAGATTCAACTAATTATTTAATAAAGCACACTGCTAAAAAAACAAAAACAAATTATAATTAGTAAAAAGAATGATTATCTAATATTAATATATAAATTGAAAGTTAATTTAGCTATGCAACAATTTATTAGGCAATACCCATCTGTTCCCTGTATATTTTTTAAATATTTAAATTAAGTTTTTATATAACTTAACAATTTATAGTAGTTATGTATAATTACATAAATACGAAGAACACCTAGATGTACCACCTTTACCGGTGTTTTCTTAGAAGACATAAATCATAAAAATTGTCAAATTAGACCACCTTTACGAGTGCTTTTTAAGAAAGCACAAATCATAAAAATTGTCAATTTAGATGACTGTTTTATCTTAAATGGCTAACATTTTCCCTAGTTTTCTGTACTTCTAACTAGCTTTACTTTTTGCTTGTTAAAAAATACTTTGTTTTGAAGAGTTAATACTCACACAAACCCTGTACTCAATTAAAAGGGTATTTTTTCGAATAAAGTAATTACTTTAAGGTGCTGATATTTCATTTTAGTATTAGATTAAGGTTATTATGAATATTTCTTTTTTTTTTTTTTAAATGAATATTGAAACTTTTTTCATGTCTATACAAAATATTTTTCAGAGTTTAGCAATATATCTTTGTAGTAGAGTTCCCTGCCAGGCCTTTTTTACAAGGTGTTCTTACCATTTTTCAAATTAGTATCTTATAGTTTTTCTGCCTGTTCAATGTTTTTTCCTTGTCCAGTGTAAAAATGATGATGATCCATTGGAATTAAGACAGGATTTCGTTTTATATTCATACATTAATGGTTGATACTTATCAGGAAAGGTGAGAACTGACAACGTGGAACCTTATCTTTTAAAGCAAAAAGATGTAACAAATTATCAAATTTTTATTCCTCTAATAATATTTTTGAAGTTGTCTTTATAATCATTTTGGAAAATATGTGTTTGTCTTTTATCTTTCATGGATTGTAATGTTATGAAATGTGCTCAAAATAAGCACCTGTATATTTTGGTACTATTTATTTTAGCATTTTTAATTTTTTTACATATGCATTTAAAAAAAATGTCCTTTAAGTTAGAGATGCCAAGTGTTACAAATAATCCATTTTTGTTGACTCGGTTAATTTTTGCAGTTTTTAAACCTTTTTTTGTCCATTGCTTACATTTTTCAAGAGCTAAAATTTCATTGAGATTTTGTTTTGAAATTTTCCTGTGAGACATTACAGTAATCGCTTACTGCTAATATACACTGAAAATTTTGAACTTTTTTTGCAGGCTGTTTTTAGATATCTCATCAATCTATCCAATTCTTTAATCCTTGGAATTTTCTCTCATTTTAATGAATAATTTTAATTATTTAGTACACCATTAAAATTTTGAATAATTGCACACATCAAAAATTGAAAAAGAAAATTTCCACTATTTTCATTTACTTTTTATCCTTTTAGTGAATTACTACTTTTTTTATTAAAAATATTTAATTATATGTTTTAGTGCATCTTTTAACAAAGTAGTTTGTTATTTTCGGATCAGTGCTTTAAAACTTTGTGAGAGAGGAATCATTTTACCCAGTGTGGTCCAACCTTTGGTTACCCGAGGGCCAATCAAACTTTGGTATAGGAATGTGAGGGCCAGAGACATTCTAGAAAGAAAAGGAATTACATATTGCATTCAAAAACTTTTATTAAAATTCATATTAAAAGAAGTTTAATATACTAGTTTAACATACCACTTCATATTACAGTCGAGAAATCGATGTGATGATTGGCACTGCTTTCCTGATACAAGTTTATCAATGTCCACTGTAAGTTCATTAAGGCAAAGTCTCAGGCTCGATTCCAATGAAGCACTTTCAATTCGATTTCTCGTTTTTGATTTAATTCGTTTGAGAGCAGAAAAAGCACTTTCGCACACGTATGTACTGCCAAACAGCGATAACATTTGTAGAGAGAATTTAAGCAGTTTAGGAAAGCGTTCTTTAGCAATCAGTTTCCAGAATTTTTCAGAGACATCACACCTTTTAGTCTGGTTGAATGGGTTTGCCTGAAGATCACAAATTTCCATTTGAAGGTTGTAGGGCACCTCACTCACTTCAATATCCATGGGGTTGTTGAACAGAGCAAGTTTTGGGTTTAGGGACTCAAAATCCTGGAATCTGTCCTTGAACTCTTTCTTGATATCTATTATTATTTCATGAAACATACTAAAATTTGTGTCACTTTTTTCTTCTTTCAACTGCTGGCAAGATGGGAAGTGTGCTGTATTATTTGCCTTCAGTGCAATTTGCATTACATCAAGTTTTTTGCAGAAGCCCTCAATATGTCCATAAAGCTGAGAGATATTTTGTTCGCCTTGTAGTTTCAGGTTTAATTCATTTAAATGGGATGTTAAATCAGTCAGAAAAGCAAGATTGTTTAAAAATTGTATTTCATCCACTTTTTCTTGATACTTGTCACGGAGATTGACAACATAAGAGTATGCACTGGTCTGGCATGGGGTGTATTTATGAATCAACACAGACTTAAGTTAAAAAAATAAGTTTATTCCAAACTTCAAAAACAGTTAAAAATATTAAAAGCAATAACTTAAAACATTTGTATAGTCAAAATAATCTCACACAAAGACACACGAATCTCACTAGCTCGTGAGTTCAACTGTGTGTGCTGCTAGCGGCACCTTTGCTCTAACTCGAGCAGTATTTATACGAGCAAGTAACATAACATTGAGATATATTTGCATAAAATACACTTAAAAAGGAAAAATAACAAACCATTGGGAAAATAACTGAAAAACCTCATTTCTCAGATGTATGACATTAAAGTTGCCGTGACGCCATTAGTTGTTAGGTAATAAGTGCTACGTCAGTCTAAAACGATAGCAAGAATGTCGGAAGTAATACAAGTAAATGATCTAATAAACTGAGGTTTAGATAGCCCTTTTAAGGTTCATTTGCCTAACAATACTCATGCCCAATGTTTTCATTTCTGAGAAAAGCAAGAATTTCTTTCCTCAACCCAAAAAACTATTGCAGGCATTTTCCAGCACTTAGCCAGTGCACTTCACAGTACAATGAAATGTCACCATGCTCAGCTTCCAAATTGTCCAGGAATGCAATAAATGCTCTGTGTCTATGGGCTTTATTGCCTCCCCTTATTAAATTTACAGTGTTTACAACACTTTTCATTGTCTCACTGAGCCTTAAAAGTTTTCCACAGAGAGCCTCCTGGTGGATAATACAGTGGAAAAACAAAAAATTCATGCCCTTTTTCTTTACACTGTCCTATTAACCCAGTTTTATGACCAACCATGGCTTTAGCTCCATCTGTTGTAATGCCAGAGCACTTCACAAAACCTTCATATTTAGAAAAGACATCATCCTGTGCGTTGAATATGTCAGTACCTTTTTGGCTGATTTCTAATGATTTTTATTCCATCAGTTCTTCATGAATTTCAAATTCTTCATTTATTGTTCTGACAAAGATAAGGAGCTGGCTGATGTCAGTTATATCTGTGCTCTCATCTAGAGCTAGAGAGTAAAATTCACATTTTTCCAAAATGCCCTTGAGAGAACCTCAAACTTCACCACACATATCATTAATTCTTCTACTTACTGTCTGATGAGACAAGGAAACTGTTTCAAAATTTTTAGCCATCTTATTACCTCCAAATGAAGATGCGATTTTTATAGCACATCTCTTAATGAGCTCACCATCCCTAAAAGACTTCTTACTTTTAGCTACCTCTAAACATACCACTAAGATGCCTTTAAACCAGCAGTGTTTGATGGTTGCTGAAAGATATTCTTCAGTCTAGTTAGTTTCAGCTTCAAATCATTAAACACACAACTTCTGGTCCTTCCCTGGTATTAATTGTATTTTGATTTATGCAAGCTAGTATAATGTCTACTCATGTTATACTCCTTCGAAATACATAAGACTCGAGAACAGATAACACACTGTGGTTTTCCTTTATGTTCAATAAAAAAGTAACTTTCCTACCACTTTGACTGAAATTGTCGTTTTTCATCTTCAACACGCCGTTTCTTAAGTTCCGTCATTTTAGGTACTGCTCTCACAACAATGATGACAACAATCTCTCATCGTACTATATCTCTCGAACAACCTCTCTCATCAAAAACAACCACTTCGAAGAGCCCTGCACTCCCTTTTATTTGAAAAGAAGGGTAAACAATTTTTTTTTCAAATGTTAAATTAAAATATCTTTCAAGTAAGAAGGGCAAGGGCCTACTAAAATGAATTGGTGTGCCGCGGGTTGGACAACACTGATTTAACCAATTTGAAGCGATGGGGAAAAATTCTTTTGCTTCAGTATAATGTATGATGTCTTGTAAGCATTTGGTACGATTCATGGGAAAATATTTTTTAAAAACTTATTCATAACATGTATGGATGTTGTTATATGTTGTATTAAAAAATTTTAATAAGTGGTTACGTTATTAAAGAAAATCATTTTAGAAGTATAGCTTTCTCATGTATGTATTAAACCATCTAGCTATGTGTGAATCATAAATAGCAGAGTTTGAGTTTTGGATAAAATGTTTCAAATGACATTACCCAGCCTTAAAGAGAAAATAAAAATTTAGGTGTTGTTTTTGGTAAACACCCTACCCTCAGTTAGGTCTAGGACAGGGGTCGGCAACCTTTTTTTCTAGGAGGGCATATTTCAGAAATGTGAGAGTTCGGCGGGCACCGCTGGATGAAGAGGGGGAGGGGTTAGTATTTAAGCATGTAAATATTAATGAGACATAAAATTTTAATACATAAGTACAAATTTTAATTTAAACAAAATAATCTTAAAACTGATAATTAATGCAATATTTGACATTGCATATCTGCGGCCAACTCGTTGTAATGTGGCACTTAAGTCGAAATCCCAGTTCTCAGGCAATGGTTTAAATCAGGGGTTCTCAACCTTTCAGGCTCTGTGCCCCCCTTTGAACACTGATGTGAGGTCATGCCTCCCCCCCCACACCACCATATGTGGTCAATACAAGTAGTACAATCAGTATTTGAAACTGAAGCTGGTTATTAAATGAAAATATAGATTAGATAATTTCATACACAAAATTTAATATTACTACACATATCTTAATTTGGAACATTATTATTAGAACATATGAAATCAAAGAATTAAACACATATCAAATATATTTTAGGTAATCAAGGATCTAGGTGAGGTTGGCATCTAATACCAGTCACTTTCACAACATTAATGAGAGGACTGGCACTGTTTGTCCTTGACAAGTTTTTGAATATTAGGTTGTAACTGTGACAAAGCCCACCTCAGGTCACTTTCAACGTCCAGACATACAACAGTTATTGTGTTTTTACAATTACGACAACTATCGTGTTCGTGTTCATATGTCGAAAATACGTTACGGTTACATTGTGACCGCAAAATTGAGTACAGTAAACTACAGTTAGTTTTACTTTACTTTTTTTTTAAAAACTCATGCCTCCCTTGAAGTTGTTCTACGCCCCGCCCCCCTGCAGGGGGGGAACCCCCGGGTTGAGAACCGCTGGTCTAAATGACTGTCAAAGAGGTTTGATCGGTACTTTGATTTTAAGTATTTTATATTGGAAAACAAAGATCCACAAGTATTTGTCCAGGCGCAAAGAGAGTTCAATTTCAAATCACATTTTCTCAACAATAGGAAGCTATTTCCATTCACTAAAGTCCAGAATTTTCCTTCGTAAATTCGAATTTTTCGTGTAGTTTTAATTCAGTGTCATTTCTTATATTTATAATTTCTAATTCTCAGTCCTCCATATTGGAAATATCAAAATATGTTGCGATTTTATGAGTCACATCATCCTCTTTATGAGAGAAAGGATTAATAAAAAACGTCAAGAATTCTTCAAATCTGGTAATAAATTCTTCCAATAAGGAATCCAAATATTTGGTATATTGATAGGTGTTAGCATTTCCATCGTAATAATTTTCTATTACCATTTTTAAATATGGGAAATGTGATAAATTATCTTTTTCCATATGCGATTTCCAGAATGCGAATTAAGCTTTAAATGCATTTATCGTACTTGTCATAGAAACAATATGATGATTTCTACCCTGTAGTTTCAAATTTAGTTCCTTCAGCTTTACAGTTAAATCAGTTAGAAAGCCTAGCTCAATTAACCAAGGTTTTTGCTCTAATTCTAAACAAATTTCATTACTGGATAATAGAAATTCTTTCATCCGTGGAAGTAAATTTAAAAACCACTCTACTGATCTCTCTGAATCAAATATCTAAACTCAAATAATCAAAAATATCTAAATCAAATATCTAAACTCAAATACCTAAAATATAGATATATATTTAGGCGGCGGGCACTTTAAAATTGCTTCGCGGGCACCTTGGTGCCCGCAGTCACCGCATTGCCAACCCCTGGTCTAGGGTGAACACTATTTGTAATGTGATTTAGGTGCAAGAAATTATACATGCCTTGATGTAAATTAAGGTAATTCCATTAATTGTAAATTAAGGTAATTCCATTATACTATAACAAATTTATTTATTGCGTAGAGATTAACGTTATTGAGGATGATAAAATCCTTTATTTTTCAGTTTATATAATTCTGAGTGATAGCTTTTTGAAACCAGATTGTGTGTTCAAATCCCATGGTTGGTATGGGTGTTAGTAGCTGTCCAAAATTGGCTTTAAACTGTAAGTCCCAGTTAGCTTAGCTCTTGTGTTGCAAAAGATGACCACAGTGCTCCAAATTAGCTTACCATTTCATTATATGTGACTATCCAAATTTAAGAACTAGAACTGGCTTAACATGAACAGTTTTTCAATGATTTAATTTGTGAAGGAGAAATGAATTAAACCCCATGAATTTTAAAGGTAGGGGGGGGGGGGAGATAGATGTTTGATATCAGAAAATGTGCAATGCACGAGGGAGGATTCTTTGTTTGGTTTGAAAACATAATTTAATAGTAAGTTTTAAATAGATATGTGATTCAATCTTTAAACTTTTCTCTTTTCAAATTAAAATAAAACTATGAAATATTTATTATATTGTATAAAAGGATAAGAATCCAGAAAAGTTAAAGTAAATGTGCATATTTAATATAGTTAAAACTTGTTTCTGCCTTTGTTATGTAAATTTGATATATTATTAATCTTTGCTAAATATGTTAAATGTCAGTCAAATGTTTATTCATATACTGAATACATGTTATGCTCAGTTGCTTTTTATTATTTAACCTATGAAAGTATATCAAGATCTTTTTCTTATCTGTTGAAAATGTTTAGTTCTACAGTTACTTCTATTTTCTTTGTAGGTGGCACTGTGTTTTCAAAAGATAGCTGGCGAGCTGTTAGGAATACGATTAACCCGATCTGAGCAAGAAACTGTCCAGCCTGTAGTAAAAGCTGAGATAGTCCAAACTCTGTCTCCTTCAAGTTCTGAAGACACTTCCATTGAGCCATCTAACTCTGCTAAAAGTAGCAGTGTATGTGTTATTCAATAAAATATGCTTTGAAATTAAAATCCATCACATTTGAAGGCATATCCGTCCAAGCACAGCAATAAATAGTTTGCCTTTACTTATAAGTACAAGATGTGTGATATTTGTTGGATATTATTTTGCAATAATTCGTGTGAGTGTATGTATCAACCTATTTCACCTATGTTCTAGTCATTTTGATTTTACACTTATCTTTTTTAAAAATATATCTTGTTATGCTGCTTCCAATTATTCTTTTACATATGCATTGTATCAGTATTTTACATCTGTTATAAAAATAAATGCATTTATTAAAAATATGAAAGTACTAGTTATTTTTTTCAAAACTGATAACATTTTAAATTACATCTAGGGTTTTTCTTATTCTTTATTGGCACTAAATTACTTTATATATATATGACAATACCTAAATTTTACAACTTTTTTCTTAAGTATTTGAACTTGGAAACTACTGCCACATATTTGGTAATTTTCACAATATTTCACCTTTGTAGAGGAGGCCTAGAATATATGAAGCTTTGAAAATTTGAAGTGGAAATGGTGAATTAGTAAGAATAATTTAGGAAACGAATGTACAACAAATAGTTTTAAAGATGTAAATTTGGATCTAAAAATAAAATGGTCATTTCTGCTTCAAAATAATCTTATAGTCATGTTTAACAGGAGTGCAGAAAATCAATAGTCTCAAGCGTTTCTGTAGATTAAATGGAATTATCAAATTTCTTTTAATGGTTAAACACAGCCACTGTTATTTACTTTTGCAGCAAAACTGCTGTAATTCATTGCCAATTTGAAGTACATAAATCTGATTGATTTATTTTGAAATTAGACTTAGAACCTAAGTAATTCAACTAAATTTCCTGTAAAATTCTCTTTTGTATAAATCAGTATTAAATAATGATAAATTTTATTTCCTAAACAAATTTTTAGTTTTTTAATAACTTAATGAAATTTAAAATATAATTAGATATCAGAGCATGGTGTATTATAATAATATGAATTTATATTAATCCATTTCTGTGTTTTCTGCCACGAAAACACACAAATGAAGAGAATTGACCTTTCACAGACACAAGTTGGAAAAGTATTTTTATTCTCTGGCCAAACTTAAAATAATATATTTTGAGTTGAACTTGTGTTTGAAATGTCTACTTTTTTTAATCTTCACTGTATACTTGTGTTTATTTAATGAACCAATTGGCATTTTGTCCTTTACTTTTTTTAGTAGAAACTTTTTTGTGGAGTAAAAAAATTGTAGTATAGTTTCAGGAAAAATAACTATGGAAACAGTTATTGTCTTAATTATAAAAACTGATAAAGTTGATTTTGTTTGTGGATTTTGAAGGAAAAACACACAATCTTGGGTGATATTTCATCTCAAGGAGATGTGACCCTAGGCACCATACACTGGGGTCGGATTTTGAGTACATAAAACTTTAAAAGCTAAGTGGTGAGGTACAAGTAATTTCTTAGCTTCATATTGATTTCTTGTGTTTCTTATCAGTTTGTTTAACTCCTGCTAAAGAGCAGTTTGGACCTTTAAAATAGTCCTTGGTGGCAGCTGACGAAGTGGAATGTGCACCACAGACATAACTCTTTTGGATTCAAATTCAGAAACCTCTCTGGTTGCTCTGTGTGTAGGATGTTTCTATGATGAATTTGATCCATCAACTAAACTATGTGAGGATATACATAACAAATAAATGTAAAGAAACAAATTTGGATCTAAAAATAAATTAGTCATTTCTGCAGTTCTTCTTCAAAATAATCTAATAGTCATGTTGAACAGGAGCAGAGAAATCATTAGCATCATGCATTTTTGTACTTAAAAGGTAGGGATTCTGTACATAGAAGGAATTGTTCATGCATGTAAATTATAGCACTCCTGAAGTCCAAGAAGTTTCTATTATCTTGTCTCTGTAACTCTTAGCATTTAAGATTACTTCTATTAAAGATATGGAGTTATCATTTCACATATTTACCCATACCACAAAGTTTATGTCACCAAATTAATTTTCTTGTTCTGAGTTTTGATGCTCTTGAACTATCTTTGACATATGTTTTTTCATTATGTTTCAGTTTGAAAGTGTGTTTGTGACAAGTTATTTCACCCCCCTCCCCCTTATATTTAAAAGTATCAAAAATGTATTTCTCTGATAGTTTTAAACAAGTAATCATACTATGGAATAGTCCATTGCAGCTGCTTTTAAAGCTAAAAGAATGTGACTATAAAATATTTCTATATGCATATCTTAGTATAAATGTTTAAACACGCTTTTAGTGCACAGACAGTTCCCAAGCAGTCATCACTGACATTGTTCAGGTAATGCAAGATATTGGTCCTCCTGATGGTTGTGAGTATACTCATTAGCATCTAACCTCATCTACATTTTAAAACCTTTTCTACAGCCTGAAAAGATACATTCAGCATTTTGAAGACCTTAGTCTGCGATAAGGAGAGTAGCTTCATATAAAAAAATAAACACTTTTTAAACCTATCTACACGAAGAATTAAGCACCTTTGTCGGTTTACACTTATATGTATGTATATTCATTTATTTATTAAGCTGCCCGTGTATAGTGGTCAGCATCTCAGGCTTCCACAAAGTGGACCAGGGTTTGAATACCAGATATGGCATGGACGTTTCCGTGCCGTCCCTTCATAGGGAGTATAGTCATAGTGTTCACTGACCTATATGGTGTTCCCATAATTAAGAAGTCAATGAATTTGTGGGGTGGATGGGTCAATGTCCTCAGGACAAAGTACCTTACCAATTGTTTCAAGAAATCCTTTGGAACAATGTTTTTTTTTTAATATTAGCTTGGACAGAATTATACTAAAATTTCAAGATGGTAAAAATTGGTTCATTTTTATATTTTTTTAATTAAATTATAATTTGCAAACAAATACACTCTCTTTTGCATTCTGAAAATAGTAGATTTACGACAGAAAATTCATTGACTTTTCGAGCATAACTTGTTTGCAAATTTGCAGTATTTTTGGAATCCACATCCTAGTATCACAGCTGGTAACACCCTGTTTATAGCACCTGTATATAATTTCAGACATAACATTTTATACTTATGCTACAAAACCATATTTTTAGTTCAGGAAAAATAAAGACATTTAATGCACGCAGATAAAAAATTATTTTTACACAGAAATAATTTTTAAGCATTTTACTCAAAAGAGCATAAAAAGAGCGCACCTTTCCCTTAAAAACGTTTTCAATCATAAGTACTATTAAGTAAGCACCCTGTGCAATTGTTCTGCATTGAGCTTATTTTTTATCATTTTATCTTGCTATAAACTCAATTTGGCAGCATACATTCACTAAATTTTTAAGAAATCTTCTCTTACAGCGAATGTGTGCAAATGGAATTAGACACTCAGAGTAGAGTAATTATACCATAGTAAAGTATTTATTATTACTATGATATAATTGTAACTGCCTGTATAGTATAGAGGGAAGTGGGCTTGAGTTCAAATACTGAGTACGACACAGATGTTCCATATTGTCCCCTCATATGTAGTAGTGTTTGTTCGCCTATATGGTGCTCCTGTAATAAAGTGACCAACAAAATAGCAGTGTGGATGAATAAATATCATCGACTAAAAACCTAGAGCACTAGGGAAAAAGATGATACATTTGCGCAGATTGCATCTGATATGAGAAAGTGCACAGAGATTGGTTTGGCTGTGTGTCATGTATAGAGCTATTTTTGATTCTATATTGGTTTTAAGCCTTTTCTCCTATATTTAAAAAAATTTTTAGATTCCGAAGTGTATAAATTCAACCATTCCTATGTATTATTACATCATTTGGCAACTTTACAAACTTGAGACTTTTCACATACCAATTAAAACCCATAGACCCATCTCATACCAATTAAAAATTTGATTTTAAATGTTTTAAATCTGAAAATACAGTAACAATATATTCCACACCTAAATGCTGGTATATTTGTAAAATTTTACAGACGTTTAACAGACATGCATACATGGAAAGTCTACTGAGTGCAAATTTTTATTAAATGTATTTTTTCATTACACAATTAACATTTTTTTGTAAATTCAAACAATTGATACATATTTACAAGCTCAACATTCATGAGCATCAAAATAACTTAATTGGAAATTTAATAAAGTTTAATGAAAATAAAGAAAAGAAAAATAAACAAATATAGACAGCAAGCTGTTTTATCTTACATTTTAAATATATTTATGATTATATTTTGAAGAAAGGTAATCAATACACTTTAATATATATACTACTTTCATAAGTCAAACAAAGCATAAATTTACAGCAATTTTAATGGTACACAGAATTTTAAAGCATTCACACTGTCTTAGCACAAGTTCATTTGAAGGTAAGATCTAGTCAACTTAGGTATATCACAGTCCAGTCATGTTTATCTCGATTTAAAGATTAAGAAATAATGGAAGTGTTTAGCTTGTAAAGAATTCTAAATATAAGATTGAAAACTATATTCATATAAAACTTCTAACACTAGTTAAATAAAAGGAAAACACTTCCATCCTTTAATTGTTTTATCATAAAATCAGATAAAATTAATACAACGTATATTAATTCTAGCATTTATCAAGAAATGTTTACTAGAGAGAATGCTTAATGCTAGATTTAGAATGCTACTACACATGGTATTACTAGCAAGAACAATTCAAAGAAGCATTTTCTGTGCTTTTCAGGATTTATCAATGAAGTATAACTAGATTTTGTATTGTGCCAAAACAAATGTATAGCTTTAGAAATGTCTGTTGCATTTGTCATTCATTCACACACACCAAAAAAAAATCTCACCCCGTTATTCTCTCTCTCTCCTTACAACAATATGACAGCTCCTGGTATCCAAACAATAATGTATCACATGAAAGTTGCCTATTATGAACAAACTAAAAGTTCAAGCTTTTTAAATAAAAGGACACAATAAAAATTCAACTTTGTAACTGCAATGGATATAGATAAACATTGCATATTGTCAGTACATTAACTATCCCAAACAAATAATCAACTCTGCTAAACATCTTCCCCTGCAAAAATATACATCTCAACGCAACAGGTCAAGTTCTATGTATTTTTTATTTTCTCCTGTGAATCATGCCTTCTGCTTTGGAGACAAAGTATAAGTAAGGCATAAATTTTGGTTTGGACAGGATTGGTTGGTTGGGAGTGCTATGGTCATTTTTTGCTACACAAGAACTAATTTGACTGGACCTACTGCTTAAAGCTAAATCTGAATGGCTACAAATATCCATGCCAATAGTGGTACTTGAACCCACAGACTCTGGTACCAAATGCCAGCACTCTAGCCATCATGCCATCTCTCATTTGGACAGAGATGTATTTACCTCATAGAAGGAAGTATTTCTAGTATGTTAATATTTTTATTTTGAGTAAAAATATCTGTTTCTGGATATACAGCTCATAAGCAATGTAATAACTTTTACTTTTTTTTCAAAACAATTTTGTATTGAAATATTCAAATAGAAAAAAAAAACTAATCCAGATTGAAATTTGAGCCAACATCTTTAAGCTTAATACATGCCTACTTGGCCTATAAACTATACCACCACACAATCCAAGTACTGAATTTTGTAAGCAGTTTAAAGCAGTAATTTATTAGTCACAATGTAGTTCAAATGATTAAAATTTCAACTTTTACAATGAACCGCTGCTCTGTCCTTAATGTGATTCTTTTAACAATTTCAGGAACAGCTATGTTTCAGAACACCTTTAACTTTTCATCTTTTCAGGAGGTTATTTGGCTTTTAAATATCATATAACACAGATAAGACTACAAAAATGTCTTTTGAAATCAGTCGAATACAATTCAGTGTACCAGAGAAGAGAGAGAGAATACCAGTTACCTTTGACAATAAAAGAAATTTGTATAGATCAAATTAAAAATAACAATCCTGTACAATTTTTAGTATATGATTTTTTTGTTTGTTTTTTTAGAAGTAAATTCACCGGTAAAAGTACAAATATTACAAGCATTAATCTTTCTAAATTAATTCACACAGTTTAAATTAAGAGAACCATTAAAAAAAAGTTAACGAAATATTTTGAGATCTCATAATTACTAATAGATTGCTTGAAGCTATATATATACAGTGGTACCTCGACTTACGAGTTTAATTCGTTCCAGGACTTAGCTCATAACTCGAAATACTCGTATCTCGAATCAATTTTCCCCATTGAAATGAATGGAAATGCCATTAATTCGTTCCTGGCTCCCCCAAAACACCACAATTTTTTTTGTTACATGTTTTTAAATAAGAAAAACATGCTTATAAACAACGAACATTGTACAAAAACACAATACAATAGAATGTACTGTGATAAATTTGTTTTATTAAGTATAATGTACAACATTTACCTTGGAGATTAGACTTGAAGATGCTGATGGAAGAGAAGGAGAAAGGTTGAACTGAAAAATTAAATCTTACTCGTTGATTTTTGAACTTTTCGCCCCGCTTTCCAGACTTTCGCATTTATTACCAGCTACTCTCTTACAGTGAACGAGTGAGACACGGAAGCTGGGCGATTATTACAACGTCCACTGTGGCTGTAATGTCCAGATTCTTTTTTCTGAGAATCCGAAGAACGCTTTCTCAGAATCCAATCTCTCTGTTTAAGACTGGATAGTAGTCTTAGAATAATATTATACAATTGTATAATAATTGTACATAAAGGTTGTAAATATTAGATGCTTCTTGTGTTCTCATTTGATGAGCAGGTAACATGGCATTCACTGCTCAAACTAGCAGTAGGATATCTGAAGCTTGCTCGTAACCCGAATTTTAGCTCGTAACTCAAAGCAAAAAATCTACTGAGAGAATGCTTGTATCTCGAAAAATTCGTAAGTCGAGGTACCACTGTATATATATTTTTCTTCTGACATTAGTGAAGCAGTAAAAATAAGTAAAACCATAAACAGAGTGCAGTATGCATTGTTAACAGCATTATTTTTAATATTCACTTAAATTAAACATTTACTAATGACTGAAATAAACAAATTCAGTCATTTTGAGGTTCTATGTCTCAAAAATCATTTGCAACAATCTATAACAATGTAATATAACTGAAATTATGAAAAATTATCTTTTATAATAAACTGAATATGTACATACTGTTTTACAATTTACCTTAATTTTATATATATATATATATACAACCCTGAGTCCAACATGTTAAGTGAAAATATTTAAACAATTATAACAGTTCAACTATTTCACAGTGATACTAAAAGAACAAAAAAAAAAGTACTTTGTGGTCAGTATTACTGAGGCCATATATTATTTTAATTATTTATTGAGTAATGTTAGGTATTACATTTTAGTGTATAATTTTTTTAAACACAAACTATCATAATTTACTCTTTTTTGTTGATAACAGACGGAAGTTTTCTCATAAAAGGTAAACATCTCTTTACTATGGAAGACTAAACCTTGTCCCCAAAAATACTTAAATTTTAATCAGATATAAGGTTTAACACTTTCAAAAACATTAAACTCTAACCTTTGATGACCAATTAGAGGAAAACAAAGAAATGTCTAAAATAAATTGATCTGTGGAGTTTCAGATAATACCAAAATATAATTTTTTTGGTAATAAATTTTTAAGACCATTAAAATAACCATACAATTTATATATTAACAAGTTGAAGTATACAAACCCTGGCTCAAATATGCTTTAACCCACTGCTTGGCGTCCTTTGTTGGATGGGTGATAAACGTGCCAAATATGGCAATGTTGATATTTTGAAGCCATGGAATGATTATGCTTTTCACGCATGCATTAATGTGATTTTGCAATCTAGCAATTTTATTGGCTAAGTGAGGTCACTAGCTGTTGATTTGAAATTAACTGTTAAATTACAGTTAAGGTAGTCATCGTCAGATTTTCAAATGAGGTGCTTGTGTTTTTGCGTGAGATTTTTGTATAACATGGCGTTTGTTTTTGATATATTTCATTTGAGAAAAAATGGCTATCGATTTATCGGTGATGTCGCCATTTATTACATTATTGGATGATTGAATGGTGTATTGCCATTTGTGCCTACGAGTTTCATACATCCTACAGTAGGTATGTTTTACTGACTGCTACAGCTAGCATATTCATGGTGAAGCTGGCAGTTGGGGATTTCACTGTTTTTGGATTGGAGCATAATGGAGCGAAACAGAGTAGAACAGGGTATCTGAGTGAAGTAAAGATCCTGTGTGCACCTACGATTTTCATACAGCCAGCGGTAAGTTTGTTTTACCAACTTATTTATTCTTCCTAGGTTGTCATTTTGTTTATGTTTATGCGGAGCATCTCTGGCAAGTTGTAATCCCAGAGATGCTCCATAGCAATTTGGCAATTTAAAAAAAATCGCAAAGCAGTTGGTTAAAGCACATTTTCACCCAAACCCTTTAACAGTGCTATGTAGGTATGCTATATGCATAAACAATGCAATGATAATTTTGAGCAATAAGTATCAATATTTTGCACAAAAGTGCAAAATTCTTCTACAGTTTACAGTAATTATGCACTAAACATATGGCATCAGATAATTCTTTATGTCTATTTAAACACTACAACTGAATTTTGACTAAGATAGTCTGGCAAATTAATGTATATAGCAAAACTTTCTATATATATTCTTTCAATAGCTTATGACCATTAACAACATCCAAGTATAATTTGCATCAGTTCAGATGAAAGAAAATTACATACTATAAAGATAAATAATGCATGCTAGATAAAGAATATTAAATATACAAAAGAGGCATTTAAATTATAATGATACAAAATTTACAAGAAAAATATAATCAGCATGCATAATATGCAGATTATAATACCGTTATTTACCAGTATGTAAAATATATGATACAAAAAATGAAAGAAAACAGGAGAAATAAGCTTAACATGTTTAAAATTAACATAACTTAAAAAATTCAGAATGTAACCAGAATAATTTAAACTTAAAAAAAAAATTCATTAGGATTATTAAATTATAAAATACTCTGCGATATAAAGTTATGATGATTTAGACATACAAATATATATTATCATATGTTAATTTTTAAAATAGGTAGATTGAATATATTAGTTACAGTAAAGGTAAGCAAAACGTTTATTAAAAAGTGAGATTAAACAATGGAGATTAATTAATGAATTAACAGTAATATTACAATATATACAATCATTAATTTGTAAAATAATGCAGATAAAATTTGAGAAATGAAATTGTAGGATTAAGACAAAAATATATATATATTAAGAAGAAAATCAAATATTATCAACTTTAATTTTAAAAGGATGTTTATTCATATCAATACATATTGGTTAAAATAAGTTTTAAATTTTGTATGGTGCTAGATAATATCAACATAAAGAAGTATAGAAAATATTCTGATACATTTTCTTAAAATTTTCTCATTCACCTGTGTTGGTAAATGGAATTCAGTATAATCTATAATCAAACATTATGTGTTACATGCTATACAGGTCATGCCACTCATAACCAATGAAGAAAATCAGGATAGTCCACAAAATTTGGGTTAGTTGATTACCATTTTCCCTGCAAGCTTAACATGTGATAGTTGTTTTAATATATATCCTAATGTGGATATATATTTTTTTCAGTATATAGAAATACATGAAATTAAGAATAAATGAACATTCTGTGAAAAGAAATGAAAATCAAAGTAATTGCTCTGAACATACAGGCCAATATTATACAAAAAGAAACACTTAGGAGCTTCTGAAACTTAAAGATTATCACATAATTTCAAAGGAATTCATAGATTTTTCCTCCCCATATATTTCAAAGTACGAGGAACTACCAGAACTGTTATTTATCCGAAATGCGATCATTAGTACTTTGAATGACATGTAAAACTCAGTATATGAACAGAAAATAATTACATTAATCAGCACTTTTCAGTTAACAGGGCACCAGTTGTATTTGTATGGCAAATCACCTAACATAGTAACCTGTTTATTTCCCATCACAAGTAGCTATTCAATGACGATGATATTGAAAATAAGCAGATTAACATTAATGCTATAATTTTCCCTTCTAGATTATGCATTGCTCTTTTGTAGAAGTGCTTTTTTTTTATACTAAAAAGGAAAGAATCACCTAGACTTAATTGAATTCATGTGGTTTCGAGTCTCGGTTGTATGAGAAGATGCAAATATTTTCGGCCATGTTAAAAGAAATTGGCAGCTTTTATCCTCCAGTGTAATCCAAATATAATATGGTAAAATACATTTATTTTTCTTATTTGTGAATTTTTGTATTTGTCTGTTTTTGGTATTTATTTTTGATTTAAAACTGTCATTTTTATTAAATCCAAAGTTCTTCCTATTTTAAGTTAGATTTTGAACCAATATTTACATTTCGCACCAAGCGGCAGCCATTAATTGAAAAGTACCCATTAATATTACATTACAAATATAATTCTCGTTTTATAAACACAAAAGAGAAAATATTAGTGATTTGTACCACCCAATTTTAATTGTCAAGGAACATATATCAAAGAGAGAGAAAAGAAAAATCAAATTTCAAATCAGCTTCCCAGTTACGAATATAATTATAACTAAATTTCAATTTCATGTATTTATGTTGAATTTCTTATTCTTTACCACTGAAACCCTTCCTGGAATTACAACATTATGACATTATATAAAAAAGTACTTAGAACAAGCTTAGAAAGTGTCTTAAATCTTACGGATTCAAGTAAAAAATAATTTTAGTTGGATACATAAATCAACTACAAATATCAACAATAATTACAGTCCTCCAAAACTTTGGCTGGAAATAATCCAATATTCAGTGTACAGATTTGGCATTTAATATAGAGACATGATAATAATTCTACTTCAATACTGACTCTTTTCACACAACTAAATCTCTGAAATGTTTTTATTTATAAAGTTCACAGCAGCAAAACCATATTGCAGAAAGAAAATGTTCTAACATGTACACTATATTAATACCTCTTAACATATTTAATCTTTGTAATATTCCAAGTTTTGTTATAACAGAACTTATTTAATTTATTTTATGATCAAAATCACATGAAGGAAATATGGGTAATATGTGAAGACATGGTAGTTTCATGACCAGCTTGATTTAAAAAGCATTCAACTATATAACAACTGTATTTATTAACACAATTGCCTTTCGTTATGAAAAAAAAAATTTCCAATTAGGAGGACTTTGATATGAGACACTATTATACACATTTCAGTGTAACATAAAACCTTGAGTATCTGTGGCTAGTTATAATAGCTACAATAATTTCCAGGCAATAAAACTTATGTACCCATAACATAATGTAAAATTTTCATGACTGGACATATTACGACTGGACGATAAGGGAAAGATTTTGTAAATCCTGTATGTATTTTAACTAAAATTTATATTGATAGAAAAGAATGCTGTGGTGTAATAAACATTATACAAGCTTTAACTATGTTTTATAACAAAACAATATTTTAGCATTCCACTTTTTTCTCCAATGAAATTCCACATTACACAGCACCAATGTGGCAAAACATTAAGTCAGTCAACCGGAGAGGAGAAATAAATTTATAAAGAAACTTTAGGTCCAGTATATGGAGCTGAATCACACCAAAAGTCTGAAGGTGGAGACCTTCTCAATAACCATGTCTTAACTTCAGAATCTGGTTTATTAGTTTCTAAAGCAACATAATAATGACAGTCTCGCTCTATCATGTCGTAAGGAGGTGCTAGTATATCCAGGAAAGCTGCTGTCCCTCCCACTGCACATATTTCATGGTAGTTTCCCTCTCTCGGTCGCAATACACAAGGCTCGTCTTTATCAGTAATATTTGCAGACATATGCTTTTCAACAGGAACGAGGGAATCTTTCTGCGTGCTTTTAACTCTGTTATTTATATCTTGAGGTATTATGTTATTACCAGGAACATTTGACACTGCGCTATATGAGGTAATTTTAACAGTACCTTGAATTACTTTCAATACTCCATGCATGTTAGGATGATCATGGAGAGGTATTCGAGCTCCATGCTTTAAAAGAAATATACCCATTGAAAAAGTCTGGTTTTCTTCAACTTCAATGTAAGTAACTGGTGCTGATGGTTTAGCAGCACTGCCACTATTAACAGTTCGCACTGCATCTCGACTAAGCCTGAGATCAGCTGCACGTATTCTGCTAACACTTCTAATTAATCTGCTTAAACTTTCTGTAAATCCTTCATCGGTAACACTTCTAGAAAAGGTAAGTTGTGCTTGTTTCGCTATCGTTTCTACTAACGAAGACATGATTAAACATTGAGGATGAGAAAATTCGGAATGATTTCGGCTCTTGCACTGATATTGAATATAAATAATGAATATTCGACCAAAAGATGTATAGAGTCTGTACTTTAACCTTACGAGTACAGACTTTCAACTTAATGAAAACCTAGGATGCCATCGATAAAGAAATAGAAAGTAGAAGTTTAAAAATATGGTTGTGATGTGATGCCTATTGCTTCTTTGCAATTAATAAGGAAATTGAAAGGAAATGTTTTTATCAAAGTTTTTACATGTTTATTCTCATCTTTCTTATCATTGAACATATATTCAAGAACTATTAAGTAGAATCCATGAAGCTACAGAAGGAGGAGTAGCTCCGTATTAAAAAAGTGTCTCCCATTTGGTCACCACCACTAGGTGGAGCGCGCGCCTTTATTTGCGCCGCTATAACACGGAAACCATACGCTTTAATATCAATTTTTCGTATTTTTCAAAAGAAACAAGTTTTTTTAGTGCGTTTTTTAATATGAATTTATTTATTCAACTTAACAATTGTTTATTTTCATTCAAAATGTTTATTTGATTTGCCTTTTTTTCTAAACTTCCTTAAAATTCTTAAGGGTGCGATCACCTTTGCATGCGCAAAAATACACTGGTTTTACTACCAAGCTTAATGTGTTGCCAAACAGTGAATTTGTAATTAATTTAAACCAATTTTTTAGGAGGAATTGTACAAAGTTTTATCTATTAAAAAACAGAATTGTTGGGAGATTATTAGAAATTATTTTATGAAAAAAATGCTTTATGAATAGTGAATCTTAGATCAATGCATTGTGCAGATTTTTTTTAAAAACTATAAGAGATATATATTAAATTATTTGTATATATTTTATCCATAGGTTATAATTTAATCTACACCTAAAATAGTTACCATATTTCACATAAAAATATTTTTTCAGGCAAATGTATTGTAATGTACAAAATAATATAAATTAAAAAACAAATTCTGCAGAAAAATTAGTAATATGCATTTACCTAAATTTAGGTAGAAATTGCATAAACATGCAAGATATACATTTATACAAAAAATTTAGCAATTTGTGACGATTAGTTTTGAAGAAATAGTGTACACAAGTTTCAAAATAACAGTTTTTAGAAAAAGCAATTTAAAGTTTAAATTTTCTATAAATTACTTTACTATTAGCTTTATACATTTGGCCATAAAATCGGTTCTAATTGTAGTATCGACTTAAATTTTTTTATAAGATTCTTTATATTCCATTCTTCAAAATTAAGTCATAATAAAAAATTGAGTTTTCTGAAGGTTTTAAGTTGATCTCCCTCCTTAACCTTCCTGCTGTGTTCATTTCGAACATACACACACTGTGTTCGGGTCCAAATGGACCCAATGTTTCTAATTTCAACATCTAACAATATTTTTATTATATATTTTTTAACTAAATTAATGTAACAATTTCTTTTAGTCTTTTGAGAAAGTATTAAACATAAAATACAAATTTTCATGTAAGTTTATCCATAATATACATATGTATTTATCACACTTCATGCATACATTTTGAAATTTATTATCTGATTTACACAGATAGCAGCGGCCTCTTTTTCTTGTAATGCTCGTCGAGTCCTGTGTTTCAGGGCTTGAAATTGCTTTGCTGTTTGATTGCTTTTGCATACTTCTCACTAATTCAGCTGTAGCTTTTTGTCGTGGGAACGCGTCTCTTCTACAGATATGGTCTTGTACTAAAGCCATACCTAGTGTTTCAATGAAAACTCGTCACCCTCTCTTTGAATTTTGTTTCCAATCTGGATTTACTGCCAGGAACAGTATGTACGCATTCACTGCCGAAATATCAAGAACATTTGAAAATACAGCGATTGGCCACCTATTAGTTTTTTTTTACAAGTGTAGCATGGAATCATTTTATCTAAGGTGTCTACACCATCTTTCGTAGAATTATAATCCAGGATTGCTTGTGGTTTTCTAGATTCTGAAGTGTCAACTTTTTTTTCAGCGTGTAGTGTGCTTTGAATAAAAACACATAAAGTTTATTTCTTTTGGGTATGTATGAGACAAGCATGGTATCATCCATGAGCGCAAATATTGATGAATAAACTTCCTTGTTTTTAGTTTGAAGCAATTCAGGAGGAATGGAAGTTTTGTATTTTCTCATTGTTCCAATCATTGTTATATTCCTTTTCAATAACATCTGTCCAAGTTTATTAGACGAAAAAAATTGTAGCACACGTTACATTATGTCCTTTTAGACCATAAGACAAATAAGACCAACCCCAAGTCCCTGATCTTTCTCACGTGGTTGGTTTGTTAGCCTTCCAAGATATGGTTGAAACGCAACTGCTTTCATTGTCACAGAGAACCCAAAATTTTAGGCCATATTTTGCCGGCTTCTTAGGCATGTATTGTCGGAATGGGCAGTTTCCTCTGAAAGAAACCAACTGTTCATCAACTGTCACATATGCACTGGGATTAAAAAGTTTTGGTAATGTCTCCACCCATGTATCCCATAAATCACGAATGGCTGCAAATTTATCATTTTGTCTCCTATATGAACGTGTTCCTCGATCATCGAATCTCAAAACTCTTGATAAATGAAAGAACCTTTCCAAACTTATAGTTGCCCTAAAAATAGGTCTGCCTTTCTCTGAATATCACAAACTTTCTGAACTTTCATTGTAGGATTTGAATACTCCAGCAAGTAAAAGTAAACCTATATAGGCACTGAATTCAACACTGTCGATTTCTTTCCACTTATCTCCAAACACACGTGCACCTTCTATATTTGAGTTCTTGATGACAATTTTCTCAATGTCTTCTGTAATAAACAATCGAAAAGCAGACAGTTCGTCGTGAATTTTTGAAGTAATGTATCTGGTAGGTCCTGGTGTAAGGTTCAAATATCCTTCGAGGTACGTTTACCTGTTTTCAATGAGTCACTTCTGTACTGAATCAGCTTATCTTTTGATAAATAGGTGCTTTTTGTAAATTCATTTTCTATTTCATCGTCTTCGGAAGATAGCTCAGAAGCTTCAGAGATATGATCTTCTAATCCCGACACAATTCCTTCGTCATCTGAAGCAGCCAGTAATATATCATAAATTTCTTCTTTTGGTAAAGTTCGATTCATCATTGAACTCATAAATAAAAGCAAGCTGGAATAGGAACGAGTGTTACTAAGACACAAAACATTCAGCCCGATTTCAAAACTGCAACGATGTTCAAAGAAGAAAGGGAAATTCCCCTATAAGACTTCCAAAGTTTCTTATTGGTTATGGCGTTTATGCATCCCCAGACAGTCTGTCGGGGAAGGAATTAGAGAAATTCAAAAATTATTTAAACCATTACACGTTTCCAAAGCTAAAACTGAAAAATGCTATTCATGCAATAAAATATGAAAGAAAAAATATATACTATTAATACACATAAATGTATTTATAATATGTATTAATAATAACTATAGTTATTATTATATATATATTATTCATTTATATATACTCTACATACTATAAATAAGATAATTTTGATAATTTTTAAAAGTAATACATGCATTTTAGCATTAGGGTCCAAAAGGACCCGAATGCAGTGTACGTAAACTTTTTTTTTCACAAGTAGGCTTATGTTGCAATCAAAACAAAAAATGAGTCTATTTCATCTAATAGCAAAATGAGCACATTCATGAAGCGACAACATAATACCCATGTTATTTTTAATTTTATTGCAAAATTAAATAGCTTTTGGGTCAAAATGGACCCGAACACAGCACGAAGGTTAATGATTCAGAACGTATACGTTACCCGGTGTGTCAGCCATCAACGACCATATTCGCCAAGTAACCAGTCGCTGGCGTAATTCCGGAATACGCAGCCGAGGATCCGCTTGTTCATGTTAATTTTCGGCCATAGGAGCCGTGTCAAGGAGTATAATTTACTCCCGACGGTTGGCCCCCACCGGCCCCGATCTCCCTCCTTAAAGGAAATGACTAAATAATGATCCATTATTTTCTAGAGCGAAGTAGTTACATATAAAAGCACACACTAGCTGCAGCTACAGAGTATGCAATGTCCAAATATGAGTTGACAAACATCTGATACATGAAGAGTCATACTTCATTATATAAACATTTTCAGAATAATTTTGTATTAGTTCCAGAATAAATGAGTTCAGAATTTTGCAATAATTGAGTAATTATGGAAATGAAATTACGGAAAAAAAATTGTGAAAAAAATCTCTTATGGAAAAAAAATTGTGAGAAATACTACTGATTAACCAAAACACACACACACATAGTGATATAAGAATATTTTTATTTGTAGATAGTATGAATAATACATCATACATAACAGACTTTAAAAAGAAAACCAACATTTTCTATCAATAATCACAAATAAATTCTAATTAGGACTAATAAAATAGGAAGTCAATTCTGCCTTTAATCCCACAACACTTAATTATCCTCCTTTGGAAAAAAAATCAATCAAAGCATCTCAGATTACACTTTTTAAAACTGGAGGTATAACCGTCAAGTTGGTAAATTACTGAATACAAATTTTTTTCAGTGAATTTAAAAAAAACCCAAATAACATTGACAAGGACAAATCAGCTATTTTTTGCATTTTAACAAAGTATGGGTTTCATTGCACTCACAGTAAAATATCAGAAAATATTTTATTTTAAAATTATACACAACAAATTTTGCATAAGTATTTATAATGACAATATTATCATACAATGAAAGCTTATTTACATATCGAAACTAATTTAATAGTGATTAAATTATATATTAAGGTATATAAGCATAGTCAGGAATTACCTTCAAGTTGGTAAGTTACTGATTACAAAAAATTTCAGCGAATTAAAAACCTTTTTTTCTGAAATATAGGGATAATTGAAAAATAAAACATGCTTATTTCCGGCAGAATTTAAGTTGTCTTAACTTTGTGTTTGCTTTAAACACAGCAGCTGTATTTTTCTCTCACTATTATACAGCTTATATTAAAACAAAACATTAATAATGTTCTTACCTTAGGAGCAGAAAACAAACTAGGATTTCTCTGTCCAGTTTCTTTGTTTCTTTTTATGGCTGATCGATAGTCACTAGAACAACCAATGCAAAACATGTTGGCATATCTGTCCACAGAATTTACTTAAAAATTTGTAAAACAATTTTCAAAAACACGCGTCCATATAACTTAATGAAAAATCGGCGCCCTTAGAACATGTCGCTCCATGTGCTGGTGAGCGACCACAATCGGTCCATTTTTCGAGGAATTCCCCATTGAAGCTTATGCTCCTTCTTACAGCTTCATGGTAGAATCTAAAGGTATTGTCGAAATATATAATTTGTTTAGCCTAAAATGATCACATGAAATGCCTATGAGTACTTCCTGATATTATGATGTCTGTAGAACCGCAACTTTTACCAATCTTAAGAGTCTTCAAGTGATTCGAAATTCTGTCGTTAAGCATTGTGTATCTGCTCCTTGGTATATTTAACATGACCTCATTCATAAAGGCATCCGCGTTTGACCTTTACTACCTGAAAATAAAAGGTCAGCTCTTAGGTTTCCCAGGAGTATTACTCTTGTCTCAATTCCAGTGATTCCAAAGCACCAAATGGGACCCGCCATGGCTACGTTAATGGTCTTCCGGGTTTGGATTCCCACATTTAGGTATAGACTGCAGACGGCGGCTGTTCCGCGTACGCACCGAAACAAGCTGCCGTCGCCCCCACCCCAGAGCCACAGAGACAGCAGGGCAGAAGCGTGCATCTCACAAATCCGCAGGCTGAGGAGCCATTTCAGATGGCACGAAGAGAATTTGAAATAACAACAATTTTGAGGCCGAAAAGGCATGCTCTACAGGCCAGTCAAAGAATAATTCACCGACGCACAATTAATTAGGGTGGCGTGGAAACGCGAGACCTGAAAAACACAACAAATATAAGAATTTTGAGGTATCCAAGCTACGACTATCTAGGAACCAACTCATCCTAAAATAGTGTCTGGTCAATTTTGGAGGCGACAGTGCAAATCCCGGGCCCGTCTCTCACTTACTCTAATTAGATAATCGTCACGAGTCGTGACCCTGCCCTGCAGTTCCCCCGTAAAGTGGCGTGCCCCAAAAATCTTTTGGACCATCGCCTTGTCCTCCGGAAAAAACTTTAAGTCAATAAACTTGAGAAAAAAATTAAGGGGATAACCAATAAAAGAAACAAAAATTAAACGAGCTGTGCCTATGCTGCTTCTTCCGAGTCTACGCAGTACGCAAAAACACGTCTCACTTCACTCATCATCTCAGCCCTAACAAGTTAACCTTACAATGCTCGCTTCGGTCAGGGACTTGCCATTCATTTCCTCAGACGGGAATCCTAACTGCCAACGAACCGTTCTAGACAAGGTAGAACAAAGAAAACCAATTTTGTCGATGAGCTCAAGCTGTTGTACTAAGCTGGGGACCGGGAAAAAGAGGATACCCCCCCCCCCCAACTAAGGGAAGCTGGCGAATGCCGCTTCGCTAGCGAGATCTGAAAACATATTGGATTTAGAAAACTGTAGAATTATTAACACGGTTCTAATTAAAATTAAAGGGTTCTTACGTGGCGATGTCTTCCCCTTTTGATGCTGAAGTTAAACTTACCTCTCTAGCTGATTTTGGAGATATCCTCTGAAGTTGTCGTTTCGAAGGTCTTGGTCTTCTCCATGTTGTGTGTTCTTCTGGGAGGGTTCCTACCAAGTCCGCTAACTGATTTTGATTCCCCTTGCCAAGGGTTTCTCCGGGGAACTTGCTGCCATTCAAGAGCACTGCAGGTGTAGTCTGCAGTGCTCTTGTGTGGTGTTAGTGTGTTTGTGTTGTAGTGCACACTTGTCGTCTTCTTACTGTTGCCGTGATCCAGGCGATGCTCAATGATTGTCTGACAAGTCCACTATGTCTTAGCACCAGAAGTACACATTCTTCTTTTCTTGCACTTTCCTACATCACTGGAGAAAACATAGGGGAAGTCCCTACAATTTTTTTTTTCAAATAGGATAGAAGAAGTGAGCAAAAGTAAGACAGAGAGAGGGGGAAGGTTAGTGAGTAGTTAGTAAGTTGTTAGTAGTTCTCAGAGGTAACCTAAAAGGTTAGTTGTTATTAAACTAGTTAGTTGTTGTGCCTGGAAGCAAAAATAGGTTTGTTTTATGTAGTCTGCAGTGCTCTTGTGTGGTGTTAGTGTTGTAGTGGTGTTTTTAGTGTAAAAGTCTTCTATGTTATTAAAATGTTGTGGTGAAACCAACGCAGTACCACAAAAACGAACGGAAAGTTCCTGCGTAATCCTAAATTCAACTCAAGTTGCATAACACCAAAAGTTTGAATTTTCGAGCCATTCGCCGATGTAAGAGCAAAATTTGTAACTCCATTGCCTCTATACAATCTTACTGGCAGGCAAATAACTGCAGCGCCACTGTCTACTAAAAATCAGACTCCCGACTTTTTATCCATGATGAACAGACGGCTTGAAATGCTACACCCTCCCGTTACCGCCACGAGGCGAGGTTACGAGGGGCTTGGACCGTTTCCCTGGAATTTACGTGGGGAAACACATTTTGTAGCCTTGTGTGCAAATCGATTGTGGTACCAACAAAAGTCACTGGTTCGTAAATTATTGAGAGACCGTGAACGTTTTCTTTGTGATATTCATCCTTTACTAAGGAAACGGCTACAAGAATAAATATTAGTAGAAAGTTTCTCGATTTTCTTAGTGGGCTCCTTAATCTCAGCTCTAAGTGACAATTCTTCATTAATTGCATTAACTGCGCCTATTTGTGCCGAATTTTGACCTGATACCTCATGTATTTTATCAGCAAAAACCGCTAAATTGTCCAAATCATCTTTTGACAAAGAAAGTATTTGCTGCATGGTAACAGGCAAACGCTGCAGCCAAAGGGATGTAAGTAAACTGTCATCGATCTTACTTTCAGCCAATCCGCGCATCTTAGCTAACAGCTGAGATGGTCGAAGATCTCCCAACTGCAACTTAATAATTGCCTCAAACGACTACTTTCAGATTTAGAAAATTGTCCTAAAATTTTAGTTTTGAGTGTGACACAAGCATCGGTAGCAGGCGGACTAAGTAACTAAGTCACGAACATAGCCTAAAACCTTAGTGTCCAATGCGGTAACTACTGAAGGAAATTTTGTTTTATCTGCTGTTATTCCAGCAATCTCAAATTGAGATTCCAATTGAATAAACCACAAATAGGCGGCATGTTCTCAAAAGGGTGGAACCCTCATAGCTACGCGTGCTAACTCTGGTTTTACTTCTTCGGAAGCATTCATAATTGCACAAAAAATCCTACACAAAAATATCACCAATATAACATTAATATATATATATATATATATATATATATATATATATATATATATATATATATATATATATATATATATATAACACAAACATATAAATAACACTAATACAAAAATATCGAACACAACAACAATAACAAAAAAAAAAATTCAAAGGAGCGAAGATTAGGTACCCAAAAGGAACCGAGCAAGTCCAATCGCAATTCCAGGTTTTCGGGAGGAAAAAATGGTGAAGTTGTGACTTTACGTAAACAAAATTCCTGTAGAAATGGCTCCGCACTGGTCATATATTCACACAGCAGATGACTTGCTTGAAACTCAGCGAACGACCGGGATCACCCTTTATACAGAGGCTGTTCGTACATTTTTTAGACGATTTTGGTAAGCTGTAATAAAAAATCGTTTACTGCAAAAGAAATAATTGCAATTGTACTATGTTTTTAAAAGTCAAAATTATCGTCTCCGGCTTGAAAGTTTTGTTTTTATTCAAAATGGCGTTTTTAACAAAGCAGTGGTTCGAAGGCTACATTTATGCTCTTTCCGAAGAGAAATATGCATACTCCGTTATCCAAAAACGATGTGAGAGTCATGGTTTTGTGATATCTAAAGCGTCGATAGGTAATATCGTCAACAAGAAAGGAAAAAAACGTCAAATTGGAGCCTCAAGTGGGACAAAAATTCCAAACAAGTATCCAAGGAAAAAACGGACATCTTCGACTATTGCAAAGGTACGTTGTTTAATGTTAAAAGAAAATCCCCCTAGTCAAAGGACAGTTGCAAAATCATTAAAATGCTCGGTGTCCACTGTAAACAAAATGATAAACGTTGATTTAAATCTTAAGAAAGCGAAAAAACGCAATGTGCATCGTCTTCTTCCAAATCATATCGCTGAACGCAGGACACGCTGCAGAATTCTATATGAGAAACACTTATCCAAAGAAAAATGGAAAACAATTGTCACAACAGATGAATCATGGGTGTATTTAAATGATTGCAACAAAAAAAGAGCCATTTATTATCATAAAAGGGGAGAAAAAAATTTAAGTACATGGTTCAAAGAATCGAAAGAAAGTTTTTCTAAGGGATTCATGATTGTTGCTGGTTTTTCTTATAATGGCAAGTTAAAAATAAAGAGAGTGGGAAAAAATGTCAAGATTAACTCCAAATACTATCAGGACCATATTTTATCGCCAATTTTTCTGAATGAAATACCATCGCTTTACCCACAGTGCCATCAATCTGTGAGACTCCATCAGGACAAAGCTAGCAGTCACACATTAAAATCCACTATAAATTTCCTAAAAGAAATGGAACAAAAAACTGGTATCAAGGCCATACCCTTCACTGATATCCCTACTAAATCTCCCGATGTATCACCTATGGATTTTTGAGCTTTCGGACTTTTAAAATCTGCATTATCCAAACGTCGTCCCAAAACCCTTACAGGGCTCTGGAAAGCTGTTCAGGAGGAATGGGATAGACTACCTCTTCTGACACTTCAAAAGGCATTATTATTCTGGAAATTGCGGTGTCGAAAGATAGTTCAGAATAAGGGATGTCAAATAGAACATTTAAAACACAAGAATTTTATGTAATTTAGTTTTGTGAATACAATATACATCGTCTAAAAAATGTGTGAACAGCCTCTGTATAGCGGTGAGTAGTACGACTTGTGCGTAAATAAAATTTGTTGCGTGAAAATACCACACACTACATTTTAAAAATTACAAACTTTTATTTCACCGAGTTATCAGGAAAAGAACACAGTCATCCATGACAACGCTTGTATAATAATTTAACAGATGAACCCACAGCACGAAAAATAAAATATAATAAAAATGCACGTGAAACTTGTGTTACAAGGAGAGCCACTAGTAGACTGCAATTCATCAGCAATTTCTCCTCTCCGGAATCAGGCCAAACGCAAATCGCACATCGCAAACTCGGATGTAATCTGGTTGCCACAATTCTCTTAGCTTTCTTCATTACCCATTTATTTTCGGTTAATTGTTTAAATCATAAGTTATAGTTATTGTTAGTCGGGGTTATTAGGTGTGGGTAGTTGTGGAGGGGGCACTTAGTGAGATAGTGTAACCAGTCTCCCCGCTCTCCACAAGCACATAGGTCGGTGTTCCAAATTTGGAACCTATGCAGGTAAACAGGAAAGTTACCATAAACGGTATACAGTTGGACTAGGTCTCAGTCGCAGGACAGTCTGTCTACTCGGACGGTAGGGAAGAACTTGTACGTTTGTCTCCCGGTGTTACAGTTTTGCCAGATATGCTGCCATTCTTCCATAATGGCAGATTTCAGACGTTTCTTCAGTAATGAGTGTGGCCAGTTTTGTTACTGTCTGGGACTAGGAATTTGACTACAGATTGACCAGCTCGTCGGCACGCTCATTGCCTTTTATGTCAATTTGTGCCTTGACCCACTTTATGTTGAATCTATCGTCCGATTGCCTTATTAGTTCGTAGAGCTCCTCGATGTGGGTTCCTCGAGAATGGCGTATTTATCGCCTGGATCGTTAAGCGACTGTCGGAGAGGATTCTAAAGAGTTCATTTTGGGATTGAGCCCACTTGGTCGCTTGAATAATGGCGTGGAGCTCAGCTTGGAGGACGCTATTGCCGCTGGCTAAACGGACTAACCAGGTGTGAACTTCTTGGTCGTACGGTAGGCTACGAAGGCTGCGTCCGTACCCGAGTCCTTTTTCGACCCATTGGTGTATATTTCTTATTGTCTAGATACGGGTGATTCCTGGATGAGGATTGACTTAGCCGGATGGGTTTGCCAAATGTTAACATTTTTGGTATATTCTTCCGCGTCGTAAGTTACACCGAATAGTTCCTGCTTCACACCAAGTCTACTAACAAGACCTAGCACTGCCTTACATTTGACTATTATTTGTATAGGAGGTAGGCCTGAAAGTACTTGCAGTGCTGAGGTTGGGGAAGTGCGGTTGGCCTTAGTTATCACTAAGAGAAAGTGTCCCTGGCATTTTCCTAACTCTTCCTCGCACATTTTCTCCGCCTCGAGTCCCCAGATTGTAGCCCCGTACGTTAGAATTTTTTCCGCGACTGTTTTGTACCATATTTTTACTAGTTTTGGATGGCGCACACCAGTGCTTGGGTGGCTCACTCCAGCGGTGGTGTTTCCCCAGCGCTTGCTGGTGAGTTTCCCTAAGAAATTAAATGTCTCTCTGACCTTGTGGACCTGGTTCTTACAGTGTGTGTACTAGTTGTGTGAGCTGTGTATTGTTACCCCTAGATATCTAATGTAATCCACCGATTGGAGTGCTTTATTTTTTACTTTCATTCCTTCTAATTTATCTTTTTTACGTAGTCCTAGGCCCCTGGGTAGCGAGGGTGGTTATAGTACATTATTTGAGTTTTGTCCCAGTTAATATTGAGTTTATGCCTCCAACGGTTAAATAGTCCTAGGGAGTAGTTTATGTTTTTAGTTAATGCTTGCTTATTCGAGCCCTTTATAGCTAAGAGGAAGTCCGCAAATGTTTGAATTCTGGCATGGTTTGGCTAGGGCTGCGATAGGGCTATGTCTTCCACTATGTTCCACAGCAGAGGACCCAAACAGCTGTCCTGTGGGCAGTCCCCATAAGTTTACTTTTCGGTTTTTATTCCATTCTCCTCCAGAGTAACGTATTTGTTACTCAAGAAGGATGAGAGGGTTGTTCCAAAGTAATTTGAACATGGTGCCGTAGTTATTCTATCTAGAATCGACTTCCAGCACTGGTTACGGAAAGCTCCGGATATATCTATTGAAATTAAAGATGTCAATTCCTTATTATCGTCGTCTTCCTGGAGGGTACTAAGGATGTTGTGGAGGGCATGTTTCGCCGATTTCTCGCTTTTAAAGCCGCACTGGTTGTTTTGCCAATAGTCTTCCTGTGGAAATTCGTGGGAAATTCTCTCATGAATTGTCCTGTCTTACAATTTTCCTAAGGTAGGAAGGAGGTAGAGGGGTCTATAAGACTTTGGGTTATTTAATGGCTTACCTTGTTTTGGAAAAAAGTACTACGATCGATTCTTTAAGCGGGGACGGAAAATGACCTAATTTCAGGTATTTGTTCATCGTTGCTATTATCAAATTTGGGTATGCTTCAAATATTAGTTTTAGTAGTTTATAATTTATTAAGTCGTAGCTCGGAGCTTTCCACCTGTTGACGAAATTTAGTATCCTTTTGATATCAGGCTAGGGTACCGGAGGGACGGAGATTGGTGTCGGATATTTTATTATTATTACGTTTTCTTTTTCCATTATGAATGGTGTTTTGAGGAATTTTCCTTGCATTTTTTAACGGTCAGAGATGTATTAGTATCTAAAATATTTTCCAAAGCCGAGGGCTTCGCTTACTTGTTAGTGGCCATTTAAAAAATTTTGCCGTAGGGATCCGATGCCGAAGTACAAAAGTCCTTCCGCACCTTCGCCCTAGCTTTTACTATTCGTCTCTCGTACTGCGCTCTAGCCTTTTTAAAATTTTGTTTGGTTTTTATTCTTAGTTCTGGGTCCTGTTATTTTTGTGCTCTTCTTCAGAGTGCCTGTACCTTATTCCTTTCTATTTTTAGTTCCGACGTTCCCCCTGTCGGTGGTTTTAGGGTTGGGTTCTTTTTTTTTTACAGTTTTTCTTGGTCACTGACGGGAATATTCCTAGCATTTCTTGTACGATAACATCTGGTGTGGCAGCAGTTTCCGCGTTTTTAATTTTTTCTTCTATTGGTTTGGTGAGTTCCTTAATTTGTTTCTTGAATCTTTTATGGATACCGTTCGTTGTGCCCAGCCGATGGCGGAAGGGAGCTGCCTGGGATCTGTCTATTGTATACTCTAGGCACTTGTGGTCGTTTAAGTTTAACGAATCTATTAATATGCCATCGGACTTCGGCGCCATTTTCGGCTTTGGAGATCAGAACTAATCGCTCCCATGTTAACGCCCATAGCGGAAAATTTCGAGGATTTTTTACTTCAAAGCCAATATTTTTTAACTCTTAAAACCTATTGAAATGTATACCGAAGAAAGTCAACTTAATTTTAAAAATACTTTTAACTTTGTTCCAAACGCAGTATTTAAAGGAAATTGAAAGGTTTCTTTGGAAATCGGCTGTTTTACGCTTTGTGCCCAGACATTTGGCACAGAGTTGGCTGATTTTCGCCAAGTGCGAATGCTTTTGTACATTTCAGATTAATCTCTGGTTTGGCGATAAATATCTCACCAGGGCAATAAATACGACGGTCATTTTTAAAGTAAGAACTGTTTTGTAATGGAGTAAGAGAAACTTTAGTTATGAACGTAAATTGTATCACAAACTAAAATATGAACGTTTTTTTCACTTTTCAACATAGTCACCATTAACATTTAAACATTTGTCAAGTCGTGTCACCAGCTTTTGGATCCCATCATCAAAGAACTTTCCGCCTGACCGTTAAACCAGTTAGTAACAGTTTCTTTCAACATGTCATCATTTTCCAAGCGCTTTCCACCAAGAAATTCTTTAAGTTTTGGAAACAGATGAAAGTCTGATGGTGCTAAGTCAGGGCTGTATGGTGGATGATCCAGTAATTCCCAATGAAAATTGTTCCTAATGAAAATTGTCAAAATCGACGGCGCGGACTGCTCTCTAGCGGCGTCGTTCTGCTTCACGACAAAGCTCGGCCTCAAGTTGCGGCAAGAACAAAGACGCAACTGGACAATTTTCACTGGGAATTACTGGATCATCCACCATACAGCCCTGACTTAGCACCATCAGACTTTCATCTGCTTCCAAAACTTAAGGAATTTCTTGGTGGAAAGCGCTTGGAAAATGATGACATGTTGAAAGAAACTGTTACTTACTGGTTTAACGGTCCGGCGGCAGAGTTCTTTGATGATGGGATGCCAAAGTCGGTGACACGACTCGACAAATGTTTAAATGTTAATGGTGACTATGTTGAAAAGTGAAAAAAGGTTCATATTTTAGTTTGTGATACAATTTACGTTCATAACTAAAGTTTCTTTTACTCCATTACAAAACTTTTCTTACTTAAAAAATGACCCTCGTACTATGTTGAGGTGACGGGTAGACGCCAGATGTTAGTTGAAATATTCTGGTTTTGACTTAGATGAAAACATTTCATATTAAAATTTTACTTGTTATTTTTCTTCATCAACAATTATTATTTACTCATCTTACAACCGACGTATTTCATTTAAAAGTATTTTTCACTATACCAAAAGCTGAATACAATTTATTATATTATTTTTGGTGTAGTACAGATCTGTTTCATCCCTCCTTATTTAAATATGCTCTGTTTTGCTGTTGACTGCCGTCATCGGAATTTAAAGCACACCTGTTCGTTTTTCCGTTTCCATAATGATCTAAAAACAAAGATTTAAAAATTTAATAAACAAAATAAGGAGAATTTTTAAAATGTTTTTGGGAGGCAACAACTTAATATTTAAACTACGATGCTCATATAAATTATGTCATGTATTCTGTTGCAGTTTAACTCTCAAATTCAGATAATAAAACAGCACATGGACATGGACATGGACAAAAAGTTTTCGCGAGGTTCCAAATAGGGCTAAGAAAGCCCTTTACCCTCGGTATGGATATGGGAAGCACTGAAGCTTTTCACGCATGGTCCAAGAACGAATGAATCAAGTAAAAAAAAAGTTAAGTTACAAAATAAATTAAAGAAGTTACAAAAATAAAAATTTAAATATTAGAATTTAGTAAGTTAAAGTTAACACAAAATTAAATCAGCAAGGCTCGTCAAAATAAAATGTTTCAATATAAGATAAGATAAAAAGCAAAATATAAAGATTAAACTCTCAAAAGCCGAAGACGATCCACAGAGGACCGCGAGCAGCAAAGATATTAAATGCTGGGCTCAAACCCAGGATGGGAAAGAACTATCAAGCAACCCGTGCTGGAAAACAAGCCGAAAAAGGAAGCAAGATGATGAATTTGTATTACAGAGGTTAAAAAAGATCAAGCTTAACTACTGGTCGAGAGCAAAATGTGTTCCGCAACCTGATTGGTTGACGAAACAGGATCCAGGAGCTTAGCAGAAGATATTATCAGGGAGGATGGCTCACAATTTGACCATGAGGATTCGCAGAGGCATATTACACCAACGAGACGACACACCTCCTATTTAAAAAAAAGCGTAAGAGGATGTGACTGCATATAATTAGGAAAAGAAGGGGGAGTGAAAATTAAGCGGTCTAGAATGAATTTAAAGAAAACGGAATGACATAAAGAAAAAAAATAAAAAACAATTAATTAAGGGAAAGAAGATTTGGGAGTAATCCCAGTGTCAAGCACTAGAGTCGCTCTAGGTCTACGATTAAATTCTCTATTGTCATAATCAGGAAGATTGGCAATTTCTTCATTAGGGGTGGAGTAAAGACTATTATAAAATTTAGTGGCGAGATTAATTATAGGCAGGTGAATGGGATTAATATTTAGATCTTTGTGGAGGGAGTAGTTAGTTTTATATCTATTGGCTTTGGTGATTAGACGTAAGGTTTTATTTTGTGTGCATTTCTGGACAAGACTGTTAGCCGCTGACCCCCCATACAGGTACTGCTTAAAGAAGTATAGGTCGAAGTACTGTTTTGTAAAGCAGAAGTTTATTTTCTATACTCATCTCCTTCTGGTACAGGAGGTGGGCGATATCTTTTATAGCTTTAAAAAAATTGCAGATATTATTATTAATATTTTTCTTCCAAGTAAGCTTACTATCCATGAAGATACCCAAATATTTCACTTCCCTTTCAAAGTGGATGAGCTGACCATAAACGTTAACTGGGGGTGGGGGAATCCTATTGTATGAAAAGAAGATAACTTTTGTTTTACTGGGATTTAATTTAATACGCCATTTATCAAACCAGCGCTCAAGAATGTTAATGTGACGTTGGAGGTAAGTATGCATATATATGGCATTATGGTTTTTAGCGAGAATGGCTGTGTCTTCAGCATAGAGGGCAAACGAAGTGTTCGGGGTGGTGGGGGAATATCATTTATAAATTAGTTAAATAAGACCGGTCCGAGTTTCGAACCTTGAGGAACTCCCGCATTAACAGGGCGTAGGGCTGAAGTGGTACCAGAATAGCTTACAGAAAAATTTCTGTCCGAAAGATAGGATTGTATAAGTTTAATTAGGGCAGCTGGCATTTTAAATTTAATGAGTTTATAGAGGCCACTGTGCCAGACAGTATCAAAAGCTTTAAGAATATCAAAGACGATAGCACCAGTCTCCATTCTGTTCTGTAGTCCATCATGGATGTACTCAGTAACACGAAGCAGCTGATGTGTGGTAGAATGTTTGGGTCTGAAACCAAATTGGGCATTAGAGAAAATATTATTGCTATCGATAAAATTATGAATACGGTTACAAAAAAATGTGTTCAACCACTTTAGAAAGAGAAGATAAGATACTAATGGGCCTGTAGTTTTTCGGAAAGGAAGGATCCTCACCAGGTTTATGAATTAGGAAAATAATGGTCGATTTCCAGGGCTGCGGGTAGTATTTAAATTTAAAGATGTTATTAATTAAATCAGAGATTATTAATTAAATAATCAGATTAATAATAATTTAGATTATTAATTAAATAATAATAAAAAAAGATTTAAAAAATTGAACAAAATAAGGAGAATTTTTAAAATGTTTTTGGGAGGCAACATCTTAATATTTAAACTACGATGCTCATATAAATTATGTCATGAATTCTGTTGAAGTTCAACTCTCAAATTCAGATAGTAAAACAGCTTGGCGGAAAAGAGAAAAAATCGGTGTTTCTAGGGAAAAGAGATAGGTACGATCCCACACGGGTCGTTAATATATCTATAAGTGGGAAGACTTTAAAGCATCTTGCCCTCGTTTTATTAAATTTAAATTCCCGCTTAAAAGAGAACAAATATCGTAAGTTGTCGTCATTGCACAAGGCTAACAGACACCGGAAATGAAATAATCTAAACCAGGGGTCCCCAAACTTTTTACCCCGTTGACCCCTTCATAGAATATTTGCCTTCTTATCGATCCCCAGATTAAGTATTTAACAAAAACATTAAATAATTTTTTGCATTTCTGATGCTAAGCAATAAGGAGACCTGAATAACAACCCAACGAAAGAATTTATAGTTCCCATATGTTATAAAATCCACCCAATAACATTAACAGAAAAAGGAGATATTCTCCACTGTTATTATAATCTTAAAAAATAATAGCAAAATTATGGATAGATGGAAATTTTCCTTTAGTTCTTAAACCGTACGTCTAATATTACGTAAAATACGCAATTATCGTTGAAAATATAACTTAAATTATATTGGATGACAAAAAAACCTCTTGCTGTCATTTTACTACTACTACCGAATACCTTAAAAATATGCTAACATACCTTTTTATTAAAATAGTTGATATTAGTGGGATGGATGTGTCTGAAGAGAAGTATCAAGATTACTTATATTCGGTTGAAAATTGGTAAGTTTTAGTCGCAAATCACCACGAATTCCCAAGTTCAATCTATTCCTCTGTTTTGTTAAAATTGCATTTGCGTGGCTAAAAGCAGCTTCAACCATTTATGAAGTTGGGAATGCAAGTAAGAAAGGTTCGGCTTCTGCTCTGAGCTTGGGATATTTAGTGGCAATATTGTTATTGCTCCAAAATTCACTGAGGTTTTTATTTTTAAACAACGTTTTAACTTCGAGATCTACACATATTTCAATCAGTTCATCTTCTAAGCCAGGTTCACTACCTTCATTATCTATTTTTGCATCAAATGGTGTAGCAAACCATTCGGGAACATGCATATTCTCCAAGTCTTCGAAACGTGCTTTAAAGTCTTCTCTTAATTTATCAAGATGTTTAATATATATCTCTAAATCATGGTCGGTAATCTTTTAATTTTCTTTCAGTACTCGCAAGTTTGAAAAATATTTAAAATAGGATCATGCCAGTGAAGATATAAATAGCTCCATTTTTACTTGAAAGGCCATTATGATTGTTCGAGCTTGAACAATTGCAACATTTTTTTCTTTGCAAACGCTTCTGTACTTCATTAAATTTCGAATAAAGGTCTGCCAACAGTTTCATTTCTTCCAACAGTTTCACAGGGATGGGCTATGAAACCTAACATAAGCCATGAGAAGATTTGAACTTCCGAAAGTTGATTCGTCAAGTTGAATAGCAAACTTACAATGTTGGAGCTCAGAGATCAAAGTTCTTTCCACATCATCGGCCATTTCCTCAATACGTCGCTGCACAGTACTTGCACTTAATAGTATGCATTTTAAAACTAGTTGAGAGTCTTTCTTTATAATATTTTCAATTACATCTTTTATAGCTGATATTATAATCTCTTCACCAATAGTATACGGTTTGCCTTTCCTTGCTATATTAAGAGATATACTGTAGGACAGTGGTCACCAAATGGTGGACCGCGGTCCGTATCCGGACCGCAGGCAAGTTTTGTGCGGACCGTGACGAAATTGTGTATTTTCAGAAAATAGCTATTCAGCAGTGATCCAAAATGCAATGAAAATATTATATCATACCACTGTATTATTAATCAACTTGTGTTTTGCTGCAGTCTGAATCCTAGTCTTCAGAATAAAATGCAAATGGTGATACAAATAATTAATTTTATTCAGGTCAATCAACTCTTAAGTACCGTCAATTAAAATCATTTCTTGATGAGACTGATACTCATTTTAACGACTTGCTTTTCCACTACAATGGGAGAGGGTTAAATAAAGGCTTGGTGCTTCAAAGATATTTTGCAGTATTGGAGGACATCAAAGAGTGTCTTTCAACTAGTGATCAAAGAGTAGCAAGTGAGCATTTAGGCTTGCTCCTTGACGTCGAAGAAAAAGTGGCAACCATCGCATTTTTGGCTGATCTTTTTAGGCACCTGAATCTTTTAAACCTCAAACTACAAGACAAAGGTAAACTTGTGTGCGAATTTCTCTCAGAAGTAAAGAGTTTTTCAAAAAATATTGACCTCTTCTCCGAAGATATTAGCGGAGAACTTTTACACTTTCCACATCTTAAGTCAGTTTGTGACAGCAATGAGCAGTAGCGTACGCAGAAATTTTCAAAGGGGGGGGAGGGGTTATAGTCCAGTCAAATTAGGTTTTCATTTCGCATTAAAAGAAGGTGTTGAGATTTTTTCAAGAATGTGTAGGGGTTGATCCCCTGAACAACGCCTAATAAAGTCCCCTCGATTTCAGGCGCCGCGAGGGTAGGGGGTGTCCAAAGGTCACTTTATTCAGTTTTCGGCGTTTATCTCGAAAACAGGGTGTCGCACAGAAAATTGTCAAACTCAAAAATTAAAGCTTATAAAATTCCCTTCCAAATGGTATATCCATGTTTGTACCCAAGTGTTACCGTTTTCGAGATATGAGCCGTTGAATATGAAAAATTTTCAAAATAAGTGGTAGCGGTTCAGGTATCTCTTCAAACTTCCTCTTCTCTTTCCCCTTCCATTTCTCAGAAAACTCGTGATAGAGAAAGTTGTATAGCGAAAGATTTCCTTCAAAAATGTATATAGTTATGCTAATTTATCTTCACCAGGTAAATAGAGCGTTTTGAAGTTTAGGGGTACTTTTCAACATTTTGCTAGTAAAATGCTCGTCACTCAAGTTTCGTTTCCAAGGTCAGAAACTCTTTTAATCACTTTGTATGCTGTTTAATTAGATACGTATAGTATTCATAACCCATATAAATAATAAATTATGTATACCAGTACGTATAATGTATATCTCATAATATACAGAACACTTGTAGTACAAAGGAGGAAGTAAGAAAACGAACCAAAATGTATAAAAGTGTCACTTTAGCTCAGATCATTTTGGATAATTTAGATATCACACCGTATGAAAAAGAAGTAGTAGTTCAGTTACTTCAGACCTCAGTAGAAATTACTCCACAACACATTTCCACAAATACCTCCCTTGCTAGCATTCAGTGGAAATTGAGCAACGAATTGTCACGTCTCAAAGGTAATGGGCCAACAGCAGCTTTGTGGGTCCAGTACTTTGAAATGGTGGTGTTGATGAAAAAATTCATTGCAGCACAGCGCAACTGGGAAGATCATATGATATGCGCCCAACTGATGCTACCTTACTTCCATGCTTTCGGGCATTTTCACTATGCAAAGTGTACTCACCTATATGTACAACCCATGCTGGGACAAACAACTCGCCACCTTCAACTTAAACAGGATTTTATAGATCGTGGATACTTCACTGTCAACAGAACTGGAACACCAATGGCTGGTGTGTGGTCTGACATGGCAATTGAGGTGACAATCATGTGTGACATGAAGAGTGAAGGAGAATTAACACGTGGGCGAGGCTTTAGTGATTCCGTGTTGGCGAAATGGGTTGGGGGGGGCACGCACAGCTACAGCAATATGTAGTTCACTTGAGATGTTTTGTGACGTCCATACTGCAAGAGAAGAATAACATGTTGAGTTTCGAGCATCACGCATACCCAGAGATGATCTAGACAGAAGGAAGCTTGCTCAATGGTTGGCTGATCACCCGCCTTTTGTTAAACGTAATTTTTTGATGTCACTTTCAACGGGAGTAATTGGAAGAAGTAACGTCAACTGCTACCAGGCCTTGGAAATTGGAACCCGCACAATCAGCACTTTTGTTGGAAGGAATTTATCAGAAGTGAAACAATCCAAGAAGGACTCAGTCGTTCCTTTAGCTGCGATGAGCAATATGATGAAAGTTAATGATGAGGTAGTGGTGGTAGAGCCTCTGATGCTATTTCAAAGAACTCTGATCACCAGGAAGAAAGAAGGGGATGTAGAGGAGTTGCTAACGTACGAGTTAGCCCCATACCCTATGTCTCTATTCGCCGAGGGGATAACGAGAAAAATCAAAAAGTCAGCACTGTCTGATGCTTTTCCAAAATGTAATCAACTGATCAATGTGAAGAACAGTTTCATAGTAATCGATGGCGGCTTCCTGCTTCATAGAGTAAAGTGGAACACCAACACCACCTTCGCCTCCATCTGCGATCAATATGTATCTTACATAATCAACCATTACGGCAGCAGTTCAGCTGTGGTTTTTGATGGTTATGAAGACACGAACTCCACGGAAAGAGAGTAACAACATCGGAGAGCATCAAGTAAAACATCAGTGGATATTGACTTCAATAAGAACATGGTGGCTACTGTTCATCAGGAAAACTTCCTTTCCAATGAAAGGAACAAAATCAAGCTCATTACTATGTTAGTTCAGGCCTTGGGTGCAAGAAATATACAGTCTACTACAGCCAAAGGAGATGCTGACTGCAGTATTGTCAGAGGTGGGTGGCAAAACACCTCTCCTTCAACTGTGGTGATAGTAGATAGGTAAGACCTGCTCGTCTTACTTGTGGCACTCACCCCACGAGACACGAATGTGTTTTTCATGAAGGCCGGACGGGGCAACACAGAAGACAGGCTCTACTCTTCCCAACATCTTCAGGTCTTATCATTCAGCCGGTACATTCTCTTCATCCATAGTTTCTCAGGATGTGACACTACGTCAGCGATTTATGGTAAAAGGAAAGCAGCAATAGTACAATGTATCCAGTGGTATGCCAATGAAACAACAAACATCGCCAAAGTGTTTTATGACTCCAAATCTTCACCAGGAGACATTGCTGAAGCTGAGGAACGAATGATCCTGCTCATGTTCCAGGCCCCGCCAAAGCACGCATGATCTCAATCACCACAGGTACCTTTCATTTTTCTTTGCTCGTACTGACCCCATTAAGTAAATTTAATAATTTATATAATTCATTAATATTCAATAATACATTATACACTATCTGGCCAAAAGTATCCGGACACCCCCCTAAAGAAGTGGATCTAGCAGGTGGCGTAATTTGATGCGTAACCGAAAGGTATAAATGTATTGGTAGTGGTTTGTCAGGTCATATTTATGCGTTTGTGAGACGATGAGTAAGTCAAAGGAGCTTAGTGACTTTGATCGTAGCATTATAGTGGGACGCCACCTTTGTGGGAAATCAGTTCGTGAAAATTCAGACATTCTACAGAAGCTAAAATGATAGTGAAGACTTTGACTTGTTTGAAACATTTTCCGAAGTATCAGATTAGCGACTTTTAATATATAGGAAAGCAGTTGATGAAATAAATTGTATATAATATATTTAATGTAAGTAACTGTTGTTTTAACCTACTTTTGATAACCATTTTTTGATTATATGAACAACTTTTATACATTTTGGTTTGTTTTCTTACTTTCTCCTTTGTACTACAAGTGTTCTTCTGTATATTATGAGATATACATTATACGTACAGGTATACATAATTTATTATTTATATGGGTTATGAATACTATACGTATCTAATTAAACAGCATACAAAGTGATTAAAAGAGTTTCTGACCTTGGAAACGAAACTTGAGTGACGAGCATTTTACTAGCAAAATGTTGAAAAGTACCCCTAAACTTCAAAACGCTCTAACTATGTACCTGGTGAAGATAAATTAGCATAACTATATACATTTTGAAGGAAATCTTTCGCTATACAACTTTCTCTATCACGAGTTTTCTGAGAAATGGAAAGGGAAAGAGTTAGAGGAAGTTTGACAAGATACCTGAACCGCTACAACTTTTTTTGAAATTTTTTCATATTCAACTGCTCATATCTCGAAAACGGTAACACTTGGGTACAAACATGGATATACCATTTGGAAGGGAATTTTATAAGCTTTAATTTTTGGGCTTGACAATTTTCCGTGCGACGCATCGTTTTCGAGATAAACGCCGAAAACTGAAAAAAGTGACCTTTGGACCCCCACCCCACCCCCTACCCCGCGGCGCCTGAAATCGAGGGGACTTTATTCGGCGTTTCTCAGGGAACCAACCCCCACACATTCCTGAAAAAATCTCAACCCCTTCATTTAATGCATGATTCGCCGCCATTTTGAGCTAATTGGACTGGACTATTACTATGAAAGAGTAGTTTTGAGCAATCAGTGCAAAGCGTAAACCTAATTAAATAATATATGTAATCAGAACCAATGGGGGGGTTATAACCCCCATCAACCCCCCCTTGCGTACGCCACTGGCAATGAGGGTATTGACAATTCGAAGGTTTTTTGGAAAAACTTAAATCTGAATTTCAAGAAAGATTTACTGACTCTGAAAAATTGAGAACGTTGCGTAGCTGGTTGACAACAGTTTTTCACTTATGCCCAATGGTGTATGGACCAGTGAAGCAGCAGATGTTTTCAAGAGCAACAAAGCTGCCCTACAGTTGGAAAGAATTGAGTTCCAGGAAAATGTTCTTTTAAAGGACATTTATGCTCATGTTCCAAAATCACTTGGTAGTGACTAATTATGGATTAAAAATGTGTGGGAAAAAAAGTATCCAGAACTCAAAGCTTTAGCCATAAAATTGTGTACCATGTTTGGCTCAACTTATGTGTGTGAAGGAGTATTCTCAAAAATGAACTTCATTAAGAACTGGTACAGATCTCGATTCACAGATGACCACCTTAACAGCTTGATGAGAAACAGCTGCACGAACATGATCTCCTAATTTCAATCAGGTTGTTCAAAATAAAACGTGCAGTTTTCCCCATTGAGCATTATCCACGATGAACTTTGTGAGAAGTCTTTTTAAATTTATATGTACTTTAAATTGATTTTCTTGTATTCTAAATATCATAATAAAAAACTTGATTTGATAATTTATGCACTTCATTTTACTGGTATCCATTGTGTTTTGCCCGTAAGATAACAACTGATTCCAAAGAAAAGTTTTACTAAGCAAAGCAAATAGCCTAGGTTAATAGAATAGTTGGTAACATGGTGGAAGGGGGGGGGGGCTTAAGTTTTCTGGACCGCGAAAGTTTGACAATGTTTTGAAACGGACCTACAGGACAAATTATTGGTGACCATTGCTATAGGTAATCTTCAGTCCTCCTTCTTTATCAACACTAGAGATGACTTCTAGCATGTATTCAAATTTGGCCGAACTCTAAATTTCTCTTTTAGTTTTTTGAAATACTCAAAATCTTTTTTTTTCTTATCAGAATGGATCCTTTCCAAGTGGTCTTTCATTTTCGCCGGCTTCATAGCATCATTACTGAACCTTTTTTCACATAATAAGCAAATAGGAATAGTTTCATTAGCAAACGATGGCACAAAACCATATTTCAAACACTCCTGTGAATATTGTCTGCATTTCTTCTTAGCATTGGTAGCCGACATTGTGGTATTAAAATCAGAATTTTAATGTTAAAACATAATACGTTTGAAGCAGAACAAAACAGCAGTAGTAAGAGACACAACTTAATCCAGCACGAGCTATATAGAACTGTCTGTTTTTTCTCAGAGTGCAACGTTGCCACCTTTTGCTAACAATAGATATTTAGAATTGGAAGGAATTATAATTATATCTAAATTTTATCTATTCAGTACCATTAGGTAGGAAAAAGATAATAAATAAGTATCTAAATTTAATGATTTTTGATATATTACGATATTTTCTCTGTAAAGGGCAAAATATCTAAATTTAGATATATAAAATACTTAACAGTGACAACCCTACTAGAGTGTAACAGTGCAACGTATGTCTGTATATAATGAACCACCAGCGTTCATAAAATGTTTGCAATACTAGTACCGTTGCCAGATGCGTGAAAACAGAGTAATACATGCTGTAAGCAGCGTAGGCTAAGGCAAAACTCAAGCAATAACTAGGGTAGTCAGCAGTTGATCTTACCCGTATTTCGAATTTTTATTGGAATATTTTATTTTTTTCCTAGGCAGTTTTATTGATCCTCTTTGGTATTAATCGACCCCTAGAGAACTCATATTGACCACTTTGGGGTCCCCTGATCTAAACAATCCCAAAACCATCTTTGATTTAGAAGGTTACCATACAAGGGTTATCATAATTTCCTATTTCAATACGCTTATCGCCTACTAGGCAGTGTTTGGCAAAGTGAAATTCGAAAGTGAATAATATTTATTGTTTTTCTCATCAAAAACAGCGTGTCCAGGCGTAATTTTTTTCAAAAATCGCAGATTTTAAATAAACTAAGGTTTACATAGTAGGAATTCCTTTAAGTATGGATAGGTTTCGAGCAAGAGTCTCCGCAAAAAGGTGGCAATGCTATTCTCCATAGGGTTACCTAGTTTTGTTCTCCAAAGGTCTCCAAGATGGCCGCATCACTCCGATGGCGTATATCTCCTCGTGGTGGGTCCTGGAGGTTAGCTGTGGCTAAACCGCTGACGTCGGAGGAAGAGGAACTTGAGTCACCACCTATGATGAAAAATAAGATAGACGAGATTTATGTTTATCGTGCTAGACTCGAAAATATAGTTGAAGAGAGATATCGAAAGTTGAATAACACCATTAGCGTCTCCAAATGGAGCGTAGATACCAAACGAAATATGAATGAGGATATTCAAGAAATAGTCAAGGTGACTAAAGAGCAGAAGAAACTGATATCTTATTTACGAGGCAAATTAATATACTTGAAAAATCACCAAAGAAACTTTTGCTGAAGTAGTTAGAAAAAAGGGAGACTGGGAAACCAGCCATTAGAAATATAAATGTAGGGGAAGGTATACACGCTGTTGTAATCGTTCCCAAGTGGGAACAAGAATCTGATGTAACCAGAGAAGAGGTTAAGAAGTATATTAAACCGGATAAGTTGAAAATTGGGATAATGGCATGCAGAAAGATTTCAAAGAACGGAATCTTAGTTGGAACCACTAAAGAAGATGACATTGATAAGTTAATTGAAGAGTTTAAGAAAAGTGATGATCTACGTGAGAAATATGAAATTAAGAAGGCGGGAAAGCGTAATCCGCATATCACCATATTTGGTGTAAATGAAGAAATTGAGAAAGATGAATTAGGGAAGATGCTTGCGGCTCAGAATGTAGAGTTAGCGGGAGATACCGTGAAGGTGATTACTCGCTATAAAGCCAAGAATGGTTCCAACTGGATACTAAGTCTGAAGGGAGCAGCGTTTAAGAAGATAGAGATATTTAAGAAACTTAAATTAAGTTGGGAGAGATAAAGCTTTAAAGAATATCTAAAACCCCTCATCTGTTACAATTGCTACGGGCACGTAGCCAAGCACTGCGATTATGATAAAACGTGTATAAAATGTGCTTGAATGATACACGAAGGAGAGTGTGAAGTGCAACTGAGATGCACAAATTGCGAAGACCATTTAATCTATACGGATAAAGAATAGGTGGTCCCCACAAAAACGGGACATCTCCCAACGGATAGAAACTGTCCCTGTTACAAAGTTCAGGTGGAAAGACTTATCCAAAGAACTGATTATGGAGTGCGCAAGACAGCGGGGTGAACCTTCTTGGTTCATTTTGTTTTCCTGCGGGAACTTTGTTGACCTTTTTGGCTTTGTTGTTGTTTGGTGTATTATGATTTGTATTAATGCTTAATCTGCTGATGTCTAGCTTGAGTTTCTATTGTTAGCTTAGGATTTATTGTGCTGTTGTGATGATGGTGATAAATGTGATTATTACATGCTTGACGATGTTATGTGTAGAAGTGAAAATGGTATAATTCCCCACGGTGTATGGACAATAAAGAATGTATTATAAAGGATGCAGAGGCAGGGGTAAATACAGGATTGTAAGCCAATAAAAAATAGAAGAATAGCTGTCGGTGTGGCCAGTGATAGCGATCTGAAGTCTAAATTTTACAAGATGGATGGTCGTTATTTTATGGCCCACAGTAAAAACGTCAGATGAGAAGGGTCAAAATTGTTTTGAAAAATAAAAGTATGTTGGGGGAGTTACTACATAGACTATGGACAGAGGCGACAGAGGCGATGTAATAAAGAACCAATTAGGGGTAGGAACCACTGAAAGAAAAACAGCTCACTGCCCAATGAAAGTGAGGGGCGTGCCAGAATGGCCCCCTGTAAACGGACAACAGCTCCGCTAAGGACGGAAGGAATCGGAAAAGAAGGAGAGAGATGATTAGATTGGGTTCCTGTGAGTTAGATGTCAGAGACTCTCGTCTGCCCCATAGCCTTGGAGAAGTGCGAATATCCCGCCAAGGTGTTCCTACACTGGAGATGATACTGGGTCCCGGTCGCCGATGCTACGATCATCGCTGCATACATCCGTTATAGTAAGTGCCTCCCCGATAGACTCTAAAAATCATATTTGACTCTATAGTTTGCCTCTGCTTCTGGGTACCTTAGGTCAAAATTGTCAATATGAAACGGATTGTTATATTAATAGCTCTGACAAGTTAATTGAAATTTGGGTTATCAAATAAATGTGTTGTTAGTTTGCTAGAATAATTAAGTTTTTTTTTTTGTAGAAGAGGAAACAAGTTTTTTATTTTTTATTTTTACCAACTGTAGTGAAAATAGACTTAGAATATGATTTGTGAGCAACATTATGATTACCATTTCTATTACATTTTAACACTATTATGATTATAACGAGTATGAAGAAGTAGTAAATTTGAGAGGTGATCTATTACGTTAATCGCCAAACTTAATAATGAGAATATTTATCATAATATTATGAATGATAAGAATCGTAGGATATTAACGTGGGATATTCAGAAGCAGAGACTTGTGTGCAATTTCTTTACCACTGTGAATTGTTTGAAATTTTGAAGTGATATTATATATATAATTATGAACTTTATTATTTGACTGATGTTGAATACACACTAAAGGGATTTGTTTAAAACAAATGCGAATAGAATGATATGACAATTGTTGGTAGTTTATGTATGATATGTTAATGATATTATATAGTTTGAGTGATAGGTTAGGCAATATTTAAGATATATTGCCAATCATTAGATTGATGCAGAATCAGCAAATTGTTATTGATGCAATTAGAGCGCAATTAAAACGTAAATTAGAAACAAAGGTTAAGACAATTATGGAGAGCAAAGATATATTAGTGCATTTGCCAGAATTTTTTGGGAATAAAAATGACAACATTGATTTTTTTTAGCCAATTTGATAAAATAGCAGACATAGGGAAGTTAAATGAAGAGCATAAATTGTTATTTTTAAAAGCAAAACTAAAGGACAGAGCATTACAATATGTAAGCAGTCACGAAGAGTTACAGGACGAAAATAATTAGGAAAATTTTAAGAAAACGTTAAAACTAAAATTCACTCCGGAGCAAAATTTCATGAAATCACAAAATGCCTTAATGAAAATCTCGCAGAAACCCGAACAGTCCGTTAAAGATTTTAAGGAGGAAATTGTCAGGGCCGCGTACAACTATTTAAAAGTTGCGAAACTATCAGAGGATCAGGGAGCGGTTGGTCTGACGGAAAAAATTAAATTATCAAAATTTTTAGACGGATTAAGATCCGATATTCAATTGGAAGTTAAAAAATGGCTCCTACCACATTTAACGAGACTTACGAAACGGCAAGAAACATAGAAACGCGCTAGAGGATTCGGAAAACAGCGTTATGAATATAAATAATGATAGCACTTCAATGAAAATAATTGAATCACTATTAAATCAAAATAAAGAATTGATGGAATGATTAAACGCCACGACAGAGAAAATAAATAACTTAAGTTTAAAAGATGCAAAAGAGGGCCAAGGTGATGACATAAAATGTGAATTATGTGGAAAAACCAACCACAGTACAATACAATGCTGGTTTAACCCTAGAAATGTGACCATGAGTCAAAATCCAACACAGCCAGTAATTCAGGCAGAAAGTAATTTTCCGAATTCTACGAATACATATTGGGGGACTCCCCAGAGGCGAAATTTTAGTGAAAATAATCAAATGCCACAAACGTACGTTAATTATACGCAAAATTACAGTAATGTTGATAATAATCAAAATAACCAAAGACAAGGAAATTATTATCTGCAACAGGGAGAAGCATATGCAGAGATAAATAGGAATAATGATTATAATTATGACAGGATGGTCAGGGGTGTGAGACATAATATGGGTACGAGAGGTAGGAGACAATATGTGAGGAGGTTAAACTAAAGAGGGAACCGCTGGTACGCTATGTAAACAGTAATAAAAGCCCACAGATACAGAGGTTCCAAGAGGCAAAATGAGATTCAAGTGGGTAAGATAACCAAAAATGTGAAGATTAGTGAACAGGGGGAGAAAAACAAAACGGCATCGATGACACAAACGGATCAAATCGAAAATGAGAAAAAAAAAAGAATAATCAATTAATAATTGCAAGTTGTACTTTCAAAGAAGTCTCAAATCTACCCGCACTAAAAATAGAAATACAAAATTTAATATGTACGGCGTTGTTAGATTCTGGAGCGGCGGTGAACATCTTGAGCGATGCATTATTTGAAAAAATTAAACAGAACGACGTTAAAATAAAATATTTGTCCAGAAACATTAAAATTACAACAATACAAAATACTGAGATACCATTTTCAAAAGTAATACAAATTAATTTCAAAATTGATAAAAGGTCATTCAAACTATCCTTTTTTGTCATGAATAACGTCAGTAAACATTACGAGATAATACTAGGGTATCCATATCTAAAACAATACAATGCAGTGGTCGACTATGATAGCAATCATGTAACATTCAAAGATATATACACTGATGAAAATACGAAGTCTTTGAAAGATTTAGCTATGAATCATGAGGATGCAAATAGTAATTTTAATTGCTTCTTAATAAATAAAGTAACGTTGGAGCCCCATGAGACGAGATGCGTAATGCTTGAACCTACGATGAAGTTACCAAACAATACAGATATTTTAATTACCTGAAATAAAAATAAATTAGGAGTACTGGTAGACAATGCGCTAGTTAGAGTGAACCACTCCAACCATATTTTAACTTATGTACATAATTCAACCGATAAGAAACTGACATTGAATAACAAAATGAATTTAGCAATCGGTCATCAAGACTTTGTCATCAATAAGACGAACGGAGAAAACACGCAAAAAGAATATAGAATTAATAATTTAACGTTAAATGAAATACATGAATTAAGAAAAAAGGAATTAAGTGAGAAAGATTTTGATCTGTCACATTTACAGGAGGAGGATAGAGAAAGAGTGATGAAATTATTATTAGAACATTACCGCTGTTTTTCAAAATCATATGATACCCTGGGGAGAACTACAACGTTAGTATCTCCAGATTTTAAATTATCCCATGATTTAGCCATTCAATCCAAAGCTTATCCGTTACCCTACGCAATTAAACCTTTTGCGAAATCAGAAATCGAAAAGCTTCTAAAGGCTGGGATAATAAAACATTCTACATCTAACTACAGTTTTCCGGTAATTTTTGTAAAAAAAAAATTCATCAAAGAAAACAGATAACCCGGGTAACATTAAATGCAGAATGGCGTGTGACTATATGCTTTTGAATGACATAACGGTAGGTTTTCCATACCATTTACCGGATATTAGAGAAATTTTAAAAATATAGGCGGGTACAAACTAAACTGCACTTTAGATTTACATGCGGCATTTCAACAAATTGTTTTAAAACCTGAGGACAAACATAAATTGGCATTTATCACAGAATTTGGGAAATTTGAGCCAAACAGGCTTCCATTTGGTGCTAAAAATAGCTCAGCATATTTTGCTCAATTAGTGGACAAGTGCCTCAGTGATTTAAAAGAACATGATATACATTATTATTTAGACGAAGTGGTTATTTGTGCTAATTCACAAGAAGAGATGGAAGAAAAATTATTGTTAATTTTAAAACGATTACAAGATGCAAATCTAACAATTGAACCATCAAAATTACAATTGTATAAAGACACGATTGAATTCTTAGGCTTTGAAATTAATGAGAACGGTGTAGCACCAGCAGAGAAAAATATTAAAAAAATTTCTAATTTCCCTGTACCTGAGAATAGGCGACAATTAAAATCCTTCTTACGGCTATGTAATTATTTCAGGGAATTAATTAATAAGTATTCAGAGACCGTATATCCGTTAATACAAGCAGCAAGTCCGAAAGTAAAGTTTGTATGGAATGCAGAGATGCAGCAGGCTTTTGAGAAAATTCAGAACTCTGTTTTGCAAAAACCAACGACTTTCAAGATAGACTTTAATAAGCCTTTTATTTTAAGTTGTGATGCTTCAAAGATTGCGTTATCAGCGATACTGATGCAGGAACATGACGGTACACAAATGCCAATAGAATTTTACTCTAGAAAATTAAAGGATTCCGAAACCAGATATCCCTCAATAAAACTTGAGCTGTTAGCAATACATGATGCGATGATACATGTTAAAAAATTCTTATTTGGCAAACGATTTAAAGTTATAACTGATTCCAAATCATTAACGCATCATTTAAGTTTAACAAAACAGTCAGATATTACAGCGCGATGGTTATTAGATATACAGGAATTTGATTTCAAAATTGAACATATTGCAGGAGAATCGAACCCTGCAGATTTTCTATCAAGGGCAGTTTTTACTATTCCTATTCTAGAAAAACTAACTGAGGATATTTTTAAAGTTGATAAAACTATATCCCTAGAAAGTATGTCGATACATCAACAAAAAGATCCAAAACTCAAAATTATCATTGAAGCAATACGAAATAAGAAAGAGAGGAGAAGGTACAAAATGTTTAGATGGGACAGTGACCGCAAATTACTATGGGTAATGCCGGATAGAGATTCAATGACAGAAGAGCAGCCAGCTTTAATAGTGGTTCCAGAGAAATTAAAAAACAATGTAATGGTGAATGCACACTCGGCTCATTTCGGCTTCCCTAAGACGTACAATTTATGCAAATCAGTTTACTTTTGGTATGGAATGTACAGAGATATCAAAAATTATTGTGACACGTGTCATACATGTAAACTATACAAATCTAGACCGACAATTGCAGTTCCACTACAAAAGATAGAAAAAAATTATGCACCAGGAGAATTTTTATCCATGGATATCATTGGCAAACTTCCACGTTCATTGAAAGGTAATCAATTCGTACTAACAGTCGTCGATCACTACTCACGGTTTTTGTCAGTTTTTCCCTTACGTAAAATTACTTCAGCATCGCTAATTAATGCGGTAACGAAATATTTTTCATCGTTTGGCTTGCCAAAAATTGTATTGACTGATAATGGACCACAATTTATATCGAATGAATTTCGATCATTTCTATCAAATTTGAATATTGAAAGTAGACAGACCAGCGTATATTTTCCGAGAGCAAATTCCATGTGTGAAAGAACACATCGTCAGTATAAAGAATCTATTATGGCTTCCTCACAAAAATTATTCGATTGGGATGTTCAATCCCGATTCATTGTATTAGCTATGAATAATTCGATTTCCAGAAGCACTGGTTACACGCCAAGTGTTTTATTTTTTAATCGCTCCCTTAGAACACCTTTCTCCGCCCACCAGCCATGTGAGTCTCAGAAGCCATCACCAGAGTATCTCAAAAAAACATTCGAACAAATTGAACAGATTCGTAATGATTCATTAGCTAATCAGAGAAGAATGATGGACGAATATGACAAAAGACAAAGGAAAGCTACAGTTAGTTTGAATATTGGGGATACTGTATACATCAAGAGTTTTAGGCCGCCGGGTACGTTTCACCCAAAATTTATGGGCTCCTATATCATTATGAAAAGCTTTAGAAATATTAATTTTTTATGTAAAAATGCGGTGAATCCTTTTGAAGCAGATTGTAAAGTGCATATTACGAAATTAGTGAAAATGAATTTGCCAAAAGTGCAAACTAATATAATCGATGAGGAGAATATCAATGGCGATGACACACATGTGGAATTTGACAATGAGAGTAGTAAACAAATTATTTCACAGGAAACGGATTCGCGAAAAGATACATTGACACACCAGGAACCCCGGAGGCAAATTGATTCGCGTAGAACAAAAATTCAATAACAACTAGGGTATAATCTTAGACCAAGAAGTAATCAAATCAAATAAAAATAAATAATAATAATAATAATAGAAAAATCGAGCAAGTGAAGTTGGGCATGCATGAATGAGTCACAAGTAATAAGAAAGATTAATAGTAAAACAAATAACCAATAAAAGATAACCAATAAAAATAACCACAGATTAAACAAAATATTAAGGCCATCATAGTTCGCCAATATCACAGCGGTAGCAATGTACGAAAAAGCGTTGAGCATTAAAAGAGTAAAAGACAATATGAGTAAATGAATAAATAAAAAAAATATATAAACAACATTAACAAACAACGAAATTAAATATCAAGTGGTGAGCTAAAAAATTAAGTTATGATGATGGTCAGAGATTCATAGGGATGGAAGAGTTCACGGCATTGATTGAATGGCAATAAGTAGTAAAAAAAAATTAAATAAATGAATAAATAAAAATAAATAAATAAATAAATAAATAGCACGGCAAATGAGAATGGATATAATAGAATAATGCAACATATTAATTAATATCCAGCAAGTTAGATTATGCGAGAGATGATTGAATACAATACACAATGTGAGTTAAATAGCAGAAATAACATTTAGCCACATTATAAGGTAAATATCGAATAGAATAAATGAATGTATGTATAAAATAGGAAATAAAAAAATAAAATGTGATACAAAAAGTTCAGATATAGTTACGCTTTGAGCTCGATGCAGAAAGATTAAGAGTCGCATGGATGGGCATCGTGCATTTTGAATTCGCGCGGCGAGTTACCAGAGCCGTGAAGAAATGACGAGGCAGTAATTACTTCAGTGGGGAAAGACGTTTGAGTTGCCACTTAAGTTCGTAAAAAAGTAATTAGCGCGGGGGTTTACGCGAGCGATGACGGCGATAAGCCGAGAAAAGAAACTGGTTTAGCGATTAGACTATTACAGAGGTTAACCTTAAACCGGACTATACGTGACGGTAGTCATGGTAACGTTAAGGTAGTACGACAAAAAGGGCGTGTCACAGGTGGTAACGCAAATTGACAGTTTGTAAACAAACTGTGAGGGATGAAGGTGTGAGATGCAAAGGTGATATAGCGGAGTGTACGAGAAAGCGACAATGTGGACGGGAAGGTTGTAGGTATGTTGATACAGTGGTCTGATGGTATAAAATAGTATAGACTTAGTCAAAAAAAAGGGTTAGGTGAATATAAATGTATCAGAGTAAAGACATCCACGATATCACTGTGTTTTACGTGAAATCATGCACAGAGAATATATATCATATGTAAAATTATGGACTTTGGATACGAACAATCTGTGAGAAGGATAGAAGTGTATGATGATTTGCAGTTACAATGATGTCGATGTATGTATATAAAGTTAATGTTGTTATGATAAGGTTTATTTTATGTCATGAAATTTTTGTGCGATAATTATTATTTTACAATTATTATAAAAAAATGGGCATATAAATATTATAGTGTTTTTTTTATAGAGGAAATATTTAGTAATAATTATGTTGATGATATGATGATGTATAGATGCAAATTGTATGATGGAATTTTCATTGATCAATGTAGTGGGTAATAAGAAGTTTATTGTGTAGTATTCTATGTTTGTTTTATATTATGATATTGTTGCTGAGAGTTAACGCACGTGAACATATTAGATAAATAACTAAGATGTCATTTCAAGATATAATTAATTCAATGAAAATGATGCAGATAAGATGAGAAATTATGTGGTTCTAAGTTTGTAATGGTAGCTCTAATAAAGAGCAGGGAAGTATGTTGAAAATAATGAGTAAGACAAATTTGTAATGTACTCATTCCTGTTGAAATTTCCAATGTATTATACTCAGTATATTTACAGAACCACAAATGTGCTAATTATTTGATTTTTTATGTACAGTAAAACTTGTGTATGGTAAAGAAATTGCATATAATATGTATATAGAATTCGAAGTCTCATTCAAAATTCAAAATTAGTATGGTTTGTCGTTTTGGCGAAGATTTAATTTAATATTGTGATGCGTGGAGGCACACTTACACTGTCATGTATGCTCTAAAATGTTTATTTGCAGCTTCTGTGAACAGGGATTTGAGTCGACTATAAAAAGAAAAAAAAATTTAAAATTTTTTTCCATAGTGGTGGAGTGTGATGTAGAAGTGAAAATGGTATAATTCCCCACGGTGTATGGACAATAAAGAATGTATTATAAGGGATGCAGAGGCAGGGGTAAATACAGGATTGTAAACCAATAAAAAATAGAAGAATAGCTGTCGGTGTGGCCAGTGATAGCGATCTGAAGTCTAAATTTTACAAGATGGATGGTCGTTATTTTATGGCCCACAGTAAAAACGTCAGATGAGAAGGGTCAAAGTTGTTTTGCAAAATAAAAGTATGTTGGGGGAGTTACTACATAGACTATGGACAGAGGCGACAGAGGCGGTGTAATAAAGAACCAATTAGGGGTAGGAACCACTGAAAGAAAAACAGCCCACTGCCCAATGAAAGTGAGGGGCGTGCCAGAATGGCCCCCCTGTAAACGGACAACAGCTCCGCTAAGGACGGAAGGAATCGGAAAAGAAGGAGAGAGATGATTAGATTGGGTTCCTGAGAGTTAGATGTCAAAGACTCTCGTCTGACCCATAGCCTTGGAGAAGTGCGAATATCCCGCCAATGTGTTCCTACACTGGAGATGATACTGGGTCCCAGTCGCCGATGCTACGATCATCGCTGCATACATCCGTTATAGTAAGATTGTTAATATGAAACGGATTGTTATATATTAATAGCTCTGACAAGTTAATTGAAATTTGGGTTATCAAATAAATGTATGTTTAAGGTCAATGCGTTGTATTCCTTGCTTGTTCCAACCCATGCATGCATCCATTGCTTCTAGGTAATTAACACCTAAATTATGTTTTACTGTACGAGCTGTACAACTATTGTTCTGACTTGTTATTTTCTGTACGAGTTGTACAGTAATTGATTGTCATGTAACTGATTGATGTAACTCATTGTCATGTAACTCATTGATTGTCATGTAATTGATTGTCATTTTATAACTTGTAAACTTTTTGTTTAATAAAGAGTTCAGAGAAGGAAGCGATGTAGTTGGCAGTGTGGTGGCTGCCGTTTAAGTTAGATGGCTAAGCGTTGTAGTTGGATGGCTCTGGTTCGGAGGCTTCGAGCGAATGGTGTCGTCAAGCTGTACCTAGATATGGATGAAGGACTCGGTCCTGTTGGTTTCAGAAAGTCGAGGGCAGGACTGGGTGACCGGTTCTGAGTTTTTGATGTCGAGAGGGTTGCCGTCGGGACGACCTGAGTCAGTAGTTTAATCCCGCCGCATAAGCGAAAGCTGAGGTCGGCTTGTCATTTTGAACTTAACGAATCTATTACGCGCCAGTCTGTTAGGTTCTGTGAGAGTCGACCTCTGCTTAAAGTTAAATCCGGCCATCCTATTTCGTCGTTTCTCCAGTACGGTGGTTTGCTATCTAGGTTATTGTGGACCATGTGTATTTGGAAATAAGATCAAATAGTTTTTCTCAGCTGGCGTCAGTCTGTGCATATCCCCACGTGATGGAGTGGACGTTAACAATTCCAGTGATTCATTCCATCCCTGATTACGACCCTACAAATCCTGAATCTGCAAAGAGGTCCCGCGTTCAATTCGGTGGCATTTCAATTAGAATTTGCCGTTCGCCTCCAAAATTCTAGTTTGCCTCTGGTATATATTAGGTTCGGAATTTCCAGTTCCGATTTTATTCTTTTCGGTCGGAGGTTAAAATGGGGTATATTCCATCCCGCTACGTACTTCTAAAACCCATTTCCTTATCATATCTTACCGTAACTTCCTGATTAGTTTAACAGTATTTTTTAAAAATCGATTTCACGAGATAGTTTTTTAAAATCGTTTTTGATTCATCCAGGGTCAAAAGCATGTCTAGTAGCTTGGACAGCATTTACGAACAATCGTTTTTGATTCATCCGGGGTCAAAAGCATGTCTAGTAGCTTGGACAGTATTTACAAACGCAGAAATAAGTTTTTCGGCATGTTAACACTAAATCCGGAGCGTTGCATAACGTCAGAGTTAAAAATTTTAACTAATCACACAGAGTTCAATTTATTGACCACTTGATAAGTCAAAACAGTCACAAGTCATGACATCAATCCCGGAGCCAACGTAGTAACGTAACGCAATGCTCCAGCTGCAACGTGAACAGGCTTGAAAGGCTTGATTACCAATCCCAGTACATTTCATCTCAGGGAACTTCAACATTAATGAGGCTTAATGTCATATATGCACTGCACTCTTAACCTTTGATGGTTTGGTAATGTTTGGAGCCCGTTAAAAAAGATTATCAGTATCTGATGCTCTCTGATGAGCAATGTAACAAATAAAGCAATAGAAAGATTTTGATTAGGCGTGTTCCACCCACGAACAGCGTGCCGCATGTGGCCCCACATGACCACATGATCATAAACTTTATAAGATCTGTCTTCCCAAATAAAAATATCCCTCTTCCCACAATCACGCTCTATTCACGTCTTCGCTCTTTGGCACTAGAATCATTTGCGAACGACTATTGAGAAGAAGCTCCCGAAGAGTAAAATTAGATAAAAATTTCTAATGAGAAATCTCAAGAACTCACGAATTGCAACCACTTCCATCGAACGGGATATTGAAGCACTTAAGGCCTCAATATCACTATATATATCACAAATTATATATCAGAATAACACTTTATAGATATATATCACAAAAACAAGGTCCCTCTAGTTTTAAGTTTATGTTGCTCTCATTTTTATCATATGAAAAACAAATAAAGAACTTTTCGGTTATTTATGTAAATTAACTGTAATATATATTCAATATGTGATCCGGGCAAGTCAAAAGGTTGGACACCCCTGGTTTTGATCCTTACAGCTTTGATAATGACAAGTATGTTATGAATGGGTGTATCGTTCTCTATTATAAATACATTACGTTATTTACAAGTGATGTCATGTGTTAAGAATTTGAAATTTTCTTTCCCGGCATGCCTCTAGACGCATTCGATTTGTTGGCCGCACTTGTTCGACAGTTCATGCCTCACGAGATAAAAGAGTCGGACGGTTACTGCTGAGATTCTTGGGATTTCGCGGAGTTTATCAGGTGATCATTCTTTTTACGTAAAGCAACAAGGAATGTGCAACAAGAATACACTACAATTTTGGTACTGTGCTCTGTATATAAAAGTGTATAATCCCGCTACTATATATATATATATATATATATACTACATATATATATATACACCACACACACACACACACACACACACACACACACACATATATATATATATATATATATATATATATATATATATATATATATATATATATATATATATATATATATATATATATATATATATAACGAGTATATATATAGTAACGAGTTGGGCCTCCTCTGGCCTTGATAACGGCTGCCACACGACGAGGCATAGATTCAACAAGTTTCTGGAAACGTTCCACGGGAATGGCTTGCCAAATATTGGCTAAAGCTGTCCACAATTCAGTAAGGTTCTTTGGTGCTGTGTCATGGCCTTTCACGCCTTGTTCCAAAACATCCCAAAGATGCTCAATAGGATTTAAGTCTGGGCTTCTAGGTGGCCAATTCATGACAGAGAAGTCAGAGGAATGCTCATCCAACTAGCCAGTAGCCAACCGGGACTTGTGAGAGGTACAGTTGTCTTGCTGGAAAACTCCATTACCGTGCGGATAACACAACAGCATAAACGGATGGAGGTGATCACCCAGCAACTCTACGTACCGAATTGCATTGAGGGAGGTTGGTACACGCACCAAAGATCCCAAACTGTGCCACGAAAAAACACCCCAGACCATGATTGAGCCACCATGCCCTTGTACAGTTCCAGCCAGGCATGCAGGATCCATGGCTTCATGAGCCTGACGCCATATTCTCAGCCTCCCGTCTGCGTTAAGTAGTCGGAATCGAGACTTATCACTCCATGCTACTCGTTTCCAGTCCTCTACACTCCAGTCTCTGTGATCTCTTGCCCAGGCAAGACGTACAGCCCGATGGCGAGTATAGAGCAATGGTACTTTCGTAGGTCGACGGCTCCCGAAACCCATACGGTGAAGCGAGCGTTGCACAGTCCGTTTACTGACTGTACGACTGGCACCGTCATTAAACTGGGTGGTAATTTGAGCTAATGTTTGGCTTCGCTGGCTACGTACAATACGCCTGAGCCGTCTCTCACCACGCACTGTCAAGGCTAATTGTCCTTTCCAGTTTGCCCGATCGCTAGTTTTTTTTTTCCACCAACCATGTATTCTTGGTATACTCTTGACACTGTCGACCTTGAAAATCCTAGCTGTCTGACGATTTCGGAAATTGAATGGCCCATGCGTCGCGCACCTACGATTTGTCCACGATCGAAGGCGTTTAAATCCGGTAGTTTACCCATACTGGCAATTCCAACAACTAATTCAGAACAACCACAGTACGCGCTATATATGCAGTTACCACAGTGCCCTCACTTGCGCATACATGATGCGCAGCGCTACACAATTTGCATACGCTTTGCTATCCCTAATTCAGTGGCACTTCAGTGTATATATATATATATATATATATATATATATATATATATGTGTGTGTGTGTGGGGGGGGGTTCCTCAGCCTACATAAGACAATACATGCATATTCCACCCAGATGACGCTATATTTCGTTTGCGCCGCTTCAGCTCAACTAAAGAAGAGATCTGGCAACCCCAGTCAGTCAGACGATGGACGGCGATGAGCTATGACGCGTTTGTCTGTTAGCAGTAGACGATTGCTCCTTCATTAGTCTATAATGTTATTAATTATCGACGTTTCTTTGTAAATATTTTTACAAATAAGTAATATTCATTAAATGTTAGAATAGTTTATAATAGTTTAATTACTTTTAATCACCGCACGGTTATCCTGAGCCACACATATATATATATATATATATATATATATATATATATATATATATATATATATATATATATATATATATATGTATGTATATATATATATGTATATATGTATATATATATAATATATATGTATATATGTATATATATATAATATATATTATATATATATATATATATATATATATATATATATATATATATATATATATATATATATATATATATATATATATATATATATACACAGTCGGACCTCTATAAATCGAACTTCCATATATCGAAAGTCTCTATGTATCGAAAGAAATTTCTATATATCGCATATTTTTTCCAAAAGATTCTTAACGTGGCACGTGATTTTCTTCTCCAGTAAAGATGTTCAGGGCATTGAAACAAAGCAAAAAGTTTGTAAGCACTACTTCAATATTGCAGCCAATGGGTCAAGGCATTATAAAAAATCTTAAAGTTCATTATCGTAAACGCATTCTTAGAAGACTTATCACTGCTTTGGAAAATGAACAATCTTCAGATAAGGTGATTGATTTAAGAATATGTATAGCAGAGCTAGCTAAGGTGTGGGAAAACGATGTGTCAGAAGTCACTATAAAAAATTGCATTCAAAAAGCTAGTTTTATTAATTAACCTCTAATCGAAGAAGAAAATGTAGTACTACAAGTCGAACAATGTTGGGAACAGTTACAAAAGCGATGTCTTATCAAAGATGAAACTTCCCTTAGAGATTTTTTAGACGTTGATGAAGGCATCATTGTTTCCGATTACCCCACAGATGACGACATCGTAAACTCACTTCAGGAAGAGCAAACTGACATTTAAGAAGAGGAAGAGACTCTAACTGAAGCAGAAATCGTTAATCCTTCGAAAAAAGAAATGCGCGCAGCATTTGATGGAATTCGTCGTGGTCTTCAATTCGCGGAAAATGTCCCGGAGGCTGTATTTAGTAGACTTAATAAGTGCGAACACTTTTATGATGAATTTTCTTCTAAATTTATTGTGCAACAAGACATTCGAAAGTTTTTTACAAAAATGTAAATCAATTGAGTCTGTATTTAAAGGTATGTAAATTTTATTTGATAATTAAATCTAGTATAATTTATTGATATTATTTTAATCGATAATAATTTTCATTTATGAATGTACGTAATTTGTAGTAATGTGTTTTATGTTTAAATTAGTTGATATGAAAGTGATTTTGTATATTAGAAGAAAATGCACATTTTTCTTGCAATACAATGTATCACCAATAATTTAAGTATAACCGTTTCTATATATCGAATTTTTTTCGGGAACCATCGACTTCGATATATGGAGGTCCAACTGTATATATATATATATATATATATATATATATATATATATATATATATATATATATATATATATATATATATATATATATATATATACGTATATATATATATATATATATATATATATATATATATATATATATATATATATATATATATATATATATATATATATATATATATACAGTTGGTTCTCTGTTTAACGACGCTCTACTTAACGACGATCTCTATTTAAAGACGATATTTCCCAGTCCCGGTCCCTCCGACGTAAAAAATTCTATTTAAAGACGATGTTGTTTCTGTTTAACGATGATTTTTTTTACATGATAAATTTTTCCTTCAACATTTTATCTGCAGGAGGGGAACCTTCCTTTCTTTCTGTGGGGAAAAACACTGTTTGGTGTTAATAACAGACCCGGAATTTCCTTGATGTTTGCAATGTTGAAATCATAGACTTGTTGCAGTGTGAAAAATGGGCGGGGGGGGGGGGAATTACTGTTTCTCGGAAGATCGAATTTTCTTTCATGGAGCTCTTAGAGTGGGATCTGAATCACTCTATCGTCCCTAACATCTGTTGTCATGTGACTTGCGAACTGTCCAATAGCATCCTTCTCTCACTCCTTCCGGGAAGCAGATGTTCATGTTTAGAGAATTCATGGTTGTGTGTAGGAGCTCATTCCAGTGCGAATACGAGCAGAGGAAAATGGCATCAAAGCGAAAGCATCTTGCGCTACACGAAAAGGGGAAAATTACTGAATACTGGGAAGAAGTGTTGGACTAACAAAAGTCCAATTCGCAAGACAATTTCAGCTACCCGAGTCTACTCTCAACGACATTTTAGCAAGCAAAGAGAAAATTCTTGAAGTAGCACAAAAATTTGGTTTGAGATCCAAATCCAAACGGCAGAAAATTCTATGTGGTCGATCAGAAGAGTTTGATAAGGCAGTCCTTCAATGGTTTCATGAAGCAAGAGCATCCAACATTCCAATTTTCGGAGTGATATTTTAAAAAAATACTATTGTTCTGGCAGAAAAGTTTGGAATGCAAAACTTTCAGGCTTCAGCTAGTCTGTTGGCAAAGTTCAAATAAAAATATGGAATTGCATTTAAAAGCATATCTGGCGAAAGTGGCGCCGTAGATGAAAAAAGAATGGAAAATATTGCTGAAGGGGATATTAGATGGATATAATGAGAAGAACATATTCAATGCAGATGCGACGGGCCTACCCCACAATAGGGTGCCTAATAAAACTTTAACGTATATGGGCGAAAAGTGCTTTGGTGGAAAACACAGTAAGGAACGATTGACTGTTTTACTGTACACTAATTCGGAAGGATCCGAGAAATTGCCACCACTAGTTATAGGCAAATCAAACCAACCAAGGTGTTTTAAGAATATCACCAGGAAACCTTGTGAGTACCGGATTAACAATAAAGCATGGATAACATCACAAATTTTTATTGACTGAATTAGAAAATTTGATGCAAAAATGCATCAAGAAAAGATAAAAGTTTTACTTTTAATCGACCATTGTACTACACATATTCCAATTATCCCTTGACTTACAAATTTGACTATTCATCTCTTATCAGCTAATTGCACTAGCAAGTTGTAGTCATTAGACCCGGGTATCATTGGCAGTGTGAAAGCATACTACAGAAAGTCTTCAATTTGGAAATTAAAAACCATTCGGCTGATAGTATGAAAATTAGAAAGTATATGATCTTGGAAACAATGCACATGATAACATCAGCATGGAAAGAAGTTCTTCATCCACAATAAAAAAACTGCTTTCGTGTTGCTGGAATTCACAAAGAACTTGTAGTGGGACTGCAAAGTACGGATGTAGAAATAAAAGAAGATGACATTACCCCTGAAGAATGGAGAAGTCTTGTTGAAGATGAGGATGTTACAATTCAAGATTTCTACAATTGTGATGAATCGTTTTAACAACAGATTAGAGAAATGTAGAACAAATTTATGAAGATAAGTAAGCGAAAACACAGAGTCAGACGAAGAAGGTGAAGTTGAAGACACGGAAAATGAGACACTGTCACCGTCTTACACACATGCAACTTCTGCTCCATACGCTATATTACATCGAATATGGAAGATGACACATTTAACATTTTAGAAAATCGGGAAAAGAGAATATCGAAAACAAGGCGAAAAATGAAGCAATCAACACTTTTTGACTTTGTTAAAACCAAATTTATCGTATTGTTTGTACTCTTTTTTCAATGTGATTTAAAATAACTTTTTGTGAATAAAATAATAATGATAATAAAAATAACATTTTTAAACACGCCAATATATTAAGAAATATATTGATAGTCCAAAGCCTGTAAAGTGTGTAGGGAAATGTTATTTTTTTCACAAATTCTGTTTAAGGGCGATCTCTACTTAAGGACGATTTTTCGCGGTCCCTTGGAAGTCGTTAAACAGAGAGCCAACTGTATATATATATATATATATATATATATATATATATATATATATATATATATATATATATAATGTATATATATATATATATAATATATATATGTATATTTATATATATATATAATGTATATATATATATATGTATATATATATGTATATATATGTATATATATGTATATATATGTATATATATATATATATATATACATATATATATATATATATACATATACATATACATATACATATACATATATATATATATATATATATATATATATATATATATATATATATATATATATATATATATAGAGAGAGAGAGAGAGAGAGAGAGAGAGAGAGAGAGTTAGTTAGGTCAAGGAGAGGTTGCCAGAATTGGTGGAGAAAGTTAGTATGGAAAGGCGAAGCATCTCGCCAAGGTGTCGGAAAGGTTACCAGATGAGAAGTTTCAGTAAGGGCGATTATAGGTTATTAATAATATCATCACATATATATATATATAACAATAACACCCCACTATTATTTATTGCCCTATTTTAGCGTGTATTCTAAATTATCCTTCTTTCAACCTCAATAAAGCACATCCCTATTTCAAAAACGAAATCAAAATAACCGAATATTCTATTCTCTTCAATGCACACGCGGTAAAGTTATATTTTTACATGATTCAGAATCCCGTGATCTCAGTTCCCCCTTCGAAGAATCATACAACTTTCGACTCATATACCACATGATCGGGGTCAGCCAATTAAAATAATTCTAAACAGCTAGCGCCCTCAAAGTATATAAAAGATTAAACAGCGATTTCCGCGCTATTTCTGTCGGTTTCTTTGTCCTGTCCTGGTGTCGCCCTTCTCTTACTTTGCTATCTTCGCGCGATGTTTGCCACCGCTGTCCGTTTCATTATGTGGTGTCCAGTATATTGAAGTTCCGGCAGGTCCGGGCTAGTGTGTTTGCGTCCTTTGGTCAAGTTCCTTTTACTTTGATGTCTGCTAAAATGTCCTCCATAGTGTCGTCATTTTGTTACCGGAATGAATAAATCTAACGGATACCATTCGTGTGTCTCTTCTCTAATGTGTCTACAGTACGGGGAGTACGGGTGTTTATCCACTCACTGTCCTCCCTGTTTCTTCGTGCTGTTCAAATGTTCCCTTTGAACAGTTGCCTTTCCCTCTCATGTTTGAGAAACTTGCCTGCCCCTTTTCATTTTGTGCAGTTTGCTCAACTTCAGTTTCAGGTTGGAAGCACCTTCCCTTTGATAAACGCTCACGAGGATGTACTCACAGCAGGTCACATACCTCAAATTTTTGTTTGTATTGTCTTGATTTTTTTTATTTTTCACAATAATTGAATGTTAGTGTCAATTGTTGGAATTTGTATTTTTGTTCGAATTTTCGCAACATCAGGTACCAGACATTTGGTATTGATGTTGAAAGTTACATTTTGACAGCATTTGGTAAATTTATTCTACTAATTGCTGAAAGAATAATTTTATCATTTTTGTTTACATGATCAAGAGAAAAAATTGAAATCACTAACTAATGTGAAACGGACCGTAAATATCCAAGAACATTATTTTTCTAAAAAACGACTACAACCCGGGCGATCTCCAAAACAACTAAACCATACTACGACAAAAGACTGTGAATAAAAATAACTTTTGTGATTTTTACTACTAGTTGAACTGTACCCGTCCAGGACTCTGAAAACTTTTCAGGCTGTGATACACATGTCAGGGACTGAGACCTGCACATAATTTTTACTTGTATTTATATTTGGAACGTCTTTACATCTGTTGTTACTAGTCTTTTCATTTAAGTGTACCATTCCATTTTTATTTTAATCCAGCTTTTTGTTTTTATGTTTTCAGTTGTATATTTCAACATAAAAATTTGTGATTTTCGAGCCAGCTTCAACCTAACATTCTAACTACTAATTTTCATGTTCTCACTATCTGGAGTGTCTTGGAGTCGACGGCCGCGGCTCCAATCCATTTTAGAGGGGGGGGGGGATATTCTGTGATAATATTGTTAATAACCTATAATCGCCCTTTCTGAAACTTCCTTTCTCATCTGGTAACTTTTCCGAATCCTTGGCGAGATGCTGCGCCTTTCCATACTAACTTTCTCCGCCAATTCTAGCGACCTCTCTTTGACCTAATTCTATTTTCGCGCGCTACGATGGAGACACGAGGCTGGTTTCGAGCAAGTAAGATGTACTGCATTATTCGTAAATAAACCCCTTTGTTCCTGAAGCTAACTTTATTATTTTCCGGCCATGATGTTTGCAGTATTTCCAGGAGATGACCATTCGGGTCATTTCAGATATATATATATATATATATATATATATATATATATATTACTTGCACACACACACACACGTATATATATATATATATATATATATATATATATATATATATATATATATATATATATATATATATACTAGCTGTACCCGTTCACACGTTGCTGTGTTTGAACAAAAAGGCAGTTTTGATACCTCAAACATAATTTATTAATGATCAAATGTATACAATACATCAAAATGAAAATTAACAATAAAATTATTCCTACATATATGTCATTTGAATATAACATATGTACAAAACATAGATATCCATAGTTGATGGTAGAATTTAACATGCTTCTTCACTTGTGATATTAAACAATATTGCAAACGAATTTCAATCGAACAATAATTTTCTAATTATTAAATATCATTATGAAATGAATGATATTTGATGATTGATGGTGAACTTTATCTTAGTAGTGCTTGTAAATATACAACATTTTTTGTTTTCCTATCTGGTGCAAGAACAAATAAAATTGATGGTTTTCCAACTCGTGAACACCCAACGTACAGCTGTCCATGTGAGAAGCATGGATTTATCAAATTTAATCCACATACTTGCAATGATTGTCCCTGTGCTTTGTTAATGGTCATTGCAAAGGCTAGTCGTACAGGAAACTGTAGACGTTTGAATTCAAATGGAGTATCCGTTGGTATCATGGGAATGCGTGGTAGTAGTACATGTTCCCTTTGGTGTTTTCCATTTAAAATGGTTGCCTCAATTATGTTATTCATTAATTTTTTTACTGATAGCCTAGTCCCATTGCATAGTCGCGGTGGATTTATATTTCGTTAGAAGGATGATTGGGGAACCAATTTTCAAAGATAAAATATGCGGTGGCATTCCTGGTAGATCCAATGAATTTAAAAATTCTATTGGATAATTAACTGATTTATCGTGATTGACAACAGTATCTATGGATTTATATGTTGTTTCTTCATCAGGTATTTCATTTTGAATTGTGCAGTTTATTAAATTCACATCAATGTTTTTGGCTGCCAATATAGCACGCTCACTAACTCATTGATTATTTTTATAATTCTGCGATAAATTTGGAAAAACTTTGGCAATCAATTCATCAGTGGATTTTACAATGTGACAAAAGTTTTCTGGTAATGTAATACAGTGTGTGGATTCGTCCATTTCCATTTTACCATTCCCAATATCTAACAATTGTTTTGCAATTGTTACACGCATATTGGTCTTTAAAGATATTTTCTCCACATACCTCCATAACACTGATGGTTTGAGACATACATTCAATTCATCTGCAGGTGTTGAACGTGGTATAACTGGTAGAGTTTGTCGAAATTCGCCCTCTAGCAAAATGAGTGCACCACCAAAGAGCTGCTCATTTCCTCTCAAATCTTTTAATGTGCGATTGAGTGCTTCCAATGATTTCTTGTGTGCCATGGTGCATTCATCCCATATTATAAGCTGACATGATCTTAGTACTTTTCCCATCCCAGAATCTTTGCTAATATTACATGTTGGACTTTCAATTGCCTGCATATTTAATGGCAATTTCAATGCTGAATGTACTGTTCGACCACAGTCCAAAAGAGTTGCTGCAATACCAGATGATGCAATAGCAAGTGCAATATTATTTTGTGATCTTATAGTTGTCAGAATAATTGAAATAAGAAAAGTTTTGCCAGTGCCTCCAGGTGCATCTAAGAAATATAAACCACAACTCTTGTTAGATATTGCATTTATAATTGTGTCATATGCTGTTCGTTGTTCTAATACCAATTTCGGCAGATTAATTCGAACAAATGTTTGTAATTCATTAACATCGAAGTGCGTTTCTCGTTGTATATCACGATCGAAAATGTCATTACCAGATCTATTTGGAGCAATCATTCCCAATTATGTCAGTGATTTGTTGGCTATTGTCAAACATACATTCTCAATTAAAATCAATGCTTCATTGTATATATTTGATGTAAATTGAATGTTGGGATTATCATTTATTCTACGCATGCGATGTAAAATGTCTTCACTCATATAGTCTTTATATTTTCCCCAAAGATCCTTTGGATTAGCCGGAAAACATGTAGTTAGTATGATGGAAAATAGTGTACGTATCTGCTGTGGCTGAGCTGTATTAGAAGCATCAGCGAGTGAAATATCCCAATGAGCATCGTTTTCTAAGAGACTTAATTTCTGGCAAGCCTCACGAAATGTAGCACACACATGGCCATTGACTGCTTTTAATTCTTGGAAATATTTTGGTCCACGAACATTGATTAATAATAATCTTAGGTGAAAGCATTCTGCGTTATTTGGATGTACAGTGTACAGACGACCCAATGCATCTGTGGAATATAAATTTAGGTGTCCTTGTACTGCTCTACCTTGTTTACGACGATGAAATTTTCTTGTTGATGTATTCCACGTAAAATAAGTTGGTACTTCAGAGTACAGTAGTGTCCTTGCAAAGGTATCATTTCTACATAATGTGAAAAAATTCAGTTAATGTTGTTGGCGGTGGTGACATTGCTCTTGCACGTATATTTTCTGATGTAAAATACACACGCTGTCCATTTTCAAGATGTACTGCTAAATGAACAACCGTTGGATATCGCTCATGAATGGAAAATGATAAAATACGCCATACAGCCTCATTGCTACTTATGTAGCGTCCCAGTTGATATTGGGTGACTTCATCGTTAGAAGCAGTTGTATTTTCTACTGCATACACTGCCATATCGCTTCCTTTGTTCACATATTTGCAAATATATTTTATAGATTTCAATGAATTGCAGTACTCAACATTTATGTGTGCGTTATACGTTTTTAGGAGTAATGGAGAATATGGTACTACCCAACCATTATCAACATCAATAGTATTGTTGAGTACTTTTAGTTTAATGTATTTTCCACCATCTTCGGTAGATCGTCGTCGATAGAGTGGATATCCATCATTGCCTGTAATAGTTTCAGCAAGTAAGTCTCTAGGATACCGCTTTGTGCACTTTCCATCTGACATGCATGGTGAATTATTATTTAGTGAGCCACATGGACTATGAATCATATTTTTTGAGACAATATCGTGCAAGTCTTTATCAATTTCAATGTCTGTCATTTCTGCAGAGATGATTTCATCAATTCTGTTTGGTGTTATCTTTTCCATCATCCATATTAAAATATGCGCATGTGGTAAACCTCTTTTTTGCCATTCAATGGAATACATCCAACAGCGCGTCTCTCCAAATACATGGTGTTTGACAATAAAATCTATTAAAGATTTTAATTTTTGTTTAAATACACGTGCAGAAATATCATGACGATCTGATGGTGATTGTCCAATTAATAAAAGCTCCTTTATTTCATCCCATGCTGGGTTTCATGTAAATGTGATGAAAAAATCTGGACAACCATATGCACGAACATACGTCATTGCATCTTGTGCATATTCATGCATGCGTCTTGGGCTGCCTGTAAATGTGGATGGTAAAATGACCATTTTTTCCAATTCACTGAGATTGCCATCATTTACAACTGCATCACGTAAATGGATGTACTCTTCAGAACGCAATTTGACTTGATTTAGTCGTATGTAGAGGAGTCTTTCACTTTCTATTTTTGCATACATGTCAACAATGTATTGATGAAATAATTGTCTACATTTCAATATATGATTATCAGCATTCTCACGAATCATCGTTCGATATGCATAATAATTCATAGCACTGACCTTTTTGTTAATGTTCACATTAGTTGTAGGATTTCTCATATTAATATTAAAATTATATCCATCCTCTCCTTGCCAAAATAGAATGGGATATTGTAATGCATCATATGAACGATGCGTTTCTGATACTTTCTGGACGTCACCATTTCTACGATGAAGAATTATATCGCGAGAATTAAATTCTTCACCAACTATGACAATTGCCACTTCATCGATAGTTGGTGCGTTGAATTGTCTTCGATGTTGACCAATAGGTGTTTTATCTGCCTTTATTATTACTTTGTAATCGTCAGATGGCATTTTTTCAAAGGCGGTTTTAAATAATTTAATTAATTCATTATGTTGTTCAAACAAATTTTGTAATTCAGCGACAATCTCTCGTTTAGTACTCATATTCAGTTGACACCGTCTGATGATTTGTTCGTCAGTATTTCCCATAAAATATATCTGAAGATATTTGTGATCAGCATTAGGCAAGGGTAGTAGTGATCCAGCATGGTGATAAATTTGCCCTTGTACTTTAAATGTTGGCATATAATTTGCGCTAACGATATTCGTTGCTCCGAACGATGTCATCTGGAAGCATGAATTGTACTTGCGTATATTTTTCAAAAAATTTTTTCATTGACTTGTTTCACCTGAAACTAAAGTTAATAATGGTTCAGGTGGTGAACGCAAGTCTGGTAACTTTACTTTTCCACCTGCACAGCACATACCTGGTGTTTCATTTTTTAATTTTTGAACACCACAAAACGTACACTTTTTATCCATTTTTCCAATAATTACACTTGGATGAAGACTGTAAATTGTAAAGGGGATTGTAATTGAAACCACATAAATTCAAATCAGTATGTATCGTTCGTCTTGTCTGTGTCCTGCGAATTCGATTCCTTTGCTGCCTTGCTTGCCTCTGTTCACTCGTTTCTAATGATCGAGCAAGAGCAGTGTGAACTCGATCTCTTTCTTGCCTAGCTTGTCTCTGCTCACTTGTTTCTGAAGCTCGTTCTTCTCTTCTCCTTTTTGCTTGATTTGTAGATCGACCAATGGCACTTCGCTTTGGTGGCATAATTGAGGGGTTAAATAAAACGTATTTCCAATATTTTTTTTAATTCTCGTATTAATAATTGCAAAAGTTTTTTGACATCTTAAAAAACAACCTACAAACGTATTCCATCCTATAAAAAATAATAGAAGTTGCCATCTTCAGTCATTGTAAAGTAGGAATAATACAGAATATGATATCACGCGAATAATACAAAATATAATATCACACATGCAAACAATCTCAGGTGCAGGAATCTAGCAAATATTACATTACGTCATACTGCTAGGCTGAAATTCAAACATCATTACTAATTAAATGTTATTTTGATATTTTTGGGATATTTGTTCGGGAGCACCTAGAACCCAAACTCTGATTTTTAAAAAAAAATTTCAAAAACCTTCCTAGGGATATACCTAATAATTTTCCAAATTTTCACGGCGATTGGATGTATGGTTTTTGAATCTATCGAGTACAGACAGACAGACACACATTCATTTATATATATATAGATTATCAATTCATATAATCAATTCATCGATCCAAAGAATTCCAATTTGAATTAAAATTGCGATTTAAGAATTGCATAATGTTTCGCCCACATTGTATGGTGGTAAGTCTGCAACTTAACAACGTGTGGAACTGGGTATTTGAATCCCAGCCAAGGCATGGGGTTTCTCTACTGTAGCATCAAACGGAGCTATGTTAGTTCATTTACTGAATGCTCCCATTATAAAGTATCCAACAAAATATTGTGGTGTATGTGGTCGGGTGTGTTCGGGATAAGTGCCTGCAATATCAGAAAGAAAATTGCAAAGGAAAATAAAGTACGTGTCTTGATTGTAATTAAAGGGAATAGTTAGAAATAATTGAATTTCTTGGATCTCTCTTCTACGGAATATTATGTAGACGAGAGATAGGGAAATAGAAAATCTTAACCTATTTTGTGGCTCAATTTATATTATATTTCTTCCCATTTCGCCCCCCCCCCTCTCTCTCTCTTTGATGCGGGAGTCATTTTAAGTCTGGGGGGGGTAGTCGTATCCTCTTCTCAACCCTGCAAACCTCATGGTGCATATACATTGGTACAGAGTTCTCTCCCCGACTCCTGTCATCACATTAGTCACGGTAACATTAGACACGGTATTTAGAACCACCCCCATTCCCGCTCTTTGATCTGGTGTCTCCCCCGACCCCGCTCGACACCATTTGACCCTCTGACCCCACTCTCTTTCTTTGATGGACCGCCAGAGACGGCGATCCACGCATAGAACAGAGTACAGAGAGACATAAATCACTGGCAGATGCAGAGAACGCTGTACCAATCTGTATGCGCTATCCTAAAGGGTCTTTCAAGCCCACAGATTTAGCTTGCTCATACCCGGCGTAGACACAAGAGTATTCAGTGGCGCTTGTCGGGACTCGAACCGCGCATCCTCAACACCGAATTCTTAACTAACCAGATGTGTTGAGAATTTCTCGAGAGCATAGGTAAATATTATCAAACTTCGATCAAAACAACAACAAAACAAAAAAATTGGAAAGATTAATTTTTCTTAACTCTTTCGGCATTCCTGGCAGCAAATAAGTTGACATCAATCAATTAGAACTTTGATTAGCGAATTGAGTTATTGATCGTAAACCAAAGCGAGAATAACAAGGACACGAATCATTATATGGTCACTACGATTATAAAAATAATATTAAGATGCATACAAATTCTACATGGTTAACAAAGAACGAAAAGTAGGTCCTTCGATCACCGATGCCGGAAGTCTTCTCATACACCATGAAGCTCTTATAGCTTCATGTAATATACTCTCAGAATTGAGTGGTTCGCGGGGGTGAGTGAGTAGAAGTAGAAGTTCGTTTTCAATAAAGGTGAGCCAACACTGCTCCCAATACATCTTTTTTTCCATTGAAAATAAACATTTTATGTTCATCGTAGGTTATTTGAGTAATAAGTTTTGACTAGTTTAATTTCCCAGTTTCTAAACAGATATCGAGGGTGAAAGCAATGAAACTTGGGTAAATAATTTCTCTTACGATCAGCACAGGGGCGGCTCCAGCCCAGAGTTTTTTTGTTTTTTTTGGGGGGGGGGCAACGTTAGGAGGGCAACTTTTTTTTTGGGGGGGGGCAATATATATATATATATATATATATATATATATATATATGTAGGAAGGAGTTAGTACTCCTTCCTTTAGAAGTGAATCATTAGACTTAATTATTTTGAACATTTAATTAAACTAGACGATGTTTACAAGACAGGACTAACACTTAGTATGAAATTAAAAAAAACAAAGCATCAACACAGCTATTTGACTCAAAACGGCAAGCCTGCGGAGCGACACATCCGCTTCGTAATGTCACTAGTCCATCAATGTGTTTGCGCGCCAAGTCCTTCGCTCCGAAGTAGTAGGAGTGGAAGTTGTAGTAATAGTTCAGTTGTGTTGCCAAACTCATTCTCACACGGCCGTTCTGACTTTCCAGACGTCCGCGGCTGGGTTGTCAACAATAATTCTGAAAAGATAAAAAAAAAAGAGCGGAAAAGGAAAAATATTTCAAAAAATCAAGCAGTGTTCAACACAGTGGTATTGGTGTTCAGTTTCTGCACCACTGTTTCATTTTGTCCTCTGCAGTTGATGTTATGGTTGGACCATCGTGATGTCCTAACTTTCGAACTTCGTAACGATCGTTGGGGTTGATGTTCGTGATCTCATATGGTCCGAAGAACTTTGGTCGGAGCTTTAATCCGGTTCCAAATTGAGTTCGTTGTATTGCCACTTTGTCACCGATCTTGTATTTACAAGCCGGTTTACGCCGTTTGTTATATTGTCGTATGTTTTCTTCCTGTAAACGGAGGATATTTCGTTTAGCTTCGATACGTAACGCTTCTTTGTCATCAAGAATTCTTTGGTGGTGTTCCTCGTCAAGAAGATTTTTAATCTGTAGATCCTCTTGTTGTTTCATTTTAACACCAATTAAAAGTTGAAAGGGTGTGAATTTTGTACTGCGTGTGGTGGTACTATTTAAGATACGTTGCAATCTTGGGACATATTTAAACCATTTGTCAGGTTCATCTAGAGCTAACTTAGTTAAAACGGGAATAATTGTGCCATGAACACGCTCAACCTGACCGTTGCCACGTGGCACACCTGTTGCTATTGAAATGTGTTCAATTGACTGTTCCTGGCAGTAACTTTGAAATTCTGAAGATGTGAATGCGCTACCTTTGTCAGTAATGATTTTTGAAGGGTTGCCAAATGTAGTTTGTTGCAAGGATAATTTGTCTAAGGCATCTTTCGTAGAGGTGGACTTCACGGGATAGATCCATACAAATTTGGAAAAGGCATCAACTACTGTAAAAAGATACTTATAACATTTTTTTGTCGATGGTAAAGGTCCTAAAAAGTCGCAATGGTAACATTCAAGGGGTGCATCACCTTTTGGAATGGGGTGAAGGTATCCTTCTTGTTTTCCAGATTTTCGCGAGGACAAAATGCAAGGAATACAGTTCGAAATAATTTCTTGAACTAATTTCTTAAGTTGAGGAATGAAAAATTCACGAGAAACAATTAATTCGGTTTTTTGTGAAGCAAAATGACCTTGTGAATGGGCGTTTAGCACTATTTCTTTCTGCATCATTTGTGGTACTACTAAAAGTTCGGCATCCTGATGAAGTTTATAAAGAATTCCGTTTTTAACAAAAAATTCATCAGAAGGTGTAGATTCAAGCATAGATTTAATTTGAGATATAAATTCATCCTGGTCTTGGGCATTTTTCACCTTTTGAGTGATATCATTTGAGGTAATTACAAGAATGGGGTTACGACTTAAAGCATCAACATGTTTTATCTGTCTACCGGGTCGATGACAAACTTCATAATCAAAGTCTTCTAACATCAATGCCCATCGAGCAATTTTAGCTGGTAGGTCTTTTTTGTGCATCGTTTTTTGGAAAGCATCACAATCGGTGATAATTTTAAATTTTGTTCCCAACAAGTAGTTTCGAAATTTTTTTAGCGCTTCAATAACGGCAAGAACTTCCAGTTCATAACTATGATATTTTTCTTGTTGAACTGTAGTTTTACGGCTAAAATAATGAATAGGATGAAACTGTCCATCATCGGATTGTTGCAAGAGCACAGCGCCAAAACCTAAGGAGCTGGCATCAGTGTGGAGTTCTAATGGGTATCCCTGTTGAAAAACATGAAGAACTGGGTTTTGTGAAAGAATGTTTTTAAGTTGTTGAAAAGCTGCTATTTGTTAAGAGTCAAAATTAAATTCTACATTATCCCGAAGGAGGTCACTTAATGGTCTAGCAATCAGCGCATAATTTGGAATGAACTTTCTGAAATAACTTGTTAATCCAAGAAAACTTTGAACTTGTTTAGGGGTTTGAGGTTGTGGGAAATTTTGAACAGCTTGTGTCTTGGTAGGTGAGGGTTTAACTACTCCATTTTCGATAATGTAACCAAGAAATTCTATCTTTCGCTGTAAAAATTGACACTTTTTAAAGTTCAATTCAAGGCCATAGTCTGCAGCTGTTTGGAGAACTAGGCGTAATTTTTGTAGACCTTCAACTTCATCATTAGATGGTATGAGAAGATCGTCCATGTAAACAATAAGAACATTGTCGCGAATGAGATTTCTAAAAACTGTGTAAACATATCGTTGGAAAACACTGGGACTGTTACATAAGCCAAATGGGACACGTAAAAATTCGTATTGTCCTTCATGAGTCACAAAAGAAGTATATTTAGTGCTATTAGGGTCCATAGGTACATGAAAGAAACCATTTTTGAGATCAAGTGAAGTGAACACCCGAGATTTTCCAAGTTTGTCTAAAGCTTCTTCGATGAGCGGTAAGGGAAATTTATCTTTTATCATTTTTCTATTCAATTTGCGGTAATCAACACAAAGTCTATAATCTCCACTTTTTTTCTTACATAGAACAATCGGTGCGGCATAATCGGAGCAACTTTCTTTAATAATTCCATCATTTAACCAATCTTGAATTTGGCTTTCTACAATTTTCTGTTCCGTGAAAGGGAGTCGTCGAGAACGTTGAGCTACAGGGATTTCATCTTGTAATAAAATAGTCATCTTAATTTCAGTGTCTTGAACTTTATGTGGTTTGTAGGAAGTAACGATATTTTGAACTTCCTCACGAGTTTCAGAATTCAAAATGTGTGAAAGATCAAATGGAAAAGCTTGATCATCAGAAACATTAGCAATATTAACGAAGGTGTTATTTTCAGGAGTTTTGCATAAACGAATACCGTCTTTATCAAATGTAAATTGGGTTTGCTGTAAAAAGTCGATTCCGATAATCACATCAAAAGGAATCAAGTCATCCTCTAGAACATGTATTTTAGCAGGTAAAGTAATGGTTTGAATTTCGATGGAATCCTGAAAGAATCCGATGCTGTGAACTTGGTTTTTGCCAATTCCTGAAAAGGGAATGTTGGTGGGCTGCAATGGTGGCGAACCAATTCTTCGATAGGTTTTCTCATTGATGAGGGTTGCCTGTGACCCAGTGTCACAGAGTGCTGTCAATTGAATTCCTGCAAGTTGAATGTCAACATGCATGGGATTTTTCGATGAAGTTTCAGGAGAAAGTGCATTTACAGTTTTATCAGAAATAGGTTTTTGAGAATCAGGTTTTGGTTTAGAATTTCGATAACTTTTAGGGCAATTAGCATGAACATGACCAAAACTTTTACATCCGTAGCATTGTTTACCATGTGACTTATTCAAACATTGGTTGCTTTTGTGACCTCTCAAGCCACAGGAAAAACATACTGGCTGTGTATTTGGGCTACGTGTATTATCGACTTTCACATTGAGGTAGGAAGCATCAATTTTTTTCTGATTATTTTGTCTGAAATTTTGTGATCTGTTAAAGATTTGTTCATAAATTTTCAACTTTTCCTTAAATTCAGGGACGGATTTACAACCGTAAAGAATAACTTTATTGTTTGTTGAATCAGGAATTCCATTTATGACATACTCAAACAGAGAGGAGTCATCGAGAGAACCTTTGTGTGCCAAATCTCTCATAGCTAAGAAATATTCTTGTAGGGTTTCAAACGGTTTCATACGTCGAGATTCCATTAATTTATGTAACTGAATACCGTTAATTTTGTCCGAAAATTCGTCTAATAAATGGTGCTTCAATTGTTCCCAATTTGTAATTCCACGAATAGACCTAATTAAAGTTTGAGCGGGACCAGTTAAACATTTTCTAACAAAAGTAATTTGGTGAATTGGATTGTTTATCTGATATAAACAAAAAAGTTCTTCAACGTCAGATATAAAATTCTCAACACTGTAATTATCACGAGACGAGAAAGGTTTTATTAAATCAACAACGTCTTTCAGACTAAACAACTGGAAAGAGAGATTCGCAGTTTCAACTGAAGGCAATGAATTTTGATCTGATTCACCAACGGAAATGTGTGTATTTTGCTTATTCGAAGATTCTTTTGCGTCAATGGTGGGGGAAAAGGGAGATCTATTTTCCTCTATAACGCTGTTAGTTTGGGATGAACGTGCACCCGGAAGTGAGTCATCATTCACTTCGCATTCCGAAAGATCAGAAAATTCTGCTTTTAATAACGATAAATCACTAAGACTCATAAGAATGGTATTGGCACATTTGTCTGGGTCAGTTGAAAATTCTAAATGAAGTAGATTACAAATAGAAATCAAGTCTTTAAGTGAAAACTCTTTAAGTACTTTCTGTTTCGTTGCTTCCAACACGAATGGCTGTTTAAAACCTGTAAATTTACGTAATCTGGTACGATTTTGTCTGTCGCCGTCTGTACCAAAAATTAAACGATGTAGAACCTTTATTTGATTCGTACTACCAATTTTTAATGATTTTGCAATATTGGGGTAATCGTTGAGAGTAGCCATAACTATATACTAGGTTCAAACAATTATAGTACACAAATATACAAATATTCAAAACCAAAATCAATACTTATAATACGTAGGTACTCAAATTCAAAAATAAAATTTCAAATCGAAATTTCCTCAAATACCAATTCAATAATAAAATATTGATTCTCAAAATATGCATCAAGGAAATAATATAATATTCTTCAAACTGTATTCAAATTGCAATCATTCAAAATATATGTTATGTTGTGGTTTGTTCAAGGAAACAAGATTCTTCAAGTTAAATGTCGAAATTTTCATCAAATCATCAAATAATTTCATCGAAATAGAATTCTCTTCAAGAAAACAGAAGTGATAAATTCAACGTCAAAGACCATCAAAAATGAATTTAGCATCAATTAAATTCTTGCATCAAAAGAACGTTGAAATATTTTCAGTTTTCTTATAATTATCATCAATAAGATGAGAATTCCATTAATCTTCAAAATTTTCTTGAACAAGCTTCAAAGTATGCATGAAATAATTACAATATGATCAGAATATACTCACAGTTCTGGTTTTCGGTTCTCGTCATCCCATCAGAATATTATCAGAGTCCGTGGCACATCACTTTCGTTTTCGCTGGCGGTATCCAAAACAGAAATCACAGAGAACAGTAATCCGGTAATCATCAAAAGAAAATAGTTTTTCAGTCCAAGCTAGGGGTATTTTTCGAGTCCGAGGGCCGAGCACCCATGTAGGAAGGAGTTAGCACTCCTTCCTTTAGAAGTGAATCATTAGACTTAATTATTTTGAACATTTAATTAAACTAGACGATGTTTACAAGACAGGACTAACACTTAGTATGAAATTAAAAAAAAACAAAGCATCAACACAGCTATTTGACTCAAAACGGCAAGCCTGCGGAGCGACACATCCGCTTCGTAATGTCACTAGTCCATCAATGTGTTTGCGCGCCAAGTCCTTCGCGCCGAAGTAGTAGGAGTGGAAGTTGTAGTAATAGTTCAGTTGTGTTGCCAAACTCATTCTCACATATATAAGAAATAAACATCGTCTCGTTTTAAATTTAATCTCATTTAGTATTCGGTCTACGATTATATAATTTTAGGCTATGAAAACAAAATACGCCGAGCATTTTTGTGAGGGGCAATTGCCCCTATTGCACCCCCCCCCCCCTTGGAGCCTCGAATGGATTAGCAGATGTATTCTGAATGGACTTGCTGTATGTCCGTAGCGGCTTAATACTGGGGTTCACTAGTCCCAAAATGTACACTGAAGTGCCAGAATAACTGGGACAGACGATTACTTTTGGAACATGAAGCAATACTCACAGTCTCGTAAATGCTTTCGTCGGAAAGCAGCTTATAGCGAGCGGCAGACATTTGTGGATGCTTAAAAATCTGGTTGAGGGGTGAGCGTGTCAGGTGATCATGATTTAGGTGAACTTCAACGAAGTATGATAGTGGGTGCTCGTGCGATGGGTCATGTCATTTCGGAGATGCAGGTAAAGTTTAGATTTTCAACTTTACCTCCCCTTTTCGACCTTTTCAAATGTGTACCTCGAATAGAAGAACTCCGGTAAAATTTCGAACCTACTGTAATGGTGTGGCCGTCGAAAGACTCTCGTGACTGACGTCGTCTGTCGACAATCATATCAAGCGAAAGGAGTATTCACCTTTCGCTTGATATGATTGTCGACAGACGACGTCATTTACGCTATTGGCTCAAATAACATTGTAATTCAATACTGGGGCCTCTATTAACATCAGCGCAAGGACTGTAGAACATTCGCTACATGGTATCGGCTTTAATAGCCGGTGCCCGACGACGTATAAGACATGTATCCCAGTTTTTCTGCCACTTCATTGTATAAACTTCTAGAAAGCACACAAAGAATAACTAAAAGGCTGCACATTAATTAGGAGGCATATAGACTTTATGACTGCGCATCACTTGACGCCGAAAATCTCCAGTGTCCATTTTTAGCTGTGAATAATAACTTGCCTCTGAGTATTTCTGTGGTCATCGATTCACAAATGCTTGGTTTTGAATTCTGGGTTTTGCCTGTGAAAGTAGGTGTTTAAATAAAGAATGCGCAGTTTAGAAAAAATTTTAAATACTTTCCCTAGACAATTTATAACAAACTCAATTTCGCGCAACAAATTTATACCGCAACAAATTTAATTTTTTTTTCTAATGCTGAGACACTTTGCCGTGAGACATTCACCTTGTAATGACTTTGCCTTACATGAAAGACTGCCAGCCTTTTTGTATTTAATGCTTTAATTGTATTTTTCTACTAAATACAGGCTATTTACAATATACATATATATATAAAAAAATTAAGTTCGTGGGTTCACGGCATCGACGAGGAAGGTAAGACTTGAGTTGTCGCTGCGCTCATTCAAGTCTATCTAGGCCCGGCAATATCTCCTTGTCTCTGGCTCCAGCGTCAACTTCGTCTAACTTCGTCTCTGAATCTCTTAATCTCAGCAACAACGAATCCGCGTTCGGCGACTTTATATACCAGTGCTGAACGTTCTCGAAAGGTCTGTAAAACGCCATCTTTCTTTAATCAGTTACGTTCCCAGATGACTAGGCGCCTCCGGTCGGCAACTATATATATATATATATATATATATATATATATATATATATATAATTATATATATATATGTGTGTGTGTGTGTGTGTGTGTGTAGCTGACGAACTGTTCTGTGAGCTGTCGGTAGCACTTCCGGCCATTATGTGGCCAGGCGACTGTCTATCTGTAGCCGTCCAAATCAATTATGTGCACAAACCGCGCGTTAATTGGTCTTCTCGGAATTTCCCCGCGCAAAAAAATTCTCAATTGTACGGAAGTCGTTACAGCCTTTTGTTATTCACAGCGGTTTTGCTGGCTTCCGTATTATGGGTGCACCATTTAGGTGAGACAACATTACTCCCTATGAGGGGATGACACGGCTTTCCGACCAAGCCTTATATATTCGGGATTTGATTTTTGAGATCTGTTTTTTTTTTTTGGTCATAAAAGTTCTGATTTATATAAAAATCTCAGATAAAAATTTTCCAAACATTGAAATTTTCAGCAAATGATTTTTCTTTACAAGTCATTGAACTATTAATGCGTATCGCAAGAATTTTAAGGTAGTTTTATTAAGGTAAATTTTGAAAAGAAACTTTTTTAAAAATACGGGGCGCTGCATCTAAAGATCCGCTTTTAAACACAGAAAACATAGCTTAAAAATGCATTTTTATGATATTTTTTTACATTTATTTTTTATGAGTAATTAGCACATTTCCAAACGAAAGTTCCGGATTATTCAAAGTAATTGTTGAATAACTGCGAGATAAACTGATGGCCCCCTTAGGAATTTCCCGTACATAGTTACCTGCATTTCTACGTCTCTCATGCAAAAAAAGCTGCAAGGCTATGATAATATACGCTTGAACAGATTAGTGCTAGTAAATAAAAACGCAAAATCACCCCCCTCTCATTTTTTAATTTTATATGTAAAATCAATAGAGCTCGTTTGCTTATTGCCATGGTTCATAACATTTTATTGATCAGGGACCACCTGTGTAAAACTTAACAGGAATGAAGAATTTAACGCAAAAGAAAATTTAATACAAAACGTAAAAGCCTACGAAAACTCAAAAATAAACTATATTTTTCAGCTTGCATTGGCTTTACTAGCTGTAAACTGGCTGTGATGCTGCGAAATGGCTGCGACACTGCGAGTCCACGTCGTAGAAAATACATTAGAAATTTTTGAGAAGATCAAGGATTATTTTGTACTTAAAACGGTATTTTGAACCGGTGAAACGAATTTTTTTTATCTCTTCTGACCTTGAGGACCACTTCTCGGGTTCTCTCGGACCGGAGATATTTTGCCTTAATGCATATGCCTTAAGTATGCAGGGTTGGGCAAAAGCTAGGCTTATGCAGGATTGGGCTTAAGCCTATGCAGGGTTTGGCAAATTGTGGCCCGCGGCCCCATGCGGCCCGCTACAGATTTTTTTGTGGCCCGCCAAGACACCCAAAAAAATCCGGACAACCAGAAAAACTGCCAAAGACAGCCAGAAATACTGCCAATATTTTATTTAATTTATATTTACTGAGTTTTATGATACAATTTATACCTTTTCTGAAATGCAAAGTTAACTAATAAATGCAATAATTTTAAAAGGTGCAGCCCTCCGCTAACCTCCCCTTACACAAAGTGGCCCCCGGGCCAAAACAATTGCCCTCCCCTGCCTTAATACATATGCCGAAATATTGAATGGCTTAATGCATATGCTGGCTTAATGCATATGCCAAAATATCTGGTAACACAGATAACGAGAGTTTAAAGTTTCGTTTGTATTTAGCATCAAGAGTGGCCGACTGTAAGCATCTTTTTTTTAAAAAACATCAGCGATGGTGTTTTCTGCCGTTATTGCAGCTATTTGTTTCGGTTTCTGGTTCCCACTCTCCTTCTTTAACGTCCCATTGTTCCTACCGAATACGCAAAACTCTCCGTGACCGTAACAATAAGGGGACGGGGAGTGGTGGCGAACGATCGGAAGTCATTTATCGTGTAACCGATCGAAAGCAACCGAGCGGAAGGTGTTAAAAGCGATGTGCTCGAGTGCCCTTGTCAGACCTCCCCCATGGAGGAAGGAAATAAATAGAACGGGGAAGTTCTGGCTTGTGCATGGAAGCGGTAGACTGCGTTGCGCCAGTCAGGGACGTTAAAGAGAGTGGCCTCTCCTTCCGATGGTGTTGTCGAGTGGGAACGAAACGGAGATTACCTTTCCACTGCTGTGGTGAAGGAAAATGCTTAGTAAATTATTCCTATTCGTAATAAGCCTGTGTAAATACACAAGGAACATTCCTTAGTTTCTGGGACTGGCCTAATACACACAAACACACAGATCTATATATATATATATATATATATATATATATATATATATATATATATATATATATATATACATACACACACACAGTGAAACTTCTCTACGGCGGTCAGTCATGGTTCCGAAAAAAGTGGCCGTTTTGAGGGGTGGCCGTCGAAAAGAGGTTTCTTCCATAACTCTGACACTATGGAGTCTTGAATCGGTTCTGAACAAAATAGGGCCTTTTCGAGGGTGGCCGTCGAATAGGGGTGGCCGAGTAGAGAGGTTTCACTGTATGTACATATAATGACAATATATTTTTTTAAAAAAAGTCTTATTTCTTCAAGATAAAACCCATTTACTGTTATGTAAAACATCTATTTCTTTTTCCGAACATAAATAATGGGTTTAGGACCAAAATCTTTCAGAGACTTTAAAATTTCTGTCATTTCTTCCTGTTCAATAACACAGTTTTAAATCTTTCACTATGTTCATCGACATCTAAGGAAAAGCGGCCTCTTTTTAACTATGAAAAACAGTTCCAAAGTTACAGAATGGGACAAACAACGTTAACTGTTTGTTAACTGAAGTTTCCTTTAACATTTTATGCATATCAGTAGGTTTTTTTTTAATTCTAAAACATTATATGCGGAATTGTCAATTTTAATCTTTAGCCGAACATTCGCTATAAATTTAAAAATGTGTAATTTAAACATTGTGAAAAAAGACGTCTCAAAATTATGCCATTGATGATAGCAGAAATTTAGAAATTATTTACACGGACTTATAACTACATTCTGCAAGGACTGGGATCAATCCGCCGTCTTGTAAACAGAATTAATAAACACACTGCTTTAATACAGCAAATCATAAAGATATGAACTACGTTTCTCATAAATATATAGGAAGCAAAAATTAAAAACTAAATAGACACGCACGTATATATATATATATATATATATATATATAGTACCCGGGTATAAAGGGCTTAAATTATAAACAGTGATTTAAATATACCAAGTTACTGGCTTTTATACAAGTCGCAGAACAATAATTTCGACTTGAATCTTTTGTACAAAGAAATGTACTTTTATATACAAAATTGATAGACTTAAACAACCTCTTTATGCCAGAGTGGCAAAAACTCGCTTAGGCTTAGAAGCGATCTAGCTAGGAGCCACTGAAGACAACTCCCATAAACAGCTCCAAACAAACCAGTCTCTTCCGCAATCTGGCTACGCAGTATTTATAGTAATGGTTTATGCTGAATTTAGAATTTTTGTTGTAGCTTCTTTGGATTTATGCAAATACAATGATCGATTATTGTTAATCGATCATTAGGCAGACCTTACAAATTTATGAAAATATCTTAGCCCCACAAAAGGTTTTTTTATATAAGTCAAAAGGTTTTTTTTAATCACTACTAACAAATATCTAAAAATCACTTCTTTTTTTACTTAAGCCCTTTATACCGGGCACCTTATATATATATACAGTTATATATATATATATATATATATATATATATATATATATATATATATATATATATATATATGTGTGTGTGTGTGTGTGTGTGTGAATGGACAAAATGGTATGTTTCAATGTAGTTTGATTATTAAGCTAAAAATGTCAATGACATTAGACACAAACTTTAAGTAAGAGAAAAAAATCCAGTCATAATGCCACATAATACTCATAATGTACAATTAAGCTTAAAATAATATTTTAGATAAAGTTATGATGCATACGCACAGCTAATGCACGAAGCATCTCCTTCTGGCCCACCGTTTAGCCAACAGTTTAACCAGCAGGTAACGGGTAGGTAAGTAACCGATAAATTGAATAAGAAAAAGATAAATAACTGTTCCTAAAGGACCCTGAAATGTCAACCTCGTTCTAAAAAAAGGAAAATAAGTAATATAATTGAAAGTTTTTGAATTACTGCATTAGCGATTTGAGATAAAAGTTTTAAGAAAATACACAGAAGTTAAGAGAGAGAGAGAGAGAGAGAGAGAGAGAGAGAATTAATAATACTAATAAGTTAATCAAAACCTACTGGTTGTGTGATTTATTGATTTAAAGAATGATTATTTTCGTTTTAAAGGTTGAATATGCCTCTCTCATGTATAACTTATAACATAGTATATTAATGATAGTAAGCTGAATTTTTACTATATTTTTAAATTATTGCTTACATGAAAGTTGTGCAAATTTTATGTAAGTGATGTTTTAAAAATATATCTTTCATGGACTTAGTGACATTGTTAAGATACCGTTTTCAAAACATACAGGTCCCTAAAATGCCCAATAAAAATTAAGAAACTGCTAGTTTGGAACTATAAAATACAGTTCTTTCTTGAGGCAAGGAGTATTAGATGTGATTGTCTCTATGGTCAATCAACAGATGTTATTGCGGATTTCCCAAAGAGCTAAAATACACGGTACCTTGAAAAGAACCTGTAAAACTTTAAAAAAAGGTTAATATTTAAAAAAAAAGCTGATTTAAAAATTTAAATGAAATTGCAACATAAATATTCACATAGGGAAATAAAATCCAAAGATTGCATTTTCTGTATGATGTAGGTGCTTTGAGTAAACTTTAAAGGGAATTGAATTAAATATTTCCAATTACCAATCCTTCTTAACCCTCAAGATTTGAGTGATATTTCCGAAAATTTAATCCAGTATTAGGAGATAATTTTAATTAACTCTTCCATGTAAAAATATACCTCCTTCACTAGCGTTTCATTGAAAAAAAAAGGGAAAATCACAAATTTTGGAGATGTGCGGGTGTATTTATTAAGGTATCGATATTTACTGGTTTGTATAGTAGTTTGACCTATGATTAATTTTTCTGGAGATTTTTAGCTTTTTTAACCGTTGACAGAGTACTGTTGCAAGTTCTTTGTGTAAACCAGGCCAGCAGAACTCGAAGTAGGGTGAGGGCCATATTACTTTATGGAAAACTGTTGCGGGCCGCAAGAAAATAGAAGAAATGGGAAGGCGAAAAATATTTTATCTAACAAAAGACAGATTACTGATTATTTAAAAAGATAGATAAATATTAATATTCATTGTTTATCTATTTCTATCGTAATATTATAAATCTAAAAATAATGTACCGTATTTTTTATATTTATAATATTTTGTGCCATCTCAAAAGCTTCGCAGGGCCACAGAGTGAGTGCTGGCGTATATTGTGCAGGCCTGGTGTAAAATAAAAAACTGACAAACAGGAAATTCTTTGATAAGCAAAGATTAAACCCCCGTTAAGATTCCATCTGCTACTTTTTTTTAAAAATTTCGATGATTCTATTTCATATACTACAGGTAAAATAAAATATTAAACTTGGGTAATCCTTTCCCATTTTAGACAATTAATCCAATTTTGTATCTATGATGAAATATACGAAAAATGAAAAATATAGAGGGTGAGAAAGTTTGGTTTTAAAAATATGACTGTAACAGATAAATGTAATTAATTTTTTTCTAAAAATGCACGCGCATCTTCAGTATATAACTCCCCACCCATAAATACTGTATGTAATAAGTTTTAGAATAAAGTCTGTTATGAATTTGGAGATCATTACTGATTTGTATTTGAATCTGACGTAAAATAAGCTAAAAGATGTACTAATGTAGTGCTACAAATAACTGCAGACGAAGGCAAACACCTTATTTTTGCAAAACAAATTACTCCAACTAAATTATCATTTAAGTAATTCATTGTATAGTGAAAGTTATGCTACTGTTCTGATATATTTAAATATTAGAAATGTAATATGAACATAGGCGTAGCGGGTTTCTGACTTTTGAGGGTGCACGAATTGAATTCAGTTAGGGCTCTCCTCAGCGCCTTGACTGGTCCTTAAAATATGAAATATTATGTATTTTTGAAATTGAATAACAATAGAATTGATGTTTGAGTAGTATTCAAAAGTTATACAATGAGAAAAATAAATATAATATAAATAAAATGAAAAAAAATATAGCATCGAATTTTTGTTATGGATCATATCATTGTTAAAAACTGTGTTAAGACTAAAGACATAATCGGAATCTTCAGTTTCACAGTTTGAAAAGGCAGAAAAAAGCAACTTTCTTAAAAGTTTTCTACAATATTCTGATTTTAACTGAACTTCTATTAACGTTTTAATTTATTTCAAGTTAAGTTGGGGGGGGGGGACGTGCCCCCCCCCCATTCCCGACGCTACACCTCTGAATATGAACGAAGTGTGCATAACCATTCCAAACATGACCAGTTTTTAAACAGGGTTTCTTCCCAAAAATTTCCGCAAGATGGGATCCAGTTTTGAAGTCTTCAAATTTTGAAACGAGTGTCAAGTTAATCCAGTGGAAAACTTGATAGGTTAGTTATGCTTTATATCTCAGGTACAATTAAAAAAATTAAACTTTTAATTTCTATATAAATTTGCCGGTGAGTGAAAGTAGATTATAATTTATGAAAATATTTTGACCCCCACAGGAAAGTCTTTTTCTTCTCAATTTTAGTTACATTTAAACAAAGGAAGCATAAATAAAAGACTTTCCATTTCCTAAACGATTTGTTTTTAGAGTTGCTGTTCATAGATTTCAGATAGCTTAAGAATAAGTGATATAGAGGGCATTCTAAAATTCCTCCATATAAAAGAACTGTTATGGAGCATTCCGATGCTTCAATAACTATTTGAAGTTTATACCGACACCTTCTACAAGAATTATGCGGAATTTATATTGTCGCTTTTTTATCGGGCTGCTTGCACTCCAGAATTTCTCGATCGCGGGGAGAATTCCTGCTTCATAAGGGACCTATTCAGAGTCATCAAGAGAAGAAATATTCCATTCACGGAGTGTAGCATTTAGATTTGCCAATAATGGCATTTCGCAAGTGAAAAAAGGCCGCCGGCCATTGAAAGTGTCCACACATATGGACACTCGAGACCATTCTTGGACAGTTCCTCAACCTTTTGTCGCGCTCTGTGTCAGCAGTCAAGGAATCTGACTCCGAATTCAGGCAGGCGTTTGTGTGTCCCCTTTGAAGTCAGAAAGGCAAGAGGGCCTGGAAAAAAGAGAGTGGGGTGTATTAGTGCAGCTGCAAGAAGAGTTTCACAGGTGCTGGCCAGGGGAGAAAAAGGGAGTAAATGGTTTTTGTTATTACTCGAGTATCGAAGAGTGGATAGTTTCTAGGGGGAGGAGGTGAGAATTTTATAAAAGGGTAAAAAGAAGAAAAATATGAAGCGAACAACTACTTTAGAAACGTGTTTGTGAATGTGCATAACTTGGTTACTTGTGCTAGCCTTTAATATGTTGATTAAAATTTGTCATACAGGCGTTACATAAGTTACCAGATAAGACTACTCAGAGAATTTCAAGCTAAAATATGAGATGAAAACTGATAATTTTTATTAAGTGCTAAATAGTCCAGAATCGGTTTGTTTTTAGGTTCTACAAAAGTTTTTTTGATATATCTATGGTGCCCGGTATAAAGGGCTTAAGTCAAAAACAGTGATTTAAATATATCAAGTTATTGGCTTTTATACCAATCACAGAACAATAATTTCGACTTGAGTTTTTTGTAGAAAGAAATGTACTTTTGTATACAAAATAGATAGACATAAGTCTTTTATACAAGTCCAAAGATTTTTGTTTTTTTATCAATACTAGCAAATATCTAAAAATCGCTTTTTTTTTTCCTTAACACTTTATACCGGGCACCATAGAAATTTAAAAGTTTTTTCTGAAACAAACTAAACAGCTATCTTAAAAAGAGGGAGAAGATTACATTAAAATGATAATCAAATTAGTATATTCATGCGCAGATGAATGGCTTAGCATTTAATCTTAAAAATCAATAGCTATACATAAATATTTATTGTATATAAAGATTTGATTCAGAACATTTTCAAAATTCATGATTTAATTACAAGCATTATTGTAGTTTATTGAAAGATTAAGAAGACTGCAGCGTTAAAGCTTCCTATTTGCAAGTGGTTGGGGGTAGTTACCCACAATTCCTATGTGTAAATCCGGTGCACCTGTGGTGTCTCACCGAACCGTAAAGTCATTAGAGAAATCAAAAATCTCGTGCTTTACTCCGTTTGCTAGGCAGACAAAACGCATACTTTTTGATAGGCAAATGTACAGACAGAAGAGTTAAAAACATTCATCTCAGGGTCGTAAGTAGCTAAACACAGCATGAATGGCTTTTAATATTTAAGTGGGGGCTGAAAATTCCATCCTTATACGTATATGGAGTTTTATAGACTCTAAGAGACAAGGAATTACCGATACTAATCAATATGATAAATGTATTGGTTTTTCTATACTGGAAAAGGAATCATGAACATGTTTCAACACCAATCATTCGTAATAATCAAGCCTCTCATTTCTTTAAAGTTATATTAAAAATTTTTTATCTAAAAGAATTGCTCTAATACACAAAATAAATAACAAAGCAGACTACTGTCGTGTTGAAAAGGGAAAATAAAAGCCCCTTTGAACACTAAAATGCATAAACGGTAGAGACAAGAGTGTATGATTTTAGCAGAAATTGAGAAAATTGAAATCTGATAAGCAAAAGTGCATCCATAAAATTTCTGCATTAATATCTGTAGCTGTGCTTTAATTAAAAAAATGTGACTTGACGTATAGTAATTCATAATTGAGAAACTCTTAATGCAGAACATCTAAAAAAGAAGAAAATTTCTTCGCAATAAATAAATAACATATAACAATAAATAAATAACAATAAATAAATAAATAAATAAAGATGTTTCAGGGATTAGTTTTTCAAACCATTTCAGTGTCCAATTCATAGTTTATAAACTTTAGCTGTAATATGCTTTTTCATGTTCGGAAACTGTGTTGAGAAGTAACTTTAATTACTACTAGATAACATTTTAGAAAAAAAATTCACTATTTTTGCTGTCACATTAAGCTTTAAATGACGACTAAGAGATATACAAGTACTAAAATAAGGGAAGTTTTTAATTTACAAATTTTTCACAGTTCAGTTCCATTTTAAGATTGAAAAATATAAGAACTAGCAAAGTTTAATAAACAAATGGATGTGATCAACTTAAGAAAAAATTTATGATGAGAAAGTTTGCTTGCTGAAAAGGAACTTTTTCAAAAAAAAAAAAAAAAATAGAGAGAGAATAAAAATTTAATAAAATTTTCGTTTATTTTATTTTTTATTTTATGTTTTGAGCCATCTCGTTGGGGGTCGAAAGACTGATAGAGGGGTCTCGACACCCCTAACCTCCCTGCTCTGGCTACGGCCCCGGTCTATTAAGACTTCTGATCACTAAATTTGTCCCTAAAACTCAATTTCATATTTTGTAATGAAGGCAAACGCTGGTACGTTATGTGGGTTAATAAAGACACTGGAAACTAGGATCCCTTTCAATAAATTATCTGAGATTTTCAAAAAACCTAGTCCTAAATTTTGTTATGATTGGAAAAATTCTCATTTATTCTAAATACGAACCAGCTAATAGGGGAAAATATAGATTCTATCGAAATAACAATTTAAAATTAGAAAGAATCACCTAAACTCCAATAGCAAATTTTGAAATTCCGAAGTTCAACAGTAGAACTTATTTTGAGAGGATAAAAATTTGCAAAAACCAAATTCCAGTGAAACTATTATTCGAAATAGGAGAAAAATTCCCCCCCAAAACTTACTATCAATTTCGATATATATATATATAAGAAATGGATAAAAGAGAATACCAGTATTAGCACTAAAGCTACTTGCAGCCAGGAACTAATAACATGAAAAGATAAGTATGAAAGAGGTTTTAGACAGCATCTCTTCGTCAGCGGTGTCAATATTGTCTAAAAACCAATGGATTGTTTCCGATGAGTATGATCTATACAATAAACACACTCAGACACCGTACAATCCATTAAAAACAGAAGAATTGAATAAATATTGAATAAAGAGTTACTTAACCAAAGAACACCAAGCCTGGCACTAGACAGAGTGGAAGTTAAGAACATGTAACCGCAAGATGACTGACGTCACAAAACTTGCAACCAGGAGATTATGGATACTCAGTTACTGACTTACTATGTTTACTGTATTTTAGGACTATTAAACCATTATTAATTTAGTTTTTTATTATTATTACTAAGAGCTATTTTTATTCTTATTTTTATTTTTACTTATGTTTTTTATTTTATTTTTAGTAGTTATTTTTTCTAATTTTTCTTATCATTATGTTTAACTTATTAAATGCAACAGAACAAACTATTCATTAAAACTAAAACAACCAATTATGTGTTTGGATAGACTTTCGGGGTAATTATTACGTGTTAGCACAGGTTTCAAGTCTAAAATATGCTTATTCCTATTGTCTTTAGAACATAGCCTATTTATACGAACTAACTGATTTACTATAATGTTATTAAAAACAGATTTATGTAAACAGGTTAGGTAATTTTGAAATTTAACAATATTAAAATTATAGTCAGATCTTTAATATTTTTTACAAATAATTGCATAGTTGTTGGCTGCTTTATCTACATAAGTGATTATAAAGTCTTCTTGTAATTTTGTTATAGCATCTTTCAAGTGTTTATAGGAATTATTAATGTTATTACTATTATTGGGTAGTTTAGTATGAACTAGTTTTAGTAAATTAATTTTCCATTGGCTGAAGGCTTCTGTAGGTATAGAATAATTAATTGCTATTTTGTATATAAATTTATCTAAATCAGCATCTAAGAAACTTATTATTTTCTTATTATTACTAGTACTAGGTAATCTATACTTAGTTCCCAAACTCATCAACTCTCGCAGTGCTAAATTATCCACTATTTCCAAATTGCCTGTTATTACATGACCATGTGCCGTATCAACATAACTATTGTAATTGGGCAGATGACATACACATTTTAAATTTATTGATTGAGAAAAATTTTTTGAGACCTGATTATAGTTAAATATACGTCTATAGTTAAATATACGTATATACGTCTACCCATAGGCAGACTATATTTAAAGGCACGTTTTACTTTTATATCATTTATAGGAAACATATCATGAAGTTTATCAAATATACTATTGAAGTGTATATTATTTAGTTTATGGTTGGTAAAATTTAGTACACAATAGGAGTTATTAGTTGTATTTTGTTTTTTAAATAAGTTTATTTTTAAATGATTAGCCCGTGTTAATATTAAATCATATACCTGATGCTGATAATGATAATTCTTTATTTTAGTACTTAAATATAGTTGATATAGCTTAATAATATTTTTTTAACGATAGAAAAAATCCAAGCTTTTAATTTTTTATATTGATAATCAATAATAAAACTTTCCTGAAAATTTATTAAAGCATTTTTATATAAGTTACAATCAAAAGTCTTACTTTTATTATAACTTTTACCTCTTTTAGTTATTTTTTATGTCTTAGTATCTTCGATTAGTTGAGGGTAAATAGGATGAGCTGACACATCAGTAAAATTGAATTTAACTATATTTTTCTGTTTATAAATTTGATTAACGCCATATGAAAAGATAGTTTTATGCTTTTGCATATATATATTTTCATAATATAACCTTTCAGAGGGTGATTTAATTATATCAACAATGGAGATAACAATATTTTCAAAATTATGTTTTTTGAAATGATCAAATTCAATGTTTAGTGGTTGACTATTTAGTGTGTTATATTTTTTTTATATTAGAACGGTGTAAATTTATTCTAATATGTAGTGGATTAGAAGTTTATATATATATATATATATATAGAGAGAGAGAGAGAGAGAGAGAGAGAGAGAGAGAGCAAACTTTCTTACCATAAATTTTTTCTTAAGTTGATCACACCCATTTGTTTATTAAAGTTTGCTAGCTCTTATATTTTTCAATTTTTCAATTAAACTGAACTGTGAAAAATTTGGAAATTGAAAACTTCTCTTTTTTTTAGTACTTGTATATTTCTTAGTCTTCATTTAAAGCTTAATGTGACAGCAAAAATAATGAATATTTTTTCTAAAATTTTATCTGGGTGTAATTAAAGTTACTTCTCAACACAGTTTTCGAACTTGAAAAAACATATTACTTCTAAGGTTTATAAACTGGGAATAGGACACTGAAATGGTTTGAAACACTAATCCCTGAAACATTTTTATTTATTTATTTATTTATTGTTATGTGTTGTTTATTTATTGCGAAGAAATTTTCTTCTTTTTTAGATGTTCTGCATTAAGAGTTTCTCAATTATGAATTACTATACGTCAAGTCACATTTTTTTAATTAAAGCACAGCTACAGATATTAATGCAGAAATTTTATGGATGCACTTTTGCTTATCAGATTTCAATTTTCTCGATTTCTGCTAAATTCTTACCATCTTGTCTCGATCGTTTATGCATTTAAGTTAATTATGCATTTTAGTTAATGAAAATTTTAAAAAATCCAAAATTTTATTTCTAGACTATATGGGTAAAAATACTAATTTCAATTCTATGTAAACATATAGCAAGACTTCTTAATAATAAAAATATAATTATATTTCTAATAATAATAACGATAAAGTTGCTTTTTATTGTGCCATCTTTAGAAAGTGTAGGACGGTATAGTGTATATATTGAAAGAAATTTGTTTTATCAGCCCCAAACCTTTCCTCGACGTGTTCGCTCTCCGGAGAAGTGAAAAACAAATATTGGGTAATTTTCCCACTACGCACTTTTGGGGATTTTTGAAAGATTATCTTGAGTCATATTCACTGTATCAGACGAACGTGCATGCTATCACGTACTACCGCTATTCAAATGACGCTGATAGCCGTGATTCAACTCTTTGGTGAGCAGTTGGATGACCTTCAGCTAACCTATGTCATCTGTGCTCCATGTTGTTGATAGTTTAAAGATTAATCGGGGACTTTCTCATCTTGGTAAGATACTATAGTAAGATTGTAATAACCAATGTCGATACTAAGTCATGAGAGTTGATAAAGCATTTCCGGGGGTCGAAATTTACTGAGAGTGTTTATTGGGGGGGGGGGGATGAGAGTGACTCAACATTACACAATTGCACGGTAGATTAAAAAATCGCTTGCCAGCTTTTAATATCCTGTGCCATGTTATTTATAAGCTATATTTATGCGTTGGGTACTTAGATTGAAAAATAACAGTCGCAATTCAACGGTACAAAATGCATGAGTTGCTTATGCATCCAAAATATAACCACAGTAACTACTATGACAATGAAAATATATAAATGACAATAACTATAACTTTTCTCAACAGTGAATATCTTTTTGCCAGCAACATCAAACAGCTGTACGATAAGTTCGAAAGAAACTCCAGTCTTAACATAACAGTGTCGGATGATGCCCGAATGGTTATAGCGCCGGCCTCCGCGGGTTCGAAACCTGTGATTGGACATAGGTAATAGTAGTGGTTGGAATAGGCTTTAAGAGGGCATTACACCTTTGAACTGCAAACAATGCTAGGATATTGACCAAGTTTTCATAATTTTTAACAATTTAATCTATGAAGCAAATTTGATGAAAATTTCTGGTTAGATGGAACATAACTTGTTGCAATAAAAAATATTAGATTATTGCAAATTCATTAAATTATTTAAGAAAACTTAATTAAGTGACATTTTGTTTTCCAATTTTCATAATTACTATGTGTTACTGCACGCATGATAACTGATGTTAATTTAAATTTATTAACCTAAAATTTACTTTTATGAAAGAAAACATTTACCTTAACATATTAAACTAAAATCTTCTAATTACCATCATTTTTTAACATTTATAGCTAACAATTAGTTTAATTTTTTTTTCTTAACAAAATTTTCCCCACAAAATCCCCTGTAAAGTTTTTATTACTTATGGTGTAGATCCTGCCCTGATTAGCCCTACGCTGCAAAAGATGACCTTAACTTTCCAAACCAATCAACCTTCAGAATTAAATTGTTCTGCACATAAGGTCTATAAGAGGATGCCTAACCTAACTCTGTGATTTATTTCTGCGAGGTTACTTTAAAATAAATCCCTTAAATCAGTGGTGCGCAAACTTTATTCGATCGCGACCTAATTTCTTTTAAATAAAAAATCACTCAACCATCAATGAAAGTTTTTTGGTAGTAAAATTTTTTCTTTTTGAAAATTAGGAAAATGTTAGCAAAAAGAAGGAAAAAGAAATAAGCAAATTTTGACAAACTATTTAAAAAATAAATGGTTTGGTTTGGAGCGCTGCGGTCACCTTATTGCTACACGAGGGATAATTAGACTGGGACCTACAGTTTAAAGCCGATTCCGAATGGCTACAAACATCGATGTCAACAGCGGGAATCGAACCGACGGGATCTGAACCGAAAGCCACCGCCCTAGCCATTCGGCCATCCCCTAGCTTAAATAACCAACTAACTAACTAACTAACCAACAAACCAACTAACTAACAAACTAACTAACTAACTAACTAAATAAATAAATAAATAAATTGTAGATTTGGGGGATACATTTACTTTACATAATAACAATAAAAAATGTATCGCTAACCTGCTGCATTTATTTTTCGCAAATCTCATGTGACTTAAACTTCATATTTAAATATTAATATGTATACGTATTTCATTTAGGTAAAAAATTAATAAAAACTTGAATTATATCAAATTTTTGAGTTAAATAATTCAATACGACGTAAATTTACTTCAAACTATCCGCAACCCCTCCAATTATTTTTGCGACTCACAGTTTGCGCATCACTGCCATAAACAGAACTAAATTGCGAACACTCAGAGCCGTATAAGTCGAATTGAAATTTGAAAACATGGACTGAAAAAAAAGCGATTCCAACTCAGTGAAACGAAAGTTGAGAAGCAAGTGTGACATAATTCATGCGTTGCGACGGCTGAAAAAAAAATGCCGTCAAGATAAGGAACGAAAGAAGGCAAAATTATTTATTATAAATAATTTTATTAATATTTACTATTTAATACATACATGGTGTCCGGGCTAAAGGTATCCAAAAGTTATGAATTATTTTTATGGAACTATCCATTAGAATTTAAAAATATTTACTTAAATAGAAAGAACATCTCATTAAGTTTTAATATCAATCATAGATTTCGATCTTAGTATCATAGATTTCGATGTGTACACTTTTTGTAGCACGACTAACGTCTGAATGGTAATCCAGTACTCTCCAAGTGTTTCGTAGCATATCAGGCGTTATTAGACTTTTTTGCTTGGGGATACATTAAATCCGTTGTGTATAAACAAAAAGTTGAAACTGTGGAGGAGTTGAAGAAGCGTATCATTCAAGCAATTCGTGTAATAACTCCTGATATGCTACGAAACACTTGGAGAGTACTGGATTACCATTTAGACGTTTGTCGTGCTGAAAAAGGTGCGCACATCGAAATCTATGATACTAGGATTGAAATCTATGATTGATATTAAAACTTAGTGATATGTTCTTTCTACTTAAAGAATTTTTTAAAAAAATTCTTATGAGTAGTTCCGAAAAAATAAGCCAGAACTTTTAGATACTTTTAGCCCGGACACCCTGTATAATTAATCATCTATGATTTATGTTATATGATTATACAAATATTTACATTAATTTATATATTTTATAAAATGTAAATAAAATTTTAATAATTTTATTATATTTATTTTTTATTCTTTTAATATTATATTATATTAATTTTTTATATAAATTAATTATAATATAATATTATGTTTATATCATATTAATAATATTTAATAACTAATATAAATATTTAATATTATTAATATATAATATAAATAATAATATTTAATAATAATACAATAATATCAGAAAAACTAAAATTATTAGTTGTTTAGCTATGTTCTTTCAACAGTATCCAAAAAAGAATTTTATGTTTCTAGAAAGCACGTACCGCTGTGTGTTGAAAAAAAAATTGTCTCTTTATTAATGCTTAAATTTCGAAGAGTGTAACAGGCACGTTTTAACGAAAAGTTATCAAAGATTTTGACTTCTAGAAGCATAGACTACGAAATACTATGAAATGGGTTATGATGATTCATATTCTACATGTAAAACCCAATACTGGTGCTTTTGAAATGGTAAGTAGAGCTTTAACCAGCAATTATCTTTTTTCCGAAAAACTATTTAATTTGTCCTATTATTTTTAGTGCGCCTGTTAAAATAAATATATTCATTATCACGAGCCATTGGAACAAATAACTAAATGTCCTTACTTTAGCTATTATAATACTAACCGAATACCCGTGCTACGCTACGAAGTACATTCAAATTAAATACAACGGTCAATGTATGCAGTTAAAGCCAAAAAGCAAAAAAAATATATTTATAATAAATACAACGGTCAATGTATGGCATTAATGTTAAATATATATATATATATATATATAAATCGTAACGGATATTTTTATAGACAAAATAACGTAGAAGAAAATATTCAAATTAAATCTAATAGAACATACTAAAGAATATAGTACATTTGAAGTAATTTTTCAACCCTTTATGTCCAGCGGTTTGGTCTGTGCGTTATCTGTAAGTCAGTCAGTTACGGAACTGCTTTATATATATAGATAATGACGTATGATAAGAAACTAAATGTAGTTATCTTTTCAACAGTGTTATTAAATTGAGGAACAAACATTCATGTCCCTTATATAGAGTTCTTCATCTAGAACAGTGGTTCCTAACCGGTGGTCCGCGGACCACTGGTGGTGCGAGAGAACCCAAGAAGTGGTCCGGAAATTCTTAGTTCCTAATTTTTTTGTTCAAATTCTAAAAATTCCTGTATTTTTTTACTTTGTGACGTTTTTGAGTAAGAAAGATTCCTTGTTCTGCTCAAAAATTTGTAATACTGTGACGTGGACTCCCAGGGTCACGGCCATTTCGCAGTATTACTGCCATTTTACAGCTAGTAAAGCTAATTCAATTTGCAAAATATCGTTCATTTTAAAGTTTTCCTAGGCTTCTATGCTTGCTATTAAGTTTTCTTTTACTTTGATTTTGTTAGTGTTATTAAGTTTATTCGTAACTTTTTACTAAAATTGTTTTTCACAAACATTTTGTTTATTTAGAAAATAAAACCCATTTTTTCCTCTTAAAGGATTGGTTGGGAGAGGGTCCCCGAAGATTTTTTTTTTTTTTTTTGACATGGGGTCCCTGATCATCAAAAGTTTAGGAACCACTGATATAGATAAGATGAAGTGAAGTCATGGTGAATCTTGGATCTATCGCTCAGATATTGATGAAAAATCAGTTAATTAGTATGTCAGTCTATACCCGAATAAAAAAGATTTGAATCCATCATTTTCTGTTGCTCATTGTTAAGGCTTGGATGATTATGTTTGCGAAAAGGGTAATTAAAAACCTTAATTTGTAGAGCCTGACGATAAAATGGTTTCAAAGTACCACGAAAAGAAAATTTGATGATCTTAGTATGCATACTGAATGGGGTGGAGTTTCCACGACCCCGGCCAATGTGATCAGGCATCTATACCTTCTCATAAACTAAAAGTACATCCGAATTTCTTTAAAATCAAAATGTTTAGTACATAAGACATCGACAGAAGATGCCTGCTCTTGAGGTCGTATATACTCTTTGATTTCTATCTGAAAGGATAATTAATATAGAATTCCTAGACATGTTATTATATGTTATTGTCTCAGCAACAGTTTGGTTAAAGTTTGGGTTTTTACCTACCATTCTTACAGAAATCATTTTCTAAAATGAAATGAAAATAGTTTTAAATATTTCCTCGGTCACAAAATTTTGTTTTTCACTCAAAAAACACAGAGTTCAATGATGGCGGTGAATAAACACTTATTTGCCTGTTTGAGACGGGATTAGTCGGCTTTTGTGAGTACAATCAAGGTAAACATATGGCTCAGGAAATCCATTTGGTTTGGGGACATCTACAAACATCCAAACACTGGTGGAATACTCTTTCCGAAGGATGTAAAATTTGAAGCAAGTAGGCAGGATAGACTTGTAATTACATTGCTGAATATAATGTTAAATAAAGCGAATGAATACTAATATCCTAAATACTATTAAGATGCTAAAAATTGTGAGTTGTATTTCATTTCTTTACTTCTGTGTTGCATACGTTGAAAGCAGCCTTAGCATAACTGATAGCTTAGTGCTAGAGGTAGTTGCGTCATCTCTTATTGCTCTCTGAAAGTAAATGTATGAGTGAGATTTAAAAAAATGTGAAAAATGTGTTGGAATTAGAGGTCATAAAAATATAGATGAGGTTGGGTTTTTCATTTTATTCTCGTGTGTTAAATGTAGAGCAAGATTTGAACGAGGTGTGTAGGGCTAAGATATGTCAAAATGTCAAATGAGATGTGTTATTTCGTATTTTTTCTTTGGTTGATTGGTCGGATGATTGATTTAGAGCGCTACGGTTAACTTTTACTACACAATGGCTAATAAGGCCGGGACCTACAGTTTAAAACCGATTCCGAACGGCTACAAACATCCCTGTCAACAGTGGGAATCGAACCCACAAGCTCTGGGCTGAATCTCTGCGCTCCCTCTTTCATGGGTAATTTCTTCTTATTTCCTATTATTTCCTGCGTAGTATAGGTAAAGTATGTTTTGAAGAAGCATAAAAATGATAAATAACTTACAAAACGTCAGATAAAGATTTGTCACCTTTGATGTATTTTTCTTTCTTAATGTTGAATAGGATTTTAACTGTGGGTGAAAAACCACTAAGAAATGGCCTCGTCTAAACTGTCACACTTGACATATATCGGTAAAGTTTTCTAGTCAATGAAAAAGTTGACTTCACTCTGGTGGAGTTCTCCATCTCCGAAAAGGAACGAGATTAGGCAGATCACCATCGGGCTTTATAGCTGAATATAACGGAAAGAGCAAACGAGCCGGATTTTCGGTTTTGCTTTGTTTTGTTTGGAGCGCTACGGTCAATTTTTGCTAGACGAGGGCTAATTAGACCCCGAAATTTCGGAATAGAAGTCTGATTCTATAACTTTTGAGTGCTTGTCTCATTTTCTCCTATTCTCGTTTGTGTTGCAACTGAAGTGTGGAATTTGAGGAAGTTTAAGAAGAACTGATGGTTAAATGTGAGATGAAGTTCTGTTATTTTTTTTCTTTCTCTCAAGTAAAAACGAGAATTGAAGAAGTATAGTCAGTAGAGATCATGAGATATTTGGCGAAGATGTGTTACCCCGTTTTCTCTCCCGTGTTTCATATTTAGAATAGGATTTGAAGATTAAGAATGACAGATAGCAAAATTTCGATGAAGTGCTGTTGCGTCTTATTTTTTACCGATTTGTAATTGAAGAATAATATTTGAAGAATTGTCGAACTGTGATAGAGATCAAAGTGTCCAATGAAGTTTTAGTTATATCCTATTAATTACTAGATAATAAATGTGAAGTATGATGCGATAAGTATAATTACAAGATAAAAATAACTTTTTATATACCACGTTTTTAAATTTTCTGTTGAATCATATAAACTTGACAATTCTATGTATTAATAAATACTTTTTAAAAATTTTTTGATAAATTATCCCATCAATTTGAAAGAAAATGATCAAATGCGTAATAAAGAGAGCAATTATAAGAAATTTTCAAACTCAAAGCGCACCTTGATTTTTCCGAACTAACTTTCCATATAAAACAAAACTAACTGAAAATGAATTCAATACTGCTTAAAGATGGCTAAAAGTATTAAAAGAATGCCTTGTCATTGTGTTCTGAGCTATTCTAAAAGTTTCAAATGTCTAGCTAGTCGGGAAGTTAGTTAAAAATCGATTGCAAGATTTGTACTTGACAAACAAGAAAGCGAGTTAATAAGAATGTGGTAATAAATGGAAGAGAAAGAAGCTTTATTATCTCAGATTCTATTTCTATTAATACACTGCTCAAAAAAATTAGGGGAGCAAGCAAAGAAGTTAAGAAATCCGTGCGAGACAGCCACGTATTGGCATAAAATGGATAGTACACGCGTTTCAATGAAATACAGAAAAAAAGACGTAAAAAAAATTTGTAATTAAGCTTTAATTCTTTGAAAATATGGGAAAAACATGAAAAGATGATTTAGGGCAACAATTTGGTTACATGTAAACGATAAAAAAAAGTATTGTTTAGAAATGATGCAAGATTTTTAATATGGCGTGTGGTCTCTTCGAACAGCTAAGACTTCTGCACACCTGTTTTTCATGGATGCGATGATGTTATCGATAAGGCTTTGGGGAATACTGTTCCACTCAAGAAGTGCAAGTCTCGGAGAGTAAAAGGAGGCCTTGGTCTCGCAGCAATGCGTCGTCCGAGCATGTCCCAAACATGATCGATTGGATTCAAGTCAGGAGAGCACGCTAGCCATTCCATACGCTATATTGTTTCAGCTTCAAGCATGTTCTCCACAAGACGAGCTGTATGCGGTCTGGCATTATCATGCTGGAAAACAAAGGAATCTCCAATGGCTGCAGCGTAAGGTATGACATGAGGTCTCAGTATCTCGTCTGCATACCTTCGGGCCGTCAAAGTACCATTCCGAATGATATGCAAGTCCGTACGTCCACCTATGCTGATTCCACCCCATACCATAAAACCAGCTCGTCTGTGTTGTGACCTTCCACGAACGAATGTGGGGTTATTTCGAGTGCCCCTTTCCCTCCATACCAAAACACGTCAGGTGTCACACTCCAGACAAATCGGGACTCGTCTGTAAACAGCACTTGGCTCCAAACTGTTGCTCCCAATCTCGATGTTCAGGAGCCCATCTTCTTCGGGCCGCACGGTGGCGTGAGGTCAACGGAAAGCAGACCATTGGCCTACGTGCATAGAGACCTCCCTGATGAAGCCTATTACGTACTGTTTGGATGGACACCCTTCGTACTGTTGCCAAGAGCAACTGTCTTTGCAGCTGAGTAGCATTGTCTGTTCTGTTTCGACGAGCTGTTAACAGTATATACCGGTCATCAGTTGCTGTAGTGGCGCGTGGCCGACCTTGCCCTGGTCGACATCTAACATTCCCTGTTTCTTGGAATCGATTCCACAGCCTTGCAACGACACTTCTGGTGACTCCAACAGCGTCCGCGACACTACGTTGTGTTTTCCCGGATTCAAGTCTGCCTATAATACGCCATGCCATGGATTCCGGTAAATCACGTTGTTGAGACATTTTCAAGTCCCCTTTTCTCAAAAAGAATAACTGAGCAATCGAATTTCCCAGTTAAGGCAGTGAAACAGACGTTTCTGCAACATCCCGATTTCCGCCCTTATGTTCTTTTTCTGGTTTTTTGTCATCATGAACTTTGATTTGCATATGAAGTTTTCTTCTTCTGTTTCCTGTTAGGCTTTAAATTATGGATGATTTATTTTATGTTACTTATCGGTGTAAGTATTTGCGTAATTTCGCTAAAACCATGTGCTCCCCTAATTGTTTTGAGCAGTGTATATGTAGAATAGGATTTAGGGTGGATATAATAATATTTCGATTTCATTTCGCAACCGTGATGTGAGGACTATTCGGTTGAAGATTGGAACACTCGAATCCTACCCTTGGGAGGACAGAGCATTAAGCTTGGTACAAGAAGTGACTAAGTCAATTTTTCAATAAGATTATTACCACTTCCCCCCTTCCCGAAAAGCCTACAAAGGATGATAATGTGGCAAAAGAAATGCAAAAATACGTACTTAAATTTTGCATGTCGCTTACTAAAATTCTAAGACTTGCTCAGTAAAAGAGTCACAGATTTAAATATAATCAAATATGATTTATTTATACCAATTATCTCATTTTAGTAACATTACTCCAAGTCATGTGATCTTACAGAATATGAGGAATGTTCTTTACAGTACAGTTCTTCCATGCTAAAATAATATGTACAAAAGTTTTTCACCAAGAACAATTTAAATATTTAAAATCAATCAAACATCATTAAATTTGCAACAAGTAGCACTATTGAATATGGAAAAAAAATCTTTTGACTCAAAGAAAGTATATATACATGATTCTAAATTCCAAATCGCTGTGTGCTGTATTCACTACATGACCAGACTTTACAGTGAATTTTCTGAAGTTAGTAGTAACTTCTATTATTAGATTTTTTTTATGTAGGAATTTTACTACAAAGTCATTCGATCTGAAAATCATGGTTTTAAGACGGCAAAGATATAACCTAACCTTCATCTTTTTTTTTAAATTTCAGAAGTAATTTAAAAATACAAAATTGAAGTATTGGCAAGAAAATAAATCCATAATTTTTTGTATATATTGTATAGTACATATTTAATTCTTTTAAAATAATACTCGCAAACTTGGTTGACGCATGCTTGCCTTTACAAAACTGAAAACAAAATATCGGCATATTTAATTGGTTTGGGTAATTCAGTGGTCAAGTATTATTGTTTTATTCTTTATTTGAATATCTAATTAGATTTTTATACACGCTTGAATTCTGAGAACAGTGGATTTTATAAACAAGTCTATCATCAGAAGAAATGAAAGTTTAAATATTTATGATCTTGAAATAAATAAATTTGCATGCATATATATATATATATATATATATATATATATATATATATATATATATATATATATATATATATATATATATATATATATATATATGTGTGTGTGTGTGTGTCTGTGTGTGTGTGCGAATTACAATCAGCAATATAATTATGTTCTTAGATATTTCAAAATCAAAATTGTGAGGACAATTTGCAACTTTTATTAACTTCTGCAATAAATATAATAAACTAATGATGTACAAATCAATGATTGGTTGATTGAGGGCATTACTGTCACCTTTTGCTGTACGACGGCTAAAAGGACCGGGATTTACAAGTTTAATGCTAATCTCGAATGGGTTCAAACATCCATGCTGACAGTGGGACTCGAATCCTAGGACCGACCTATGCCATCGCAATACCAACAAATCAATGAATGAAGCGTAATTGAAAATAGTTTTTCTTCTAATACTTTTAATCATATCAGTTGTAAGCTGTTAATAAATAACTAGTGGATTCTTTCTATCATCATTTTCTGGATTGTAATAAACAGTAAAAAATATGTTATAAAGCTAGTAAAGTTTTGATTCGTAAAAACTCTGAAAGAAGTAAACTTAGTATGTCTTTAGTAGAGCAAAAAATATACACTCTGCAAAAAAACTGAAACTAAAAGAATCACCAATAGTTTATTGAATTTTGAAAGAGGTTATATATATGTGTGTGTATGTGTCTGTGTTTCATAAAGGCAAGATTGCTAGAAGTTCAACATTATTCAGTTTTAACTTTTCAGTGGCAAGGTTTGAAGGTTTATAGGATTTTTGATAGAAATGCATTCAACTAAATCTTCTAACGTAACTACGTACTTTATGATGTTTTGACATATGCTCCTAGTTTGAGATTGCTCTACAAAGTGCATGTAAAATTTTTTTCTTTTTTTAAATTTTGATTTTGGGGTTTAGGAATATGCATAAAAGCAAGCATTTATTGACTGGATAGAGATGGTTATTAAGTTCTTTAGTAATTTTTAAAGTTTTGAAATTTCCATGAAACAACATCTCGAAAAAGAAATGTCTCCTGTAAGCTGAAATTTATATATTCTTATTAAAACAAAAGAATGATTTCAAAACTTTTGTATATTTTGAGTAAAATAAGCAGTTTTTTAAACACGAATTTCGCATGAGTTGGTATTTAGATGATGAGATTAGTTTGATGTTCTTGGTGGTTAGGATGTTAATTTCAAAGCTTAGAGGTCGCGGGTTCGATCCTTATTCCTTACTGATGTATGAACCTCAGAGTGACTCATGTCTAATCAAAGATCCCTGGTAGAGTAGGAAAAATCATGAGCTGAAAATAGGGAAAAAATAAATCACAAGATAACCAGGGAAAAAATAAACCTTGTGCCTTCGTTGTAATAAGCCACTTTTTAGTGTGTTGGCCGCAAAGGAAGGTGGGGATGAATGTGAGGGATGGTATTAAGAATATGAGTATCCCTTACAACGCCAGGAAGGTGAATTGGTACGCACACTGACATCGAAGTCCAAAGGACTTGCGTTCGATACCAATGTCTGTCAGATGGCTATTAGAAGGTTTAGTGATTAAAAGTGCAAATTTCATTCTAAACAGTATTATCTGTAAACGGAAATCCTATTGTTAGGAGAATGAAAATATCTACTAAATAACATTTGTTCAACTACCCATTAATTTTGTCCCTCTGCATAACTTAATAGTATTATATTCTGCTCATATGGAGCATATGACAGGCAAAATCTATTTTAAAACATATCATGTATTCTTAAACTAAATACATCACAAAGTCCATCCATTTACGAAAGAAATATTGTTTAAATCTCGACGATGGGAGTCTTTTGTGAAAAGAAGAGAAATAAATAGTACAGGCAAGATGATGATTCATGAACTTAATGCATTCATCAGCTCGAAAGCATTTCTGTTTTGCTTTATTTACATATGGATACACATATAAACGTTACAAATATAAATAAATTGTAAATACTATTAAATAAATATTTAAAACATAAAAGGTTGCATCTTTCCGTTTTAAATAACATAATTTTCAGGAACGCAATACGTATATTTGTCACCGAGAAGGAATTTGTATTTTTTTATAGTCCTTGTTTATTTATTTTATTATTTTTTACATTGTGCTTCTGCAGAATGAGGAAGTCAACTCACTCTTCAAAGAGAGTTCCATGATCGAATTTTCACACGGTTATCACGCAAAATTCGAGACAAGAAAAAAAGAAACTGTTCCAGACTCTTTGGCAAAAGGTGACACCTCTCAGCTTTCACTTATAGCATTTTTTTTTCTTTTGTTCTTTGGAAAGTCACTATTTACATACAGTTTCATGCTATTGCACTTCAGGTCGGGCTGACACTCGACTTACGCTATGGCAACATTTCGCTTTGGGACCATTTAGTCGGCCGATCTGCGTGTCATTCAGTTTTATCACTTATGAATGACCAACCTTCATGTGAGGCCACTTGTTGTTAATTAAAACATCTTGTCGAAATTTGTTGACGATATTCTAGATGTCATATTACGTATATCTATAACGGGGCTTTCCCAAATCGTGTGAAAACCACTTTAAAGATTCAAAGCAGTTAAAACCTAACGTACTGATTAGATACTCTTGATGTAGGTAACCGAATCTTTCGTTTCTTCCAGCTTTATTTTACGGATTATCTTATATTTATTTATTTTTTAATCACGCGTATCTCTCTTTTCGAAATCAGCAAAAATAGAACTATGACTGAACAAAACAGTTTTCTCACGGCACAGTATGAAATATTGGAGGAAGAAATTCCGGACATAAGTAATGAACGTGTATTATTAGGAAAGTTAATAGACATTATTATTTTTTTTTTGCGCAAATCTAAATCTTGTCGACTCCAGCCTATCTAGGATATGAATCATTAATCTACGTTGATACCTAAAGGGAAAATGAAGGCCTGGAACTTTCGGCAGCGACATTAGCTATACATCATTCGATGGTACGCAAAACTGTTCAGTGAATTTTTAGACACTATCGTAGAAAAATACTTTTAGAGATGGTAGATCTGGCTTTTACGTTTAGTTCGTCGTTAAATATTTGCGGGATTGTCTCTTAATGCTGAGTTCGAAGAGAGCAAAACTCAGAGCCTAACATTCCATTGAAACTGTTATTGCATGGGACATATATTATATACCTAGTTAATTACGTCGCGTTGGCGCAACCAGTCTGACCCACATAAAATTAACTCCAGAGACAGGCGAAGCTCTCCATAATGGGACAACATCTTGCGAGACTTGACATTTCAGATCTTTTGATGTATAATTTATGATGGACCTTATTCTTGATGGCCGTGGCTTGATTCAACAGGTTTACCATGCCTTAGATATCAGGGAGCTACAGAAACATAGCATAAGCTAGTGATGCTCACGGATCTCGTTGAAGTGAGCGCCATCTGCATTTCAAAATACACCGTTGTCCACGTTTGCGATGAATCTGGACTGAGCTGGCTGGTGCGAATGCGACCCTTTGCTGCCAAAGCGAGAGTTGCCAACGAGTGCCCGGCCGCGACCTTTCGAATCCTCCGGAACCATGGCCTACTAGATTCACTCGGCTGCTGGAAAGAACTAAGTAGACGGCATACTATCCGAGGATTCGTCCTGCCTGTGGTGGTGGTGGTGGTGCGACAGTTCGTTGCTGCTGCCCTCCCGCTTTAGTCGCTTGCCGTCGCGGCAGTCGAGGTCGTCGTGATCCGAGCAGTCGTCGTGGCGGAGCTGCTCGGCCTCCGAGTCGTGCTTTTTCTTCGCCGTTGCCATTTCTGCCGCATGTTTCTTCCTCCACTTGGTGCGTCTGTTCTGGAACCATACCTGGAAAGAAGAAAATCATACTTGTTATACGTATGCTTTGGCTCGCAGTGCATAATGAAGTTAATAAAGGTCAAAGGGCGGTTAATTACGGTATAACAACGTAGGCTGAAATTTGTTAGGTCATATTTTACCTTTAATTTTAACTGACGAAAACATAAAAAATAGGGAGCTTGAGACTTGTAAATGACTCTGTAAATGTCCCCAAATAAATAATTCATGCTAGTGCTGAAAATGCGAAAAACTGGAACAAATCAAAAATTACTCTAACCATTCCCATTCTTTCAAGAATAAAAAAAAAAAAAAATCTTTGAATTTCAAAAGTTTAAACGTAATGAAATTCAAAGTGAAACGTAATGAAATTCAAAGTTTAAAGTGCAATGGTAGGATCTCTGCTAAGTAAATGCATGATACAGTAAAAAGCCACATGGCCTTTATAAACGCTGTCAAGAAATATAAAATCTGGCGATCAGTAGAAATCCTGTTCATAGATTTGGGAACATCCGTAATTTACGGGCTCGAGGTGGCCTTGTGGTAGCGGGCCGGCTTTCGGTGCTGAGGGTGCTCGGATCGAATCCTGACACGCGCCATTAAATACCTCCGTGTCTAGGCCGGATATGGGTACGTTAAATCCATAGACCGGAAAGTATATAAGTTCTATAAGGTTAGAGAGGGTGGGAGAGGGTACGATCCCCCTCAGATGTCGCCCCTGGGGGTTGCTCGGTCAAAATTGAGGTGGCAACTAGCTAAGACGGATTCCGACCCTTGTGGTGCTATATAAACCGGAGCCGCACACTTCAGTCCGAAGCCTATACGGACCTGGTCTGAAGCTTCCGGCCAGGGGGCATTAGGAACAACAAAGAACAACAACACATCCGTAATTTTTCAGCTTGAAATGTAGTCCTACTAATGAGTCAACTGTGAGTTTCTGGATGAAATTCAGAGAAACGACGACAGGATAAGGGATGGAAGTCTGTGGTATTATCCGCCTGTAAGAGCTCTAAAAAAGTAAATCCAGGATTTCTGTATTAAATGGAATTAAGAAGCTCTGTTGCTTTTCATTAAAGTATTCCAAAGAAACGAATTATGGCTGTGCCACGATTGTAACGTACCGAGTATTAATGATAGAGAACCGTCTAACAGAAACTATAAATACTTTTTACCTACGGTCATAATTTAAGGTGAAAAACTGTAGAAATAACAGTGGGCTTTTAGCAGTGGGCCAGATTTGGCTGCTAGTGAGCTTTTGTTTTTATGTTGATGGTTTAAAAATCCTATCAAAAGTAAAAGAAATCATATTCCCAATAAATAATGATATTCCAAGCCTTTTCTCTTCATAGTAATTATAATGTTATTACTAGGGGATTGCAAGCCGCGTTTGAACAAGAAAGAAAAGTGGAATTAAAGCTTTGTTTTCTACTAAATTTCCCGTCGAAGAAGCATTTTGATTGAGTGGATTTTAAATAAAATAAATAATTTATGTTGTATTCCTTTTCCTAAAAAGAAGATAATTTCTTTTGGATTCACACTCAAGAATTCAAATATCCTTGGATACGTGACCTTGGGTAGACTTTTAATGCACATGTGGATTCTACTTTTTTTCACATACAAGGTAAAGATTATTTTAAAATGAAGGTTGAAACTTAATCTTTCTTTGGAAATTAACTTTGTTGAGAGGCAGATCGTTACGAGATAAAATCATTAGCTTTAACTGAAACTTACTTCTCCTGTTTGAATATGTTTCATATTGAACGTGTAGAAAGGATTTTCTGTTTCAGCCAAGCAATAAAGTGTTTTTGAGTATGAAAGCATATTCGTATATTGCATGAAGATTATGAAAAAGAAAAACAATTGCGTAGTTCATTTATCGGGGAGTAGGCCGGAAGAATACTTTTAAAATATAATAAAGCGTAATAGTGCAATAAAGTAGCATTTTTCTGGAATCTCTAAATAAAGAGCAATTTTAAATTTAACATAGTTTGTCGTTATAGGTCTATTAAATCGTCCATTAATTTTATCAAGTTTATCATTTCATATAACTATGCATGAGAAGGATAAAACATTATCGGCCACTTGAATAGGCGGCGCTAAAATCCTAGAATTATAACATCTAAATATTATTTAATTTAAAAAATTTTAATTCTCGCGTATAACTCACCGCAGTTGATCAAATAAAAATTTATGAAACGTAAAAATAAATTGCGATGTTTTTAAATAGAGCCATCTACTAAAAAATCTTTTACGAAACCATCAAAATAAATGTAAATATTTTACATATCAATAAAAACCCATTTCCGAAATCGAATGAAAGCAACTATGAATTTCGTATGAAGTTCCAACATAAAGCCTCCCAAATAAAGACGCGGCCCAGTGTTTGGTACATTAACCTTATCCTATGCAGAGAACGTAAATTGTGCAGCTTTAACTGAAACGATAAAGTTGATGTATATGCAGATTGTTTTTCCCATAAATGCAGAGGGGCTTTCTTTTCCTGTTTAGGAGAAATAATCTAATACAAATGCTGGGTTGTCACTGGGAGAGTGGAACTTTGCGAAATTGCATTCCTGGATTCAAGTCCGACAGTTTTCATTCAAAACACATGTTTATGTTCATATGGAAATATGGCTCCGAAAAAGGATGCATATAAATAAAAAAAAAGGAGGAAGGATTTGCTTCCACTCTGAAGACAATCTCATTCGTAATTTTTCTTTCCGATGTGTTTCTTATAAATAGATTCATTTTCTTCCTTTAAAAAACACAGATATACATTCAGATGAGCTGAGGGGAAAAATAGTCCTGCATAGCTTCAAGAGTAAAGAGCCATCTGCAAATATGTGATCCAAATGAATTTTTTTTTATTCCTAACTCTTTGGCATCTTCCTAAGTGATTTTAGAGATTATTTAAGGTATTATAAAACTTATTTTTGGTGAGCAAATACATTATCTAATCACCTGAACACTCACCCGAAGTTTACATTGCTTTAACATGTACAGTAAAATCTCGTTTATCTGGACTAACTGGGACCATGGGCAATCCCGATAATCGAAAATCCGGGTAATATGGGTAATAAGCAAATCAAAATCCATAACTAAGCAGATTTATCGTTTATTACGATAAAAAAACTATGTTTTGTAACAAAATTACATAGTATTGTTTACAAGACATTAAAAAATATAAAAAAAAACTTTTCACACCATTTCTTAACAAAGAAATGGTAAGTCTAGTAAAGTTTTCTTAAACCCAACAAAATACATTTTATTACCATAATTTATTGTACAATCTATGCAGGAACTGTACATTGAATCAAACTAAAAAGTGAATATTTGGCGTACTTATAGTTGCGTCCTTGCTATCATAGTCAAAAATTATTATCTAATGTGTACATTAAATAAAAATAATGTCTACAAATCTGATCCGGATTATCCAGAGATCCGGATAAACGAGATTTTACTGTACTTGTTATTTACAATGATGGTAAGATAATGGAAGGATTGAAGTCGCAGTGATCCAGAAGGTCTATTTGTTAAAAGCCGAGGGCCAAACAATTTTTACCACAGGTAGTAAAACTAATTATTATAATAGCACGACGTCCAAATGTTAGAACCGCTGTATTGATATTAAAGTACAAGCTTTCTTTACTTATGTAAGCATAACTAAAATAAGTGAAAGAAAGGAATACATTACAAAATATACTACTGCAGTCTTTGCTTTTGTGAGAGCTATAATTTCGTAAGGAGTTTTTTTAGAATATAATTTTGCGACTAGAATTTCTTAGTTTTGCAATTAGAGAAAGATTGTTTTTATGATTCTTCTAACTGTATATCTGTAAAACCCCAAAGAATATATGTATGAAACCTTTTATCTCAGCTTCTGTTTCAAAGTTTCTCTTGCACTTGAAGGAGGACGTTTGATGGGATCATCTTGAAGTTTATTTTTTGAGACGGGGTTTCCATGAAAGCGCGTCTAGGTTTTGTTCATCACCCTACAAACATCAAGATCTGGTAAATAAAATTTCGATTTTTTTTCAAGATCTTGATTGTTGAGTGCAATTTGCATCTAGGTTTTCTCCGTCATCCTACAGACATAAAGTTTTGGTAGAGAAGTTTGGGAATTTTCAGTTTCATTTGCCTTTGGATGTTTCATGTGCCTAAGGTTTAGTCCTTCATTAGACAAATATTAAAGTTTTCGTAAAAAAAAAGCAAATTAAATTTTTTTTTATATTGTTGCAGGATTTATTATGTATATAGGTTTTGTCTGTCCTTTTACGGACATCAAGCTTTAGTTAAGAAGACCTTGTTTTCTTTGATTTTGATTGTTTACTTCTTCTACTTGGAAGTGTGTATTAGGTCGATGGTTTATTGGTGTCTGGAAATTCTTTCTTGTTAGGAAACCTTTTTACCCTAATGTAATTTTCTGCAGTCACAGTGGAAATTATCGTACTTTTTTTTTTCAAGAAATCTCTTCCTTTCTCCCTGATAACTTTTTAAAATACTTATACGGTCCCCTAGTCGGTACTCTTTCTTAGTAAGTCCATTCAATCTCTCCTTGCGTAAAGTGGAACTAAAAATTTTTCCGTTTGATGTCATAGGGGTCATAGCACCTTGCTATATCAAGTAAAATTTCTCATTCACAAAAAAATGTTTCAAGCTAGAACCCCCAACGGAAAAAAAAAACAACCCCGCTCAGATTTCTGGTCCGTACATGTCGGAATTCGTTCATTTTTTTTCTTCAAATTTTGAGATTTAAACAAAGTTATGATAAAATTTGTTAAATGTAGTAATATTGAGGTAGTAGATATTGGTCTAAACAAGTAACAGTAATTTTGCTCTTTGTGCTTTAATGTAGTACGTACTTTATCCTGGGGATATTTGTCTCACTCAGACTGCGAAATTCGCTGACTTGGTCATAGCAGCACATTTTAAGTGAGCCGGTGTTCCTCCCTCATTATGATACGATACGAGAGCACCATTACTTAGCCAGTATATGAGGCCAGCTCCACGCTGTGGGAGTTGTTTACACTACCCACTATACGGCTTGTTCACACTGAATACGGGGCGCTACGTATCGTCAGCTTTAAAAAATTTTAACCAATCACAGAGCTTAATTCATTAACCATGTGATATGTCAAACCAATTGCAGGTCATGTTATCAATCTCGGAGCCAACGTAGTAACGCAACGCAACGCTCCGTATGCAATGCCGGAGTCTATACGATGAGGGCGGCTCAAGAAAAATATATTGTGATCTTATTATGAGAATACGGTTGAACACGATTTGCATGCGGTGGAAGCTTGATGTGTTAAAACTATATAATATGAATGGCGCGTTTTATAAGGGAATGAGAGGAAATAAACAAGGATACTGGAAAAGGTTGTTTTGTAGAAGAACACTACAGAGCCAGTGGCGGAGTCCAGAGATTTTTTTTTTTTTTTTTGCGGGGGAATGGGGCAACGTCAGCTCTTAGGGTTATATATATATATATATATATATATATATATATATATATATATATATATATATATATATATATAGTCGGTATCCTGTAAAACGGGCGAATACGCGTAAAGATTAACATACATATTCGCCCTTTTTACAGAACATCGACGATATATATATATATATGTATATATATATATATATATATATATATATATATATATATATATATATATATATATATATATATATATAAGAAATAAACATCCTCTTATTTTAAATTTAAACTCATTTAGTATTAGGTCTACGATAATATAATTTTAGACTATGGAAAAAAAAATACGACAGGCTTTTTTGGAGGGGGGGGGGAATTGTCCCTACTGCCCGCCCCCTCTTGTAGCCTCCTTTGTACAGAGCAGTAGTGTTGCATTAAGAGCCTATTCGCAGAGGATTCAAAGACTAAAATTTTAAGATAAATTATAATTTATTATAATGGAGGATAATTGAGCTAATGATGGAGATATCAATTATAATCTAATAATGAATTGGAGAAAGAAATGAAACAGTTAATTAAAATTACCTTGACTTGACTCTCGGACATCCCCAGTGCGTAGGCAAGCTTCGCCCTTTCGGGTCCCGCTAGGTATTTGGTCTGTTCGAATGTTTTCTCCAGCACGTAAATCTGATGGCCGGAGAAGGTAGGTCGCGTGTGTTTTTTCTTGCCGTCTTTATCTACAGCATTCTGCACTGCTGGAAAGAATAAACAGAAAAGAAGTTAAGAGGAAATCAACGGGAAAAAAATTACTAAATACAGCAAGAATATAAAAATTGTGAGCTTTCAATAGGGTTTTGAACAGGAACATGGTTTATGTTATCCAGTTAGATGCACGATTTTGTTGATTTTAGTTTCTATCCATTTTGCTTTTGTAGCTCGTATTGCAATATGTTGAGGGATGGGATATGTTGAGAGATGAGTCATATGTTTGAGATACGTATTGCAATATGTAGAGTGAGCTATATGTTGAGAGTATCACACATCGCTCACTCTATTCAACAGCGTCATATCTCAAAAAACAAGATCTTTCAGGAGAGTGATTTGAAAGTTTATAATTACAAGATAAAAAGAACTTTTTATATACCATGGTTTTCAATTTTCTGTTGTATCATATAAACTTGACAATTCTATGTATTAATAAATACCTTTTTAAAATTTTTTGATGAATTTTCCCATCAACTTGAAAGAAAATGAAAGTTAACTTGCATTTATATTTTCGTTCCCGTTCCGGCCAATAGATGGCTGCACCAGTCTACAAAACAAAATTAACTGAAAATAACTGAAAATTAATTTAATTCTGATTAAAGATGGCTAAAAGTATTTAAAAAATGCATTGTCATTGTGTTCTGAGCTATTTTAAAAGTTTCAAATGTCTAGCTAGTCGGGAAGTTAGTTAAAAATCGATTGCAAGATTTGTACTTGACAAACACACACACAAACAAGAAAGCAAGTTAATAAAAACATGGCAAAAAAAGTACGTTGAAATGTATTGAAAATAAATTTTAATTCTGCCCTCTGGCGGCTAAACATTGAGCGGTGAGAAATGACGATCTTGCAGGGATATACTACTCTTTCAGGGCATTATGAAAACAAGCATAACTAAAAATGGCCGATTTTTGAGATATGACGTTGTTGAAAGGAGTGAGCGATGTATTCTATCTCAATTCATTGACTGCGCCATATTAGGAAACATAAAAAATTATTAACTTAAAAATTTAGGCGCAATATATTAAAATTTAGTTAAGATGTGTTAGCCGTATATTAGAGTTAGGTTACAAGATATTGGGCCAAGAGATGTAAACCGAATATTTCCTTTTATAGTTGACAAACAACTGAACACTGGTATTCTAGTGTGTACAACAGAGAACTGCAGTTTCGTAAATTAATCGTTTCGTAAATTACCAGCATTATTTTCTTGTTTGATAATTTGAAGGGTTTACGATGCTTACATTTTTCTGGCGATAATATTTTGTTACTGTTCTTCTGGGTCTACAATATTCCCGAAATAAATTACTGATTCCCGATTCTCAAAGTAAGAGAAATGAGAAAGAGAGATAAGAGAGAACCTTAATACAAGGATAATACAAATAAGAGATACATAAGAGAGAGTCTTATTATTCAAATAAGATAGATATGAGAGTTCCTATTACTCAGATTCTAAGTAACCAAAAAATCTATTTAAAAGTATGGTTTAGTCATAATTTTGTCTGGTCAAGTGATAAAAGGGCTGCGTGCTAAACCTTGGAACAATTACATCAAAGTTTCATCTTTTTTTTTTTTCTTATATAAACTCAAACGTTGGTTTGAAATTATTTTTTGCCTCTTTCTGCACCTGCATTAAACTATTTCTTTGAAGGCAACAAACTTTAAAGTCAAATAAATTCTATTTAAGACTCTTTTACTTAGATCTATTCCATTTTGCTCTGTTATATGAAACTGATCTGAATTGAACAGCTGTGTCGTCTGATCTACTGTTTTTATCGTATTTTAAGGTAAGTTATATGCATAAACCCAGTAATAAATAATCATAAAGTGAAAATGGCTATAAATTTTATAAAGAAGTGAATTTTTGCACCCAGTTCTGTGTGAGAAGAGTAATGTAGGCAGAAAGTTTTCAAACCAAGATTCGCTGAAGAGCTATACAGAGAATTAAATTTTTATACGACTTTAAACATCTTCCAGTAAGTTTTCAAAAGGCAATTTACCATTTATTTATACAGTTGTATAGAAACAATAAATTAATGGATAAAAACATTTTATGAAAAACATTAGTATTAAAAGTATTGAAACGCTATGAAAAAAAAAAAAATCTAAGTCAAATAATCCTCACTTTTAATAAAGCCAAAGAAGAAAATCATTAAGAGGCCAAGGTAGATTTTACAAAGTGTTATTATTTCAAACACTTTTTCAGTTTGAAGACTAATTGTAATAATTTATAATCTTAAATTATAATTTATATGGAAAGGAAAGGCATGCAAAATGCGAATTGAAAAATCAAGTAGATTTCCCCAATTTTACTTTCTTTATCGCTAACAGATGGCGCTGCGTTCGCAGATCCAATTATTCTGGCTCTCCGAAGAATAAAGAAAGAGTCTGCTATCAGCAAAGTCATAGCTATCAGCGAAAACATGATTATTAAAGAAAGGAGAAGGATATTAAAGGCGGCACGTGCAATTTTATCCGCCCCCTTTTATCCCGGAAGACAAATTGTCTCCGGAAAAGAGCGCGGATTGCGGATAAAATGCGCTACTTCATCTTCTCCACGTCTGATATATGCAAGCGGACTGCTAATTAGGAAGATAAATTTTTCATTGCGTCTTAAAGCACCCGTCTAATATTTAATTCCTATAAAAGCGGATCTATAAAGAGGCAGACTTTGCGATAAAAGACTAACTTGCAGTAGAGTGGAAAAGAATATCCCTTTTCGGAAAAATTTTTGTTTTTAGAACTTGTTGACGAAGTTCGTGTTTTCGTTTTCTCTGATGGGATATATTATCGAAGCGAAAAGATTGAGGCTAGAGTGACATAATGTAATTAAACCTTTGAAAGTTCAAAATAATGAGAATTAAGAGTGCGCGCGTAAAAATTAATAGATGGGTATTTTTCTTCATTTTAGAGGGTAATGATGCGCTATAAAGTTTGTTAACAGCGGCACGGAGAGGCTAAAATGCAGATGAGAAAGGGCAGTTATGTTCGGTATTAAAGGAATGCATCACAGCGTATAAGTGGTACTTCAATTTCTTGCTGCAATTTTCATATGAGGGAATAAAATAACTAAAGTGAGTAAATACGACGGATAAATTTTAACTTGAAAGTAAAATAACATATAGTGATTGTAATATTCGAATTTTCTCAAAGCTATGGGGGATTTTAGGGTTGAAATATCGGAAAGCGACTTTTTGAGTTTTAAGGAAGGATTTGTTTCGTTCAGTTGTTTCTAATCAAAAAATTAAATATAATGACACTTGTCTGTGAGGGCCAGTCATGGTTCTGAGAAAAAAATGGCCGTTTTGAGGGGTGGCCGTCAGAAAGAGGTTTCTTCCATAACATTGCTTCTATGGAATCTTTAATCGGTTCTGAACAAAATATGACCGTTTAGAGGGGTGACTGGCTAAAGGAGTTACCATGTATTCCCTTTTTTATTGTTTACCAATGCTGGACACTTGTCATTGAAGACAATTGCACTTTTACCGTGAGAATCGTTGGTTATTTTTAGTAACTCCCCCCCCCCTCCCCACTGGTGCCATCTCAATTTCGATCGTGAATCTGGAGGACACGTATCTTCTCTCACCCATTGACCTCACAGGAAGGCTTTCCGGTCAACGGATTTAACGTGGCCATATCCGGCCTAGACATAAATATTCCCTTTATCTTGTAACGGCCATCTGCCATGTCTAGTGCTTGAAACAAGATCTCAAAACCTCTACAGTCCAGTATTTGACCAATTTACTATCCTAGCAAAGCGAGGAATTCTCATTTTACGAGTTCCGTACCCCACAAATTTTTTATATTTTTTTAAAGCCAACGTAATAGGATTGAATCTTTCAATTTTTTCTCCATTTATTTGTTTATTAATTTGTTCATTACTATTTCATCGATCCCTGGTTTCCTTTACAACGTGAATGTTTTCATGTACATCCTGATGCCACCATTGTTCTCTCCAATTGTTGATTTGTCAAGTTTCTAACGACTGTATTCCGGAACTGAGACTTAATCCTGGTCTCCAGTTGTAGCAGGTCTAAGTTATTCACTTGCTCAGCGACAATTCTAAATTATATAAATTCAAGAGGCTCGAGAATTTCATTTTTCATTAGAACATTGTATTAAAATGAATACAAAGGAAAGCAATAACATAATTTACGTACACAACATTCTATTTTTTGCTTTCTCATGGTAGTCCATTTTTCTCTGTTGCCATTCCGAAGAATGTAACTTTGCGGCTGTCACCAGCAGCGTCTAATTACACAATATTCCACATCAGTTTTTTAGATGTCTGAGGTAACATATAATACAATAACTTGTAATTGCAATTGCTTTTACACTTAAGTAAATTGCAATAAACATTTTTTTAAATCGTAAACGTACGCATACACAAAGAGAATAATTAAGACGTTTATTGATATCTCTTAATCTCATTTTCGTGTTTTGCCAAATCTTCAATCGTACTCGCTTACCCGATGGCAATCTATATCTTAGGTAGATAGACAATATTTCGTAACTTTTTCAACTTTCAGAATGCATAAATTCAACTTCATCGGTCCCCAGTCTTATCAAGGTATATAAATAATAGGGGTCATCCTTAAATATCACGATTTTAGGAATTTATAGAGCAAGAAAATTCTATTTCTCAGATCGACTTCAAATTTGGCAGTTATTCAAAATAGATCATGGCGACGAAAATTACGAAGAAAATGATTCAGTTCAATAACTGACCACAAGGTGAAAAGATCTGGCTGTAACATAAATACAAAACATCCAACATGCTTTAAGCGTAAAAAATATGAGATATATTAAATGTTTTGCCACAGTTTAAAAGCGTAATATATATAACGGTCAAATGCTTTTGTCGTATACTCACGCGAGTTTCAGTATTCACTTTTTGATTACTCCACTGCTTCCGATGCACCAGACAGGGCCCGACAGAGCAACTAAGACTCTGTTCACCTTGAAGTCCGTTAGCGTAAGCGTAAAGTATTGAAATATATTTAACCAATGATAAACCTCCAAACGATTAGCAACGAAATTGTTAAGGCCTATGATTGGTTTATTTCCGTCTCAGCACCATTTTTCCTTTTACGATTACGCTAACGCGCTGCAATGTGAACAGGTCCTAAGGTCTTCCGGGGTTTGATCCCAGCCGGTGAATATGCTGCCACGACAATTTAGACCAAGCATCCTCAAAGGGAAAATTTTGAGAGGGAGAGGGGAGGGGGGGGGGGGTCGTACACTCCTCCCTCTATAAATCTAAGATCTATGTTCTTAGAGGGTTTGAAAAACACTTACACCTTTATCCACCAAAGTGACTTAAAAGTCGTACGGAATGAAAACTCTTTCGGAAGCATGGTAAAAGACAATGATCAAGTAAAGGAAGGGTTATTCTCCACCTCATCAATTATACCAGTTGTGCTGGCATGAAAATCCATGCCGGAAATTTGTGCTATCTAATAACAATTGTGCTTGCTTGAAAAATCTATGCTGGCTACTTGGAAAAACAATTGTGGTAACATGGAAATCCAAGTTGAAAACTCGGCATATAAATTGTGCTACTATAAAAATCTATATAGGGAACTCGAAATAACGACTGTGCTAGCATGGAAATGCATGTTTGCGACTTGGAATGTCAGTTGTACCATGATAAAAAAGTCATCAGTATTTAGGAAACCACTTGATCTGGATATTATCAATTTTCGTGAGTTAGTACTTGTATAACACTAGAACGCAGAAAAGTTGACTGCCGCTATTTCTCTCCAAGCCGAAATAACCGGATAATAATGAAAGGTTGTTACGTCCAGGTTTCAAAGGCAACACACTAGCTCAAAGGCATTACAATTGTTACAGCAAACAAAAATGTAACATTAGAAAATAGCAAATAAATTGAGGGATAAATGAGAAAATATAAAGTTTCACTTTCGTAGAAAAATATTGACAAAATTTCCATGTCAACGACGTCCATTATTACTAGAGTAAAAAGAGATAATATAGAAATCAATAACCCATAAGGCCAATAATCTATTATTCACTTATCCAAAGCTGATTATACAGCTGAAAAACAAAACAAAACAGTAGTTTCTATTTAATGTCAATTTGAAATCCTGACTCTAATTTTTTCAATATTATGACATTATACCTGTTTTAATAATTAAATCAATATTCACTTATTCTTCTTTATTTCTTGAAAGAATCCCTGCTTAATGATAAAAATGTCGTCCTACGAATCTCTAGCAACACTTTGTATTATCCTACAGAAGTGTTGATTTTCATTTTCCGAAAACCCGATGAAGAAAACTGAACCACTAAACCAAAAGGGGATGACACGTTCAACTAATTAAAGTGGCTATTTGCATAAGCTTAATTTAAAAGCCATTTCGCGCCGAGATGCATCTTTTTCGACCTCCTAAATATGTCGTTCCGATCCGGGTGGAATATTCAGTTGAGCGAGCGAAAACAAATACAGCGCATGATAGATGCGGGAGTTAGGCTAAAGAATCTGGCAACAATCTCTTCTCGAAACGAAGCGTCCATCAATCAATGTTAAGCCGCGTCCGCGCCCATTTCGTTGCGTTGGAATTGAGCAGGGTCGGGAAGAAAAGCCCGGATTTCTTTTCTCTTAACAAAGTCGTGAAACCGGATCGCTTTATTTACTGCTGTCAGCGAGGGAAGGCGTGTAAGTTTGCCCATTTGTATATACTGCGAAAAACCCCTTTGATGTCGGAAGAAGGGCTAGTTTTAAAGCCCACGAAATCCCCTGATTTCCTCCTAAGATTGTTTTCTCAACAGCATGTAAAAAGTAAATAACATGAAACGTATTGAATGACTACGACATGTTGTATTGCATGAACACACAATTTTCTGAACATCCACAATGAAAAATAACAGAAACAACTAGTTTTGAAGAAACTAATACTACAGTTCTTCGCCAGGCTGAGAAGCATTAGGGGTAATTGTCTCTATGCACGAATCACAAATCCAATTATCATTAAACTCTGTGATATAAATAAGGGAAGCAACAGAAAAACAGAAACCCCCCCCCCCCCCCTCGTTCTCTGACAGTCCTTCCATGTCTCCGCCTCTGCCAAAGACTTCCATGAAATTCTTCTGGCGATTCTTCTGTTGTTTCCTTTATTTAAAGCAAAGGTTTTAATAAAGATCGCATTTGAGTAATTTCCATATAGAAATCTCACCTCATGCTTTCGACCCTGATGAAAATCTGTATTATTATTATTTGTTCGAAGTGTGAAATAAAAGTACTTCTTTGTTATAATAGTCTCTGATTGATAGCCTCTGGATATAATTTTTGAATTATTTTTTTTTACAATGTAGTATAGTTCAGTATTCAGTGCCATCTCATAAAATATGTATTCAGAAATATCAATTTTTAAATGATTTTTGAAATTATTCATTTCGATGATAAGGAAAGGCTAAATCTATGTTTAACTCAACTTGAGGGTGCGGTAGCCCAGTTGGGTAGAGCAGCGGGCCAGTGACCTGAACGTCCCTGGTTCGATGCTCGTCGCTGCAAATCTACCGCCGTGTTCACTAATGGTGGCCCTGGCACGTAAAATAGGGCGTGGCTACAATGTCCTCCAAGTTCTCAAATTTACCTCTGGAGGTGCGGGGTCAAGTGTTCCGATCTCGTCACTTGACTCGGTTCAAAATTACGGGACCGGTCATTTAGCCAAATCGGACTCCGACCCTTGTGGTGTCAATTCAAAACAGGAGCCGCACCTTCGTCGCCCATTTGATCTGATGTTACTGTCGGTCAAGGGGCATAAGCAACAACTCAACTTGACGAGAGAGGTAATAACAAACTTATGAATAAAAAAGTTAAGTGGAAGACCTTTCAATTATTTCATTTTGTATGTGGTTTATTTTCAGCTCAAGAGTAATCAGTTGCTGTTGCTACAGAGTGAAAGTAAAAGTTCTTTCTTTCTATTTAAGATAACTTTTTGCACAATTCATTTTATTACGAAATTTCAAAAGACTTAGATAAGAATCACACAGCGGAATGGATAAATTTTTTAACCCTTCATTACTGTACACTAGTAAAAAAATTTACAATCTTTTATTATAATTTTATTAATGAATTTACCGCATGCTTTTACTAAAAATAACTGCACTGTATTTCTGAAATTTTCAATGGGGTTTGGACATGAAGGTAAGGAATGTGACCACACTTATCTTTAACGAAATATAACCTACAAATCTAAAGAGGTAATATGAATGATTAAAACTCCGCCTACATTTTCTCTCTTGAATGGGGTGACGTAAAATGTATAAAAAGACAGGTAATTTTTTGAAATTTTGAACCTTTTCTAAAACTTCCCTTTTCTAAAGTAGGTTTGTGGTTTATTTCAAAGATCAATGATGATATATGGATATCTGATGATCTCAGCAAAGAAGTTCATACCGAGCATGACCCCCATTCAGGTAAATGATGACATTAGGACTTAACTACGTGCTTTCCATATAAATTCTTTGGGAAGCTAATACAAAATCACCATGAAATCGATATAAATTCTTTTGGAAGCATGACGAAATTATTTCTATTAACTTATGATAACCAATAAGCTGTACAGTAAAAGGCAATGCAGAAATTTTTGATAATGAAATGGAAATGTATTTATAATTATGTTTATGGATATATTAATTATGATGTTAATCGCTGCATGAACCAAGAATAATAATCCTTACAGAGCATTTTATTATTGCTGATGTTAAAATCTGAAATTTCCAAACGATAACTCACAAATCTACACTAATTTCAAAGGAGGAATTAATGCATTCAAAAACACAACTTTTTTCTCTTTTTTTTAATCATAATAACCGAAATAATTTTTCCGAGATCATTTTCACTTAGTTCCTCAGGCAGTGACGAGGCATTTAATTTATTTCCAACCATTATTTCAAACAAATTAAAATTCGGTTGCTTTGTTACTACTCAGTGAATTATAACCCTCTGATAATAATAGTAACAGAAATTAACTGGGTCAAAGATTCACACCTTGGTAAATATAGGCAAAATTCTCAACTTGTAATTTTCGGACATTTAATTTTCGAAGGGAGTTAATCCTGTATGTCTTGTTAATTTTCCTTAATTTTATCCCCCAAATATAGATCTTGAGCTGAAAGGCCAAATATAAGGTATATAGACATATCGTACCCCGGCAAGAAAAGTGACACAAGTAAAAAAAAATGGCAATTTTGACTCGGATTATGTCATTGAAAAATATGTATGAATACGCCCCACTGTGCACGAAAAGCGATACCTCTCTATCTTGCAATTCGTCCACCTGAGAGCAGTTGTATCGGTTTTATTGTAATGCTAGTTCAAGCTAATATAGTATTCTTTAAGTTGATTTTTCTCAAAAGCTGAATTTTTTATTTGTGTCACTTTTCTTGCTGGGGTGCAATATATCTCTAAAATACTGTAAGTTATATAACGGCGAAATTTTTTCAATTTAAATCTACTAAGTAATTTTTAAAACATTTATTTTGATGAAATTCACATCATGATTTACATGAAAATTTATGTTTACTGTATATTAAACTACTGTTTGCTAAATACTGCATGCTATTATAGAGAGCGAGATTGTGATCATTTAAGTTTTAGTAAATATGGTGCAGTCCAATACACGGCTGGATTGACTGTAGGTGAGTACTCGTATGCAGCATAACTCTTTCTGGACCTTGAGTATATGCCAGAAATGTACTACTGTCGAACTTTAAACTGCTGTCTCGGCCCCCATTTAAAACCACAATAAACCCTACTGCGTTTCCAAAAGCCATTCACTATCTTTGATAAAGTGCTGTGGCATGTTTCACTGGCATTATGAACGAACACTATGAACTTTATCCCCTCAGACCGCTGTGTTCTCCTTTCACCCAACGTTACGCAGAGGGCTGGAATGGCAAATGCACGTGTGCCCTGTTTGTTCAGGTGGCGCGACCCCTTCCCCTCGCCCTAGACGGGGGTCAGATGGAATGACCAGGATCGCTTGTGGTGGTTTCGGTAGCAGAGGTCTTTAAACCCTCGCGAGTTAAACACCATGCCACGATAAAGTAGTCTTGTTACACAGTAGACTGCGATAAAAACTGTGGTTCAAGCACATTAGTCTGCGATAAAGAAGACATATTTTTGAAAGTTGCTCAGTACAGGTTGAGAAACGGATAAATTTTGTTTCCCAAACTCGATTACGTTGTTTACCTTTGGGGCGATAATAGAAGTTACTGGCAACTCTTAGTAATTAATTTGTTTGATTTAATGTTTCATTGTTTGGGTGTATGGGAAAATTCTCACTGATTTGTACGACACAACATTCATGTATACATTTAATAATGTTACTGAATAAGAGATGAATGAATAAGACTGAGAACTATAAACAACTTAAGCTGTTTCTTGGAATTAATACGATTGTTATCCACTTCATGCCCTGCAAAGAGGAAGTTCTCGATTTTTAGAAGTCAAGAGTATAAAAAAATATATATATACACCGACTGCAAAGAAATTCATTGCGGCTGGTATAACTTTGCCATGCATTGAAGTTGTAACAACATTTAATTCATAAAAAAAAGAAATCATTTAAAATAAAGCCACCACTTGAATCTAAAGAAGGTTTCAGAATTGTACTCAGTAACAGAGAAAGAATTTATTTTGTTCGAGTATATATTTTTATTTTTTAAAAGAAATGCAAATTCCGTTTTTAAATTTGAATAATTCGGGGGAAAATGTGGTATACTGTGTTTTAAACGAATATAATTTTAATATCCTTTAATGGGCGAAATTTCTAAAATGAAAAGATAGCAGAATCAAAAATTTCTTTCTCTATTATAGAGTGCAATTAAAAAAAATCTTCCAACCCAAGACAACAATAATTAGAAATATTTTCTTCGTAGGTTACATTGAATTCAGAGGATTTAATATGTTTATTACCCAGCAGTAGTCAGCAAAATTGTTTTTTGATATCGTGCTTTTAGAAAATTCAGTTTTTTAAGTTTCTCAGCAACTTTACAAAAAATATTTAAGGTATCCACAAACTTTCAGAGGTGATTTTTCCAAATTTTTAAAATTTTGTCTTTTTACTTATTTTTTTATGATGAGATGTTAGTTAAGGGGGGAGATCACCTTAAAACCTTCAAAAAACCCAATTTTTTATTATGATTTAATTTTAAAGAATGGAAAGTAAAGAATCTGTTTTTTAAAAAACGGAGTCGATACAACAATTAGAACCGCTATTTATGACCAAATGTATAAAACTAATAGTAAAGTAATTTATAGAAACTATTTAACTGTTTATTAACTATTTAGCTGTTTACTATTTAACTATTTAGCTGTTTTTTAGCTGTTACTTTAAAATAGTTTTTTAGAAGGGAAAAAATTGATACAAATTTGACATTTCTGCAAAAGAAAATAACTCAAAAATAAATACTATATTATCATTTTATATATTGGAGAATGAAGATAACAACTTTCTCTTGGGAACGGAGTACTCTCAAGACAATATTATGTTTATCTCAGAAGCTGTAGCATTTTAAGTACTGATGTACAGAAAAATTGCTTAAAAATCATTGTCATTAGCAATTCATATCAATATTATTATTGTCATTAGCAATTCATATCAATAAACTATTCCCTTCATAAACATTTGAAGAGCAACTATTCAAAATTTTACGGCATTTCATGCATAACCTACTACATTACTACATTTACTATAGGATGTTTTGAGTAAAGTGAAACGATGACAAAAATTCATTTTGAGAAAAAGCTACTTCCAGTTATAAAATTCTTTGAGAACTGTTGTTGAAATTGCTGTTACTCGGCTATAGTTAAAATTGAAACATAATTTAAACAGAATTAGAAGGATAAAAGATTAAGCTTAGATAGTGTATATAGAGGAACAGTGGCCCAGTTGGCAAGGGAAGTGGGCTAGTGATATTAAAGTCACTGGTTCGATGGTTGTCGTTGACAAAACCCACTGCCGTTTGCACTAATGGCGGCAGGTGCACGTAAAATCTGTCATGGCTGCAATGTCCTCCAAGTTCTTAAAATTACCTCTGGAGGTGCGGGGTCAAGTGTTCTAGTCTCGTCACCTGACTCGGTTCAAAATTACGGGACTGGTCCTTTGGCCAAGTCAGACTCCGACCCTTGTCGTGCCAGTCAAAACAGAAGCCGTACCTTCATCGCCCATAGCCTTCGGGACTTGATCCGATGTTGCTGTCGGTCAAGTGGCGTAAGCAACAACAACAACAATAGTATTGTATAAAAAGTGGAAAATCGATTTTTTTTTTATCGAAAAGGCAATCAAAGGTGTACGGATAACTTATGTTAAGTCTGCTGTTTTTCGAATTTATCCGTTCATTAAGTTTAAATAGATTTTACATCTAAAAACTTAAAACTCATAATTCAATGACTTGCATCCACCTGAGTATTTTTTAAATGCTAGGTTTAATTTCTTTTAAATCTTTTGCTTCTTAAATTTAAAATCAATATTTCTTTATCTTTGATACCTATATCCACATAAATTAGAGTACTGAAATATATTGCATTAATAATAAGATCAACAACTAATTAAAGTTAAATTAAAACGTTCAGAAAGCCAAATAATGTTCAGGGAGAGAGAGAGCTTTGACTTTTTCTTTCATTTTTTTATCCGAACTTTCCTTAATCAAATTTCCTGATCGTTCAATGAATGTATTTTACGAACTCATTTAGCATAGAAGCTTTCCCAAAATCAATAATTTTATTATTTTATGGCAGATAAAAGAGAGCAAGATTAAAAGGAGAAAAATCGTTATAATCATAAGTGACTTGAAAGGTTAGGGGAAAAATTGCGCGAAGTGAAAATTTAAAACTTTGTGTTTTGATTATCGAACTATACTTTTCTTATCAATATATATAAGTTCGTAATTTCTGATAGAGCTGTTCAAAATTCAATTATATTCTGAGAAATAAACGCTGGTAATGGTATTAAGTTTCTTTTGGGATTAAGAGCAGTAAGAGGCATTTTCTGATGGATTTTCCCATTTCTTTTTTTCTTTTCAGATGAATAAATCAAAGAAAAAGAATTTCAGTTGTCTACTGAAATATAAAAATATATTTTTTTTCATATTCGCTGATGTAGAACCTGGTGTTAATGTAAATTTTATCAGCATTTAGGACGTTATGAAACATTTTCTTTTTCAGATGTATAAAACACTCACTATGTCTAAAATCACTGAGGTAGTCTTTTCTAGGCACGTATACAAAATATATGTGTGATTATCATTGGAGAAATCCTGAAATTGAGTTTCTATTGTTATATTAATTCCGACTGACAAAAAGTTATTGGATTTCCTAATTTTGATTTCCTAGAAAATTACCAGTTTCAAAATCGAAGTGCACTCTTAAATATTATATATTCTAACTTGATACTCATTTTATTAAATTACAAAATGAGTTAAAAAGCCGTGTGCTTGCAGAACTGTTTAGGCCAAATTTTGCGATAATAAAGTTATTTTACATAAAGTAAAGAAATTTATCATTGAAACAGAAGCAACAACATAATATGCAAATAATAATAGACAGAGATGTATAAGATCATGAAAACAGATATATTATGACAGCATTATTCGAAAAACAGTTTTGTAGATTTTCTTGATTTTTGTTAATTTTGAAAAAGGTATCTGATGAATTCTATTCGACACCAAAAAGCTTTATATGAACACGAAATTACGATTTAAAATTTCTTGAATGTTCTAAAACGCTCTTTTTTAAAACATTCCTTTTACTTTTCTCGTATTTTTGAAACTTTCGTATGGGATAGACATTTATGAGTTACCACTTAAAAGCAGTCTGGCAAGGCATCTGAAACTTAACCAGAGTAAACTTTTCCTTCTTCTAACTAATAATTTTTCCTATGTTTTAAATATTTTCCTATAAAACAAACTAACGGCAGTTTGCAAGTTGTCCTTTTTCGTTGAATGGTGTTATCAGCTGTTGTTGTTGTTGTTGTTGGTTATGCCACTTGATCGACAGCAACATCAGATCAAGTCCCGAAGGCTATGGGCGATGAAGGTGCGGCTCCTGTTTTGACTGGCACCACAAGAGTCCGACTAGGCCAAAGGACTAGTCCCATAATTTTGATCCGAGTCAAACGACGAGACCAGAACACTTGATCCCGCGCCTCCAGAGGTAATTTTTTAGTGTGAAGTCAGCTGAGGAAAAATGGGATCAGCTGAGGACGAATTTAACCTCACATTGATCAGCTAAGCAGGGAAGTGACCATACTGCAATACAGATCACAGTTTGATAAACTGGATGTTGATTTGATTACTTATGTTTGGATTAATAAGAATTGAATGTGATTAGTTAAGGAGATTTTGATTTCCCTTTTTTCTCTTTTGTGGAAAAAAACCTTTTTCTTTCTTATTTTTTCTTTAGGTCTTCCAACACTAAGTCAGTTGGCTTTTGTTGCTCGAATGTGAGTATGCTTGTGTACACTTATTAACGCCCTTTCTGTACATTTTAAATATTCTTTCATTGGATATTTTTTTTCGGAGCTAAGATTCTTTAAGTTGCAAGGTTTGAAATAAACGATGTAAAAGATATTTTAATTAAGCATCCCTTTTGAAAATAACGACGAGTAATACATGTAAAAGTAATTTTTACTTTTATTTGGGTTATACGCAGACATTCTATGTAACTTTTAAATATATAATGCAACAACAAATATATTTTTTAAAATCAGCCTAATGAGTTTTACAGTTTAAAATAAAACAGCATGATTTTCTTACTTGGGGGACTTACTATAGCTTGGCAAACGTATTTATCTCCATTTTACAAAGCAGACTCCAAATCAGAAAATAGACTAGATCATTTTCTTTAAATTCGCAAAATTTTTAAATGCACAATTGAAAATAACCATTCACAGAAGTGGCAGATAAACAGATCTTAGAGTTTGGTATCCGACTGACTCTTTTACACACTAATAAAGTCTGGAAGCTCTAACGATCCTTGGCACTTTTTAATTTGCATGAACACTTATGAAGTTCGTTTATATTTATTAATAAATCGAAGGTATCAACGTAACCGATTCTCTCCTTGCAAAAGATTTTTCGAAACTTATTTCTTGGTTAAATATTTCAACTGCCTTGAGACGAGATATTTGAGAACAAGTAGAAAACTCTTCTAGCAATGGCTAAACATTTCTAAAATAAATACTCAGATAATCATTTCAAGAGGTTTGCACTAGATAAGATTTAGTAGCTTGTGGCCAGCGTCACAACATATGCCATCCATCTTAAACATGTTTACTGTCTTCAAGGTTCATTTGGCTTTCGGCCATCTCAGTTGTAGTTGCAGTTTCGTGAAATCTGGATTGCAACTGAAAAAGGTTCTACATGATCGTAATACCAACTTTTATTTTACTGGTTTATTTTTTCGAGAAGCTGATGGGTTTGAATCCCAAAATGAAATCATGCAGATATTTTGAAGCAGATAATTCTGTTTGCTCATAGTAAATTTTCGACTTTTTAAGCATCAGCTGCATTTATTTAGCTAAACTTTGAAATATTTTTTATTTAGATAATTTTTTTGGTGTGATCTGAATTGACACTAAAAAAAGTTCTACATCAAAGTTATATCAGTATTTTTTTCGCACGATGGCGTTGGGTATCTATCACAAAATGAGCCAATGCAGATATTTTGAAGCAGACAATTCCAATAACCAATAATTCACAGTAACCAAAGATGACCCTTCAAAGTATAGTGAAAGTTATCTAGCGATAAACACAAATTTTTTTAAATGTTAGCTGCATTTATCAAGATAAATTTTGTGATACTTTTAATCTAGATTTCTTTTTTAGGTTGGGAAGGGGGGAGGGTAATCTGTATTACAACTGAAAAAGCTCTGCCTGATATTATAAGCTCTACCTGAAATTTTATTTTAAAGCAGACAATTCCAGTTGCTCGTAGTAATCTACGACACCCTTTTACTCTTAAAGTATAGTGATAGTTTTTAGGAGAAAGATTTCAGATTAAAAAAAAAATATTTTTAATGGTAGCTGCATTGAATCGAGCTAAAGATTGCAATATCTGTTTTCTGAAAGACATTTTTGGGCCTTGATTCCTTGTGAAGGTTTGGCCAAAATGCGATCGAAATAGTGCAAGATTTACAAAAGATACTTTAGATTTATTACTTCTGCATAATTAATTTATTTGTAATAGAAATTACTTTCCAATAGTCTATATCTGAATTTAATTTTTTACAATAAAACTGTTATTATGACAGTTCGTCAAACTTAAGAATTTTGTTTGACGAGAGATAATATATGAGGAGCAATTTCATTGGTTTGAATATCTTGCACAAAAATTACTTGATTCAACTCCCTGTCAGGAGAAATATTCTATCAATTCTATGAATATGAGCCTAAGTTCATCTAAACGTTTTAGCTTATGCTTCGTCATTAATGAAATCTATGCATAACAATAGTAGGAAATTATTATTAATACGCTTATACGTGACATACATGTAAGAATTCTATATAGCGTAATACACGTACACATGATTATCTAATTTAGATAATAAACTGATATACAAACTTCAGTTGATTTTAAAACGCTTTTCATTGCTATGATTTTGTCAAATATTTGAAGGTGATTTCAATTATAAAATTAAAACTTTCAAATGCCCTTTAAAATTATACAAAAATTTAGAAAGTAAACTTTCAATTTAGATTCAATAAGTGGAAGGCTACGGCGTTTTGGAAAAATATTTAAATGGAACTTATATAAATTATGCATTGATACTTTTTCACGAAGCGTATACGCATAGAGAGATCACTGGATTCCCATGTAGACATGCCTAATGCCAGACAGCGATAGAAAGAAAGATTATATTTATATATATATATATATATATATATATATATATATTGGTAGCTATCAATATATATACATATATATATATATATATATTGATAGCTTAATTTACCATAACTGCACTATGAAAAATAATTTTTTTAACACGACAAGCATTTGTCTGTTCGATATTCGACCATTCCAAACATCGACTTTGTTGGCTTCTTACCATATTAATAAACCCACATCACTCGCTGTGAGAGGACAACAGAAGAACGTCCCTGCCTTCGTCGGGATTCCAACCTAAGCCCACCTCGTGGAAGCTTGTGACGCTAACCACTATACGATGCGGGTGACTTTGAAATGTAATATTAAAAAAATATTTTAAAAAAATATTTAAACGACATCTGAAGACAGGAAGAGGCATGGTTCAATACATGTCCCTAATAGTCAATCGTACATGTAGTATAAAACAAAGTTTTCATGCTTATATCTAAGGAATATCCGAATGTGCTTACAGTGATTAGCCAATTAAAGAAGATATTAGAATAAGGGAATTTAATCCATTAATTCTGTAGTCAGTGCACTGAAGTACTATAGTTTCACAGCTTTTACTTATACTGTATATACTGTCTATAGCTTTAGAAGAGTTAGTCGTGCGCTAGATAACGGTCACAGCAAATGTGACTGTTATCTAACGCACGACTAATATATTTTACACATATTTACATTCAGTAATATGTATTTTACCGAATATAAACACTTCTTTACAATCCCAATAATTTAGTAAAAAGATGTATGTCTCATATAGCTATATATAATTACGGTCAAACAGTATTATGTTTGGTTGTTGATTATCAAAAAGCACTGCTGTAGGAGTGTTGTTTTTTATTATCGATTACTCCAATATGTTAAATTTTTATATAATTTTAAAAAGTTATAGTCAATACATGTTTATTGATAAGGCGCATTGACAGAGGTTCTATACTTTTATACTCAGGTTATTCAAGAAGTGTTTAATTTGGTTTGGGTTTCATATATTTAACTACTTTGAAAATGGACCCTAAACATGAGAGTATTAGGTAGAGTTAGATTTCATTAAATTAAAAATATATGACAAAATGACAAATTTTTACACTTATGCTTAGTTGGGGACTATTAAGGTATGAATGTATGATAACGCTAATCTTCTATTATCAGAACTATTGACAGATATTAGTCGAATTTTGTTGATATGACTTTCTTTTTGTTTGTTTGTTTCCAAACATACCTATCCGAGAAAGGGGTACAGCACAACCCTAGAAGTCAACGTAACCGCAGCTAAACCGCCTCGGATTCTGTGTCGACTACATTCTGTTGATCCGCATCGCATTGCAGCTGTGAGCCGGCAGCTAAGTCGGGGATTACCGGTCGGTGTCTTCAAAAGCTGCGATCTCCCATCCCCCGTTTAGCTGCACATAACTCACCCTTTTCCGGAGGCCCCTTGTTGTCCCGCGTCTCTCTTCAGCAGTGCCACCCGCAATTTGTCACCGGATCGGAGGGGAATCGAAATAAATAGCGGCCTGCTCGAAGCCAGTTTCTCTCGCTCAGGGATGAACGGGGTTTATGGGTTCATGATTAGCTTCCTCTTCCCCCGTATCGCTGGCAATGACGAAGTGTTAAGATCGGGGGGAAAAAAAAATTACTCATTACGTTGCCAAAGCCGATTTGAAATAATGGTAATGATTAGCCTATAAATAAGTTAATAAAAAAAAACAATCGAGAAGCTTTGGTTTATAATTTTTTTTTTTTTTTTTTTTTGCTATCCATAAGCTCCTTGTGAGTATATTGATGACATTTTTCTGTGTCTCCCTATGCGAAAGAAGTGAAGAAATGTGAAATCAAGTGGCAATCCACTTGACACAAGGAGTCTGTGGACGGTAAAAACAGTTGTAAATAAAAGCTTCGCAGTTTGTTTGTTTTTAACTTCCCCTGTTACATTAGCAATAGAAAATTTGTTTAAAATCTAATAATATTTTTTGGTACTTTTCTGTATAACGTTAACGATATTGGGAAGTTTTGAGAAATCCTGATCTTTTTTTCGCTTTCCCTATTCTTTTAGGGAAAAGAAAATTTTTGGAAAAAAATTAACTTTTTTTTTTCTTTTTTTGAAATACGTAATTGTATTATACGGGATATCCGGGCTAAAAGTATCCAAAAGTATGGTTTATTTTTATGGAACTACCCATTAGGATAAAAAAAAATTATATATTTTTAAGCAGAAAGAACATCTCACCAACTTTTAACACCAATCATAGATTCCAATCATTTTTTTTTTCCAATGCGGAGGCACTTGTCGTCAAACATTCGCCTATACTACGCCCCAATTTTACTGTCCATTTTATTGTGGGAGGCACCATATAGGCGGACAGCATTACCCCCTATTAAGGGACGACACGAACGGAGGCATTTTTCGAGGCGCGACGCCAGGATTCGATCCGAGCACCCTCAGCACCGAAAACCAGCGCGTTGTACCACTGGGCCGCCACACGCCCAGATTCCAATCATAATACCATAGATTTCGATGTGGACACCTTTTGAAGCACGACAAAATAAAAATTTATTAATAAAAATTAGAAAATAAAAATTAGGTATTAAGGTATCTTTTTTTTCCTTTTGAAATTAGATTTTTAATACCTTTGCAGAGATACTTTGTTTTAGGTCCAGGGATCATGGTGGTCTGAACTAATTTTCATCAAACGTACATTAATACGAGTATTATGCTAGATATGCTTTGAACTGGTAGCTGAGAGTAGACGAGCGTCTGGGACGGAAAAACTTCTTTGGTGGTTAAGAGACGACATAAGACTGCAAAGGGCAAATTTTCACGAAGTCTCAATACTGTAGTTTCATCGTCTATACAAACGTGGGTTAATGGGAAATTTTGAAGAGATTTTACTTAAATTTTTTTTCTATTTTACAACTTACTGAAGATAATAAAGATAGAGTAAAATTATATAAGCGTGAACATGTCTTTGTTCAATGTTCTTTCTTTCTCTCTCTCTCTGTCTTTTTTTTTCTTGAAAGGGAACCATAATTTAATGGCTATGCAAAACTGTGTTGAGATTTTATTATACTTACAAATTAAGTTAAAAGCTGTTTACATAAAGGGCAAAATCTCTAAACAGTGAATCTTTAATACAATTATGTATTTTTCCTTTACTGAGATACACTTTCATTAGCTTAAAATATTGGAAAATGATTGCTTTTACTTATACAGGAAACAGGAAATGTCGAAAATGAATATCAGTGTCTACGGTGACATTTAATCTTTTGCAGCGCAAGATAAATTATTCGATGTAAATTTTAATTACAACCCGATAAAGCAATACCGAATGCGTATCAATCAAAATTTTAAACCGAAGTGATTTTCGGAATTAGAACTGATATGTGTTATCAATTATCACCTCTCCTGCATAATATGAAATTTAATTTAAATCATGTCAAAAATTGGATTGGTATTGAATCAAAATATGCACGGGAATAATAGATACGATAGAATTTGCATGCTTTTCGCTTTCATTTTATTATATGTACTGAACTTTATATACGTTCTTTTGGGCATCGTGGTATAAATCCGGACTGGAGATAGTAAAATCTTTGGACCTTTGTATAGTATATCCAATAAAATATTTAGGAGAGATAAAGCTGCTTAAATTGTCTGGTTTTTCCACGTGTTTGTAATTACAGCGTAAGTGAAGTCATTCTGACTATCAACTGACATAGATTTTGAAATAGAAGTACTCATTGTCTCGACTTAAGTAAACCAAGGCAACTTTATTTCACCCTATCATGTATTTTAAAGTCATAATAAATTTACAATTACCTATTTTTATCCTTTTATTAAATAGTTTTCTCACCACACCCCTCTCCCACCATGAAAACACAGATAATAATAAAATGCTATGTTTTTATTCTATCAAAGTATAATACAAAAATATGAATTCATAGGCAGAAAGTTTGACCTTTCAATAACACAAAAAGCAAACAGGTATGATTGTGAACTAAAGTATTAATTCTATAACCATTTAATTTGCTAAAACATCAATAAAAAAATTTCAGAATAAAATATCCCCACAATGCATCTGGATTATTAATATTTTAACTTGTGTTTTCAAATTAAATCGGTTCCACCACAGTAGTAGAGAGATTTCAGTTTTCAATAGAGTGTTATAATAAAATAACCATATAAAATTATTAAAAATATATTTAAAAACATATGCTTAAAACTCATTTATCTAAATATCTTAATGATTTAGTATTTGTTAACATTCATGCTGAGCAAGGGAAATCGCTGAGTATATTAAATAATTCATGTTTAAAATAATTCATCCTTGCTTATTGTACGATAATCTCAAACCTTAAAATAAGCTCTCTATTTGTTCACGCAAAGTAACTTTCTTTTCTGAATGGAAATTATATTCATGTCTTGCAAGTGCTGTCATGAATTTAGGTTTAACAGTGATTAATTATGTAGAATATTTTCCTCTACTATTAAAGACAGTAATTTGAAGGAATATGGTGTTTGATAATTAAGATTAATTAGAATTTTTCTGAATTAATTTATAGCATGAATATGTTAAACAGTATATTTGACACCACTGAAGGATAAGACTGTATTTGGAACCCAAACTTTTGAAAAAAATAAACAAAAATTTAATTTTCATGAAATTACGCCAGATGAAATTTTTGTTTCCCTATATAGTCTCCCATATGCAGGCAAGCTACATGACTATGAAAAGCTTTGATTTACCCACATTAATCATTAATGGCAATTTTATAATTTACCTTGTTGACGAAGTAATTAAAATTAATACATAAACGATTTAAAATGGTTAATTATTTGCAAACATCCATATTTTCATACTTGTCAAAGGGTTGTTCATTATATGTGAAATTAAAAAATGTAATTTTAAAAATGTGATTTTTTTCAAAAACTTGCAAACTTCACAGGAGAAGTAGAGGAGCGAAAGGGTATCTTTTTAATAAATGCCATTGTATAGAATATTGACTTATTAAATAAACAAATGCATTTATGTATAGTGAACTTATTATAAAGTAAATGATCCAAAGAGTAACTTATCAATCATTTTTTATAAAATATAACTTGTTATCATTATTACTTTTCTGGCAGTACTACAGTTCATTTTCTGAATATCTGGAGCTATTTTTGAAAATTTAAGCTTTGAACTACAATGAATTTCTCAAATATATAATTAGACATTGTGCCTCTCGGTGTCTTACAGACGCAATTATATACTGCAAATTATTTTTGAAAAAAGATTTTATTTTATGTACAAGTGTAAGTAGACATGTCACTTCATTAATCAGCATTTAACTCTATAGTAATCAATATATCTGAACTTTCGACAGATACCTCCTGAAACTGTATTTATAGGTTTGGGCTATGGAGTCATACAGTTTCTACGCTTTTCCAGAAAATGCTGTTTCTAACTTTTTAAATGTTATTTTAAATGCCAAAATGATCTTGAAATCCCAAAAGAAATTTGAAATTCTTTTGGGAACTTTATAAACATATCATACTGAAATGTTTATAAAGTTCTCTTATAGATTACTTTATTAAATCACGGATATGCGAAAATTATGAGTATTATTCCGCATCAGATTATGATACATACAACAGTAATATGATACATATCATAATGTAGTATGATATGTATCATACTACAATGTTTATAAAATTCTCCTTATAGATCATTTTCATATTAAATCACAGATATGGGAAAATTATAAGTTTTATTATTACGCATCAGATTATGATACGTACAACAAAAATATGATACATATACTGCAATTTTTATAAAGTTCTCTTATAGATTACTTTCACATCAAATCACAGATATGTGAAAATTATGAGCTTGATTCCGTATCAGATCATATATACTTATATTATGTATGTAAGAAACTTTATATGCACTTGTGCGCGTGTAGGATGTTTATATATTATGTGTCATACTGAAATTATAAAATATTAATCATAGGGGAAAGTCTTAAAAATTTTATTATATATATATATATATGTGTGTGTGTGTGTATATATATATATATATATATATATATATATATATATATACATATACACACACACACACACACACACATATATATATATATATATATATATATATATATATATATATTATATGTATCTCCAAGTGGACGAATAAATAAATAAAAATGTGTTGCTCACATAAAACCTTATAATCCAATAAATTTCTAAAAAATAGGTTCTAAATTCACGTTAGAACTTAAATGTTCAAATGAAATGTTTATAAATTTCTTACATATCAAAACACCAATATCAAAAAAGCGTCAGTTTTATTCCGCGTGTATAACTATGCATTCATCTATTATGCCAGCTCGAAATTTGCCTAGTATTCAATGTTAATATGTTATGTATCATATTGAGATAGCGAAATCTAAGTTCTAGGGAAAGTTCTAAAAACTTTATTGGATGTTAATTAATGGTGATAAGGATAAAAACGGTAAACCATGATATATGCCAAAAAAGTAAAAACATTATCTTTCTCCAAATAGATCCATAAATAATAAAAATGTGGACTATCATAAATTGGTAAAAGAAAAAATTTCTTAAAGTTAGCCATGGATTATAAAAAGGGTAATTAAGTTTTGAACTGATAGGTATAGTCCGTCTTCAGGCAGCCGCTCATTAAAAGCGATTATCTCTATAGTGAAATCGCAAAAGCGAGCACCACCAAACTCTCTCATGTAAATATTCTAGGGAAGAGTTTCATGATATTTGCCTTTGTTAATTTTCCACAGAGACAATATCCCATGCCTTGTGTCTTGAAGGATTAGACGTAATAATACTTGCATTATACCTATAGTATAAGTCAAAACATGTCACCCTTTCCACATTCTATTGCAGAATTTAAACTTTTTTTAAATTTTATTTATAAAATTGGGTCAAATTTAATGGCAGCTACAAAAGTCTGTTCTTACGAAATGCAGCTTCCGGTCAAAAATGGTACCATTTTCTGGGTGTAATATTTCTGGAATTACCTGTTCTGCGCATCCCACTTTTCTATCTTAAACATATTTTTTTGCCCTTCTAGTTATACCTCCATTTTGGTAATATGCCGAAAACAGCATTTCATTTTTTACAGTGTACATACACACGTGGACAAGTAAGAAGTTAAGCACGCGTGCTGCTTCCATATTTCACCAGATAACATCATTAATCGAAGTTTAGAACGATACATACAATATGATATTTATTCCGCTCTTATCCTAACCGAACGCTGCCGCCTAATGCTTCAGGACGGGGTATGAAACGCATCTGTTTCCATTAGGTTCGCAGATCGGGCTATCAGTATCGCAGGGGCCATTCAGGGGGGTGTCGGAGGATTCAAACGGCTTCCATTTGCATGATAATTTGTAAATGAAGTGGGTCTCGACACATTCCTCATCCCATTATTCGCCTCACAATGACCTCCCCAACCCCTATCTGTGTCGCTCTTTCTTGTCATTCTATTGCAGTTACACCGGCTAACAGATGGAACATAAAATAGATCAATTTCCCCCTTAATTTTTAATGAAGGCCATTGGGTGCCTATTAAAATGAATCGATGATTTAAAATGAGTCAGGTGGAAAGAAAAATTTATATTATGCCAATTTAAATACGAAGTAATGGTCATAAATTGAGGCCTTTTTTTTCTCTCCTTAAATAAGTCTTTTAAATGCTAAGATGGCTAAAAAAAAATAGGTCTTTCCTTTGCCTGATTGTATAATAGTTTCAACTGTGTCATTGTTGACTCCCAGGTGATCATTGTTCACTAAGTTTTATAATTAGATATACTTTGAGAGTGTTACAAGTGATTTTTTGGATGCCCAGAATGTTGTTTATTTGAAGCTATGTAGAAAAATTGCAAAAATATGCTATCCTTTTTTTTTTGTTTCATAGAAATGGAAAATATTTTGCGATAATTATAAATTTTGGAACATATTTCTCTGCAAAAAGAGGCATCTTAACTTCTAAAAAGGTTTATGACGACCCTATTTCTCACTTCATCCATTTTTCTTACGAAACACTCTCCTACTCGAAGTTCACACCACTAAACATCTTAACGTTAAACTAGAGTTTGTTACCCTGTGCTCTTGTTGTTCGTCAGTTATTTCGTGCATGTGACAGTAAACCTTCTTACATACCAGTTCTATTTTCTTCGTTGGCATCACTGCCTTTGTAGAAGGGCTACTACAATTGTCAGCTTCGTAAATCAAAGGTGTGATTTCCGTTGACTCGCTTGACGGATGGGAAAAACACCACCCCCCTTCACCGCTTTATCGTATAATTTTTGGATTATAAAATTTGATTTTAAAATTTCAATCTGTTTGTGATGCTTTTTTGAGCTCCCAGTGGGGAGTGCAAGGTTCATCGAGTAACTAGTGTCGGTGGAGTTTTTCCGACAAGAAGCGAGGCTAAACGCTGATTTGGTAACGTTAACAAAAATACCGTGCAAAAGGCATATGTCATGCAGTTTTAGCATAGTTACCGTTAGATGTGTATCATATTATTCTCTATTTTGAGTATTTTAATATTTTGATCTACTCAATCAGTGCATTCAACAGTGCTCAATCAGGGAAGACAACAACTTGGTTGGTTTGACTCATTTAAGTATTCCTCTTAAATTCCTTGTTTGCGTTTTACTGTCATTCTTATTTATAACTCTCTCTCTCTCACACACATGTATATAGTGTAGAATCATGCCGCTCAGAATTCGTAATTCAGAGATAGCAGGTCCCACCTCCCTTAGTAAGAAACAAAATCAATTTCATCTTGCCCCCCCCCCCAAAAAAAAAATAAATAAATAAATAAATAAAAATAAATAAATAAATAAAATCCTTACCCTGCTGTTTAGAGGAAAATGTTAAAAAGTTTCTTGAAACATATTTATGTAGAAAGAATGTTAGTCTAAATATGAAATTAAAATTCTAAATATGAATTTCAACTTTTTTTAACTAATAAAACAAAGTCCTATGAAATTAAACTCTAAATTTTTCAATGGCTGTATAAGAATTCAATGCCTATTCTTGCGTAAGATCCATATACATATGGCAACTCATTTCAGTATTTTTCTGATGGATTTAGTATTCAATTTTTTTTTTTTTAGTATTATTTGGTATTTTTCTGGTATCACACAGGTTCTTTTTTCGGTGTTTAACAGACTGTTGGTTTGTTTAGAGTAAAATTTAAAACGTATTCTTTAATGTTTAATTATATAAATAAGAAGATCGAGCAACCGGCTCGACGTTTAAAGTTTTTCTTTGTTGTTGTTGTCAATGCCCCTTGGTTGGAGGTTCCATTCACCAGGTCCTAATAGGCTATTGGGCTGAAAGGGGCGGCTCCTGTTTTGAATCAGCACCACAAGGTTCGGAGTCTGACTTGGCTAAATGACCGGTCCCGTAATTTTGAACCGAGTCCAGTGACGAGACCTGAACACTTGACCCCGCACCTTCAGAGGTAATTTTGAGAACTTGGAGGACATTGCAGCCACAACCTATTTTACGTGCCCCGGTCACTATTAGGGAACACGGAGGCGGATTTGCAGCGATGAGCATCGAACCAGGGGCGTTCAGATCATTGGCCCACTGCTCTTGCTAACTGGGCCACAGCACCCCAAGTTTTCCATTGTTCTGCAACCTACAATTTCCTGGGTTTTGTTTTGCCCTTTTTGCAGGTTTCAATTATAGTTTAAAAACATTTGATGAATTTTAGAGGAATATAATTTTTGTAGTGGTGTGGGAGTTCTAAGCCCGTTAGTAAAAGTCATCAATCAAAGGTTGGGTTGTTTTATTTCTTACTATTTATTATAATTGCGCGTTTTATCATTCTAAGATCTTTGCAATACTTTCTTCTGTGTATACTTGAGGATGCTAGAAAACATTTATAGTTCATGCTTAGAAGAATATTTGTTTTCCTCACACGACTATCGATGGATCTAAATAAAAATTGTCATAATTTTTTTTTTCATTCACAAGTCGTAAAAACATTTAAAAATCGAAATTAATCTCGAACATGACATCTCAGTTTCATCTCTAATGTTTATTCTCTAGACAGGGGCAATTCATTTTTGCGCATTTACATTTATTCCCGCATCGTTTTATTGGGTGAGTTATTTGCTATCTTTAATCATTCTTCAAACAAGATTACCCATTCTTCTTTGCGCTCGCAAAACTATTGACTAATAAATTTTAAAACTTGAGCGAGAATTTAATATTGGGGAAGAACTTATTTCGCAAATGCATTATATAGTGTGTATGCATCAAACGCACATCAGTATTTCTCTTTTAACAGTGGAAGCTCTGTGAGCTGCCAAAACATAAATGCATCTTAAGAGGATAATAAATATTAATTCGATTAAAGCTTTGGAAGGGTTCCAGGATGCACGAAAATTATGCCTCGTGCAGTAAATGTTCAAGAATAAGTTGATAAACATGTTTTAAACGCTTCATTTATAATGAAATAACATTTGGCATTATCAGACATAATGCAATTACAGGAAGAAAGTGGTGATCCTAAAAGAGAAGAACACTCAAGCGATAGTCTTCCTTTTATTAGATTGATAATAGTGCCACTTACTGATATATAGGGCTATTTTTGCTTAGGAATAGTTAAGGCTGATGTCGAAAATATTTAATTCCGATGTTATGGGAAATTTTCATCCGAGTATTTTTGGAATCATGGATGAGCAAATACATATTTTTAAAGTCTGTTTTTCACATTTCAAAATAGATATGCAATAAGCAATGAGATCTTCAATAGCAATGTGCGTGTTTTTAAAAAAAAATTTTATTTTAATTTAACTAATTTTATTTATATGCAGGGATTGGCATGGCCTCTGAAAAAATGAACTACGGGAAAGCTTAAAAATTTAAATGTCATACTTACCCTTTATTTTAATGAATACCTTCATATGCAAAAAAGAGTTCAAAAATAGGTATTTGCTAATCTGCGATTAGTTTTAAATATTCTCCATAGCTTAACATGGGAATTGAAGATAAGCGATGTCAATGGATTCAATGCTTAAGGGAGGAAATTGTAGTTTTGGATCATAATAGATAACCATATAGGAATATTTCTAAAGTTAACTAAAAGAGAGATCTGCTATTTGACCAAGGATGACATATTCGAAGACAATTTTGTTCACCTACATTCTTTGAATAACCGTAAATATTTTCTGCATACTCTACAGATAATGCCATAACTTAAAGTTTTTGATTTTGCAAATTAAATATGCTTTTTTTTACTTTGCTTTTATGTTTACATTTATATTTCTTTTTTTACGTTTATTTATCTTATCATTAAATTTCATCAAAACAGTTTATGTAACAGCAATATTCCTTGCAGTAAAAAAAAAAAATATTCAAGCTGAATTTGCATTTGTTGATTGCCTCGTAGTTTATGGTGTGTGTCTGTAAACAGTGCTTGGGAGGTGTTTAGCTTCTTTCAGTAGTTTAGTTTGGTTTGGTCTGGAGCGCTACGGTCAACTTTTTGCTACACGAGGGCTAATTAGATCGGGACCTTCAGTTTAAAGATGATTCCGGCTACAAATATCCATGCCAACAGTGGGACTCGAACCCACAGGATCTGAACCGAATGGCAGCGCCCTTTCAGTTGTTTAACTGTGAACAGATGCATTCCTTCATAAACAAAAAATACACAGTTAGCGTAATTAGTTCACTAGCTCTGTGTATATATATATATATATATATATATATATATATATATATATATATTTAAGGTGTGTACAACCAGAAGCATACTACGCGTAGACCTCTTTCCGTGAGCTTTAAAAATGAAGAAAAGTTATACTAATGTTTATATTAAACCTCCCCTAACTCAGGAATGAAAATTCTCTCCCCCCAACACACACACATAGATGTAGAAAAAAAACTCCACAGAGAAGAATTATGGTTGTGCCTCTGCATAGCCCTACAGTCAGTTGATCTTAAATAGATTATTCAGTTTTTAAGAGCGAATTTAATATACTTTTTACATATAGATTTTTTTCAATACACAACTTTATAATAGAAAACTTAAACCGTCATCAAATCATTGCATATTTATTGAGGAAAACAGGTGCTGATGGAAAATTAAATGAGATTTTATAGTACTTTTATAAGCGGCCCAACTCGAGCTGTTTTATGATGGTCTCATGAAGATTGTTTGCTCTATATCTCCAAGAGGATATTCCGTCAGATTTTTGACATTTGAAAGTGCCTGGCGGTCAGTAACCAAGACGAACATGCTTTAAAAAAAATTTTAGAAATGCTTAAGTCATAAAAAAGGATTTTTTTAAAATAAATTTCTCTTAAAAAAAAATGCTTTAAATTTTGCACTTGGTATTTTCATGACTGATTGGTCAGTGACTGGGAGCGAAGTGAATCGTTAGTATTTTTAAAAATAGACAGTTTTACCATTACAGACAAATTTTTAAAATAAACAGATATATTTACTTAGAAAAGAAATAAAAACCTAGAATTTGAATTATCTTCTAAATAGAATTTATGTTGCATTTTTGACTTCCCCAAGATGCTTCCTTCTTTTACCATTTTGTATGCTCCTGATATCCTAAACTGAGGACAGAGATATAATAAAGCAATTTTGTTAATTCGATCAGAAAATTGGTAAAAAATGTTAGCTACATTATAATTTCGCTAATTTTTACTCTCGAAAACAATGGATTCTTTTACTTTAAAAATAAAAAATTGAAATAACTCAACTCAAATAATCTGAGCTAACTCTGCCCCCATTCCCCCACTTTTTAATTATCAACATATGTTTTATTATACTCAATTTTACCATTTTACATTGCAATGCTTCTATATGCATTATTTGTATTGTTACTCTACTCTGTTTCAAAATTCTCGAATGGTCATCTACGCATCACGAAACATCAACTTGTCTCTTTCGTTTTGGCAACAGCACCTATGTTACTTTTTTTAAAACTTTTATCCGCAATACAGTTACGAAGCCTTGGAAGTTACGCAGTGGTGTTAATAGAGTGCAAAAAATATAATGCAACATGGGATTGGATAAAGAAGATCTTTTCAAAAGCCCCAACGTAGTTCTTGACTTTTTGAAGTGTATTCCCTCATGGACATGATCTGGATTCTTAAATTTTGACTAAGGGGGATAAGCAACAACAAGAACAACATTAAAAAAAGAACACTTAGATTTAACTTAAAACAACAGTTTATCAAACTAAAAACATTTGGCCGATTTGATCAAAAATGATATTGAAGGCGCTAAATTACATAATCAATTGATGTTGCTTTAGCCTGAGAACATAAAACAAAACGACCTCATACATAAAACAAAATGACCTCATGATAAATCATACGTTTTTACATGGTATGGTCAGAGATTATAACACGCGGCATCTTTTAAGGACCAATTGGAAAATAACATACAGCATTGGGCAATGTGATGCAATAACTAATAAAAGATTGCATACTCTATTTAGCAATTCACCGTGACATGACGTTAGTTTAGCACAAAATTAGCATATTTCCCCATGCTTCTTTCTTTCCTTTCCGGAACGGCAAGGAAAGAAGAGGATTAAAATGTGTTCACTGTTTACATTCACAAAATTTTCAGGGAACGTGGGAATAACGCGGGATTTTACGTAAGTCACGAAATACGTCAAAAGGAAATATTTTAGTCGTTTGACCTAACAGGTTTTAATGCGTGTCGTTAAATTGTTATACTGCTATGTCGTAATATTTGTTACAATGATGTTTCCTCTTTTTCAGGTTATCCTCTAAACATCACAAAATCACAATTAGTCTAGCATTCTTTTGGCAACTTTTATGTATAGGACATATTTTTTTATTTATGTATCAGTGTTTTGCTATACTGGCATCATTACATTGTTGTGTTTCAAATCATTCGAATAGTCATTTCACTACTACAAAACTGAATCAGTCAGAATCAGCTGCAGTGTTAACATTCCTGCAAGGAACGACGTAATTCGAAAAAAGAAGAAAAGCCAGGATGCATTTTCCAGCATCTCCAGGCATATTCCAATTTTAAACATATCTTATTTCTCACAAAAACAAATACATTCAAAGGTCCCAGGAGACATTCCCCTCTACCAATATCCAAACTTGAAATTCATACGTTTTTTGCATCCAGCCACACACCATTAGCGCATCTTCCCACAAAAAACTTTTTCCCCCAACCAACTTTGCTTTTGCCGGCTACGCGGCCGGACTTCTTAAATACCGGACGGGAGGATCCCTCCGGGAGATCCCATCTTTTCCCGGATTCACCGCACGTCTTGCATCTTCGCCCCCCTTGCGATAAAAACCGTGTTTGACGGCATTTAAAGTGGCAGCATACACGAAAGTCCGAATGCATTTGAGGATATTTTATTCCGTTGTCTGCTGTGTTTGGAGGGAGGAATGTTAAACGTATTATTCTGCAGGGAGCTCACAGATGAGCGTTCAAAGAGAGAGTAATTCTTAGTGTAGATGGGGCTTGATGCGTTCTCGAAGACATTGCCAATGAGGCAGGATTTTTATTCTCGTTTCTTTTTCCCTCGTAATAGCGGCATATGCTTTATTATTAGTTAATCCTGGAAATAGCGACCCCTTTCGACAAAAACTTGCAATCGCCCTTGTTTCAGGGAAACGTATCGTAATGCGGATCACGGTGAAATTGGAAACGTCAGAAGGGGATTTTTATAACCTTTCTGCTCGACCCACATGCATTCGCGAGGAAAGCTGGTTATAGCATTCAAAAATGTTCAGTCAAGGTTAATAAAATCTAGAGAGGAATATTTTTTAAAGGGCCACACTGTCATCTATTAAAGATATTTTCAATGCACTGAAAACACGAAAGTGAAGGCAGAACTAGTTACATACAGACCTTGTTTCATGCCTCACAAATAATCCTCTAAATATCACAAAATCTCAACTAAAAGTAGTGAAACGAATCAAAGAATAGAAAAATTTGATATTCCCTACAGAGAAATGTAAATTAAGCTCTATTTGAATTTTACTTGCAAATACAGCTTTTTTTTTTTTTTTTCGATGTGCGGGGTAAAAGTTCGCTAACGCTGCTCCTGAGGCTAAAAGCTGAATTTCCTTTTGCAATTCGGATTGAGCTTAGTTGGCTTTTATAATGAATATTACGTGTTTTTCATTCCCTTGTCTAACTCTCTTTTGGACCATCTTTTATTGACATGTATCATTGTTTTGCTATATATTGGCATGCTATAATACTAGTATAATTGCATTAACCTTCTTAACAATACCATAAGATCCGACTTAAACTTTTTTCTTGTTTGTAGGGTACTGATAAGCTATCCTAGACCATAACAGGCATTGCGACAAACATGACGATGTTATGTATAATGCTTAAGTATTGTTTTTATGGAAAGTTTCTTAGTCGCATTACTAAATAAATTAATATCTTTGAACTTAGCTTATGCTATTGCTGTGTTTCAAACGCTCAATTACTTATCTATCTTGACCTTGAAAAATGTCAACATGAAATTGATACATTTTTCTACTGTTAAACATAAAATTCTTGGTTTCAGTGAAATCCCGGTAAAGGTCTAATTAGCAAATGATGACATTTTCACGATCATGCTACATTTTTCCAAGCAGCGATACTTTCCCTACCTTTATGAAAAGAGTTATAACCCTATAAAACGTCTTTATCATGTGTAATGGATAAACGTTTCAGTGAAATTATAAATCTTTTTTGGGGTGCAGTTTTCCCTTGTTTTATTTTTTATTTTTTTATTTTTGTAATTACTTATGCAAAGCTTTTTCTAAATTTAAAAATCACCATAAGCAATGATAGAAAAAAAATGCATGTCACCAACAAGAAAAGATATGGACATCATTTGAATTCCCAATTTCCAAGTATTTTAAATTTATTTAAAAATTACAGCCAAATATCAATTAGTTCAATATTCGAAGGTAATAACGGCAATAGACTAACGTGCAGTCTTTCGAGTTTATATGGTTCCATGTTATGTAATCAGTGTTGATTTTATTAACGCACTTAAATTATTTCTTTATTTACCCATTACTTGCAATATACCTTCTATATGATTTACTTGTATACGCTTTGGTACTCTTCATATTTAATTTTAACAGTAGCTTTGAATAATCCTCTATCAATATCGTCAAAATTTAATCATAATATCTTTATTTTTTTAAAAAAACTTTATCATTCAAAATGTTAGTCATATTGGTTATGTCGACTTTTCAAAAATATATCACCACTCTTTTGCCTTTACGGGTTTGAATGCAACATAATTCATAGTATAGATCTCCTTTTCTTTATTGTCAGCGTGAGTTATTTACCTGAATGAAGAACATATTGCGAAAAAAAGTCTATCGACTAAATGTTGACATTTTTGATGGAAGACTTATTTATTTATGATTTTTTTTTCTTCTGACTCACTTGTTCATTACATTTTGGGTTTCCGACTTCTTTTTTATTTTTTATGAGTATGTGATTCAGTTTTACTTCGCTCATTCTACACATACATGTATATATCGATGGGTTATTTGCAATAGCTCGTAACTCCCATTCTTTTTCAAACTGAGATCTTGGTACCACTTTTATGGATTAGCATTCTCCAGTTGATTGCAATACGGCGTAAAACTGCACCCAATGGAAAGTGAGTATTCGTTTAGATGGCAAAATGACGATACTTCAGTTGACATATCCTGATGATATTTACTAATGATATTTGCTAATTCATCAGAAATGAGTCAATATTTTAATAATACAATATATACCATGCACAAAGTGCTAAAAAAAGGAGGCTCATTCATTTAATTTATATTAATTAAACAATTTTTCCCCCTTTACTGAACAATTCGCTTTTGGGGGGGGGGGGTTATGTGGTGTTGTAAATAAGCCGTTGATATGCAAAAGGAAATGTATAAATAAAACAGCCAAGTGACAAACCCAAAGGGGAAGGAATATAGATTAAGAAATTTCGTTGAGGTATTAGATTGTATATATAACTGTTCTGCAGAAAATTTTCCGCCGAGAATTTCCCGCGAGAACAAAGTTATTAAAAAGTATTTTAAAAATACATCTAATTAAAATATCTTTGGTAATAGCATTGCTTATTTAAAGTTAACACTTCACTCTCATAAATAATTTTAAAAAATTCACTCTAAATTTTCCATAGGCACTCGATGTTTTGAACCGTTATATACGTTGAATGAAGGTAAAATGTTTTCTAACGTGCCGTCTTGTACATGAAATAAGCTTTAGATTCCAGTCTGCTCTTAAGAATCTCATGAATGGTCGCAATCAATAACTGTAATAAACAGATAATTCTGAATTTATCATAAGATTCAGTTACCTGTAAGAAGTTTATACGTTATCAATATTCAAAATTAGCTTTATTGACATTCATGTGACATTACATTTTAAGGCTTGTTTTTTAAAAGGAACTTTTTCGTAGATTAGTTTTTAAGTTCCTTTCACTTGTTATGTGCAATTTTAAACTGCATCCTATGATGTTGACGAAAAAAAGTGACATGTAATATATATAATTTTAGCCTTACAATAGAATTTACTTTTGGTTAATCTACTTGCTTGAGCATTTGCTTCAGATAAACGTATCACATGTTAACGTCAGTATATTGGAAATAGGTATTTCATGAGCGGATCAGATTAAATATTTATTTGATAGTGGAATTTTTTAAAAACTTTTTGTCTGGGTCTTACAATAATTCCCTTGCCGTTATTTCAACTCAATTTTACCTGTGTTCACAAACACGGAAGTGGGCTTTTAAATACGCTTGTAACAATAACCCATGCTAAATGGGTACCATAACCCACTTATTACAGTGTCTGAACCACTTTTTTTTTCCCATCTGTGTAAGATGTTGTGAAATGGCTTCTAGATATATTTACTTTTCTTGAAGATCGCTAATTTATAAAGTGTGATTTACAGACAATTCCCAAGAGTCATTAAAGGCGGGGGGGGGGTCATCGATGTCTCGTAACAGTTCTCGTAAAAAAATTTCTCGTAACAGTTTTTTTCTTCTTCTTGAGGAATTGTCTGGTATCAGTTTGGCAAATTAAAATATAATAAAAAGATTTTGCATTATTTTGCAAAGCGTCTATTGTTGAGTACACTCTAATCTCCTAGTAAAAACTCTCTCTGATCAGGTTGCAGAGACACTACTGTTTGGAATACTTTCATCAAATGTGTACACAGTACGTGACATATCAGTACTTTTCATTCACGTTTAGTGTGGTATCCGACGGTCAACTGAACACTTTTGGGAGAAAAATCAATCAGTTAATCTATTTTGAACACCACTGAACCAAAATGTGAAGCTTCAGAGAAACGGTGTTTGCTGACATCTAAGCAATATATATTTTTTAACATGGCAATTTTAAACGATTTATTTGTATTTAAGTTTCTATCAGATAGCTGTGGTCCTAGGAATCTTAAAATTCGTAGATAGTGTTTTATAATGTAGATAATATAGTCGACAATCAACAATAGCATTAGTAAGAAGGTAGTATCTAGGAATTGGTTTCAAATGGGATTCTGTGTTCTCTAAGGCTATAGTAGAGAAAGTTTATAGAAGAGACAAATTTTGGAAAAAAAAGTGTCTTACTGACACATACACACACATGTATATATATATATATATATATATATATATATAGCTCTCTAATCAGTGATACCACTGTTCACAACACCAAATGTGCACCTAGTACAACCTACCCGGAAGCCTTATTTAGCATGTTATCAAGGATTAATTTAACATAACTTTGAGATTGATCAATCAGTTTATTTACTTTGATTACCATGAAACCTGGAGCCAGAATTTGACGTTTCTGAGAGGTAATGTGTTTATCGCTTTACAATGAGTAAATTTAAATTTGGCATTTTGTTATAAACTATTGTTGGTTTTATCTTCTGTATAACCTGTTTTTCTTCCTTGCATTGTACCAGTGTTAGGAGCCCCGCCACTAAACGTGTACTCAGTACGTGATACAACTCTCCCAGAAAACCTAATTTCTCATTCAGCGTTATAATCCAACGATTAATTGCACTTCATCATGAGAAGAATCAATCATTTAGTCATATTTAAGCACCATAAAACCTTGCACCAAAATTAGACGCCTCGGAGAACCAGATCAGTGCACGAAATGAGCTGGAGCCGGAGGACGGCAATCAGCTTTCCCTGTCAGAGGGGGTTGTTTGTAAAGGGGAAGGAGAGAACAAACAGTCAGACAGCGATCGAGGTGGAAAGGAAATGGGCTGATATCGCGTGGGAAAAACACTCCACTTTTCAATCTATGATGCCATTGATATGGGTGGAAAACACACACAGACACCAATAAAATGTCCCCAACCCTCTAGACAGGGAAGGGAGGGGAAGGAAAGAAAAAATCTTTGATTCTAAAATCGATTGCAAGTGCTTTTGAGCTTTTATTAACGAGAAATAATTGTTGGGAAAGTAGCTGATTTTGAGAGAATATTGATTTAATTATTTTTCAGAAGTGTTCTTTTAAACACTAAGGTGCGTATTATAGGTAATGCTTTTTTGAAAAAAATATTTTACAAAGGGTATCTTTTTTCATCCGGCATTATACATGGATGACAGTATCACTTCATTTGATTAGTTTCTCAGTTAACGTGATTGAACTAGCAGCTTGGGTCTTTATAATCGAGTAGTTGGGGTCAATTCTACTATTTCACGTTTCAAACCGAATTTTCTAATCAAACACATATTTCCTAAGTTTGGGTAACTGACAAGTGCTTATTGTTTCTCTGTGATATTGCAACATTTACTTTTTTAGACATGTAAGACGAAGACGAGACAAGATAAGCAAAACTAGAAAAATTGATACAAAAATAACATAAAGAATATATTGAGGAATATTAATTTTAACTGTAATAAACCTATTCATTGCTTTAGTTCGTTCCCAAACGGAAATTGAATTAGGTAATCTGTTTAAGATTTCTGTTAATTTGCAGTAGCACGAGCCTGTAGAATATATCAACTTTGAACTGCAGGCCATTAGGCCTAACACACGCATTGAACAAATTCGAAACAAACTACTATATGAAAGTAGCACTCGTACATAAAATATTATTTCACAGAGGACTATGATGTTACTCCGAAATATTAGAGCTTTTCTACCATTTGCCGTTGTGAAGTGGATTGTGTGAGTACATGAATTTTTTTTTTTTTGTTCCAAATTGTTTTTAGTTAGCTCATAGCTTAAAACTTTTTAATTCAGCTTTAATACTTACATGCATTCATACATTCGTTATTACATTATATACTCATTTATGCATCAATATAGGAATAGAAGAGAGAAAGTTTGGCCTATAGAGTATGTTCTATTTTGTGTTCTATTAAATTTAATAAAGTTTTTTTATGTTCTATTAAATTTAACCAAGCTGCACAGATCGTATGGTGATTAGCGTAGTGAGATTCCATGTAGTGGGCTTGGGTGGAAACCCGACTAAGGCATGGACGTTACTTTGCTTAACCTCATAGGGAGTAACGCTGGTTCACCTACACGGTACTCCCATAATAAATCAAATATACATTCGTGGTATCTGTATTTTACATCTGTATTTTAACAATCTAGAAGCTTTCACTGTTACTGAGTTCGGGACTTGACAAATGCATAACCTCCGTGCATCACTCAAATTCCCGTGTTCGAAAGCAGAGAAATATATCCTTCAAAAAAGGTGTTTTCTCTCTATTTTGTCTCTGGAGTAAGGAAACTATTCTAGAGATTTTAACCGTAAACCCAATTCAGTTATGAGAATATGACGCATACCTGTTTTTTTTTCATTTAGTCGTTATACATACTCTTTCATGAACGCTTACATGACATACTAACAAACATCCTAGTATTGTTTTGGATATAATATTAAAATATTTAGACCTCTATTAAACTTACTATAAATACTCTAACCAGATTCCATTATTTTATAACAGTTTTCATAAACATTGCGAATGTTTTATAATTTTGAGTTAATCGGCTTAACTCAATCGTCCATCTGTTAAAATGTGCTCTGTTTGTTTATACATGTATTGGCTTCCTTAAAATAAACATTTATTTTTTCTGTTATTTTTTTTCCTTTCTAACTTAGGTTTATGTGATTTTTATTTATTTAGTCGGTAATCTTTTATAACTCCCAATTACACTCAAACATAGGTTTTACAATTAAATAGTATATAAAACGAACTATAATCAGTAAAAAAAATTTAAATGTTTTTATACAATTAAGTCATAACCCATGGAGAAAATGCTCATCAGTCAGTTGTCCAATTTATTTAATTTATTCAAAGTTTTTGCGAAACTCTCTATCCTGACTAAAATATCTTCCCTGTTTCATTCGTAAGCTGGGAAATTTGACCCAAATTCGGAGATTATGGATAAATTAATATAATTTATTACTTAAGGCAGAACTAACTTGATTATTTCAAATGGAAACTAGATACTCATTTTTTTAGAAATAAAGAGATAAACTTGTTTACCTAGTACGGTACAGAGATATAGATAAATTTAACCACGTCAAAAGATCCATATTTTTACAAGAGCCAAAAAACAATTAAACCAAAAAAAACCCCATTAAAATGTGCTTTTTTCCCGCACAAATCCCACCAAGGTTCAATATTAACAAAAGAAGTAAAGATATTGCATTAAATTTCTACTCGTATCCTGCTCGAGTACAGGAACTGAATTTCCACAGAAACTGTATGCGAACTTCTTTTGAACCTGTAATGCATATCATACTTCAGAAAAATGGCAATCGGTAGGCATTAATTTGAGCGAAATATTTCCTTTCTCTTACTTCGATGTCCTTTTTTTTACAAAATAGTGTTTATCTTTAAAAAATGCTTATTTTAGGTAATTTATATTTGTATAAATTTTTATTTGTAATTTTTGTTTTAGTCAATTCTTACTGCCCAGATAAATCAAATTCATTTTGATGAAAAAAAGGAATTATACATTAAATTCGTATCATTTATTTTAGTGGACTATAACAAATTAATACAGTGGAGTATAGAACGGGGCGTAATAAAAATGCCGAGGAAGGTATAGAGGAAACAGGGATCTAATAAAACAAGCTCGAACACCATTTAAAATGAATACATATAGGCATATGATAAAATAATAATAAAACAAAAGAGTTATTAGCTTAAGCGTTATCCTTAATTAATTTTGGAGAGTGTAACACCTATAAAATAAAGAAAAAGAAAAAATTTCCCCATGATTTCTCCTTAAAATACGAAGAATCAAGTAAACAGTTAAACGGATCCTAAATCAAAAAGCTGAAAATTTTACTTAAGGAGTTATGCAGCAAAATTTATTACTTAACAGTAAATTAAAATTGAAAGAAGTCAAATGCTATATAATATACGAGATATTATGGTAATATACAAGAAATATTTATATCGAGAGAAAGTGAAAAAGAAAGAGATGAAAAATAAGTAGCAGTAAATGTTGAAAATAAAATTGCATAAAATAGAGAAAGTAATTTGCTTGCAATGATTTGTATGTTTTATAGATAAACAATTGCATGTATAATATAAAATTATGCAATTGCATAATTTGACAGATGTAAAGCATTCGGTTCCAATATCAGAAAAATAAATGACTAATTAAAAAACAATTGGAATTTCTATAAATAACATAAATAAATAAATAAAATATGAATAAATAAATAAATGAATAAATGAATAAATGAAATAAAAAAAATAATAAACTCGAAAATGTACTGAATTTTAAGATATTTTATTTCAATTTTGCATAAACAGTCTTTAAATATTTTAATCTTTAAGTTGTGAAACATATTTAGAAATTTCTTAATCATCACATTACAATTCAGTTAAAATTAATTAGATATCAAGTAATTTTCAAAATTTCATATATATAACAATCATGCATCGATATTCTACATTGAAATTTACATATAACATTCTCCCCTTTTTAAATCCTTTTGCATACATTTCATTGATAACGGATAAATGCATCTCTAATTTTATTTCCTATTAATACTTGAATTTATATGCAAGTGTGTGGATACTTTTATACTTTGTATGTATTTTAAAATCCAGAATTATACTGCCAATTCTAGACTTTTAGTTATAAACTTTTCATAAGGTAAATCAAAACTGTTAGGGTGACATCATACGAGTAATATTTCCGATACTCCAAATATCAAAGACCTAGTTAAACATAAACTACCTACAGCTGGTTTATACATCAGAATAAAGTCATATATCAAATAAAAAGTAATAAAAATTTCATAATTTCATTAAAGTTAAGTCTAAATTTTTATGAAATGGATTTTAAAATATGTGTTAAATTATAAAAACCTGTCATCTGTCTACTTTTTAAGCTAAATTAGCACCAGTTTATACTTTACTGCATATTTTACCTATCAGCGTGTACTTTATTCTTAAGAGAAGAGTGAGTTCTTTTAATAATATATAAATTAACCTGTTTTGGATAACGAAGAAAAATTTTCTAAAGATTTATTAACTTCAACGTAACGAGATGATTAATAAACAGAAAAAAAAACCCTGATAAATTTATGGTCCTTAACTTTTTCTGCGTTAAATACGAGACTAAACTTTAAAATCATTTGCATAATCCAATAACTTCTTTTTTTAATTAACTGCTGAATTGAGCTTAAAATCCTTACTAAATTGTCTTTCAATTTTATCAATTATTTTTAAAAAAGTTATTGCACCTCAGAAAATAAGAAAATAAATCCGCCGATAGAGTGTATCAAAGTTAAAGCTGTGAACTTTTTGACTTTAACTTTGGTGCTTTAAGAGGTTTTATATATATATATATATATATATATATATATATATATATATATATATATATATATATATATATATATATATATATATATATATATATATATATATATATATATATATAGTATATATATAATGACAAAAAATATCCATTGTAATATTTCGATCATACTTTAAATCTAATTTTGGGTTTGTTTATTATGCCTCTAAGTTTCACAGAATCAATTTCTAAAAGTGTAAATAGGAAATGAATAAATGTTAAATGTAGTCTTTTTTCATACAATTCATAACTGAACTTTAAATGAAGGAAAAGACAATTGCACTCTTTAAAAATGCTATTTTTTTTTGTAAAAATAAATGGGATAATTTTTCATTATAACGATTCCTCATGCATCATTTATCAATTTTTGAAATTAGAGTTTTAAATTGAGGAATGTGATGCAAAGTATTTAATAACATAAAAACTGCAATATGAAAATTCACATGGTTATGTACATTTTTACTGTTTTGTTCTAGTCACTACCTCCCTTTAGGGAAACATGCTTAAAGTTTTGTATACTAATAAAGCACTGTAAAAACATTATAAGAAATTTCGTTGAACTCGTCAAAATGTTTTGTGTTAAATATTATTTCGAAAATCGAAAAAAAACGTCCTTAATATGAAAGCCATCTTTTAAAACAGTCTGGTGCGTGTCGTGAAAAACAAACAAACAAACACAGGAATGACAGTGGTTAAAATTCAAACCTTGTCAAAAGTTTGGATTAAAAACTTCTTACGTTACATTTAATTTTCACGTTAATTTTTAATTATATTGCTTACTAAAAAAACATAATAAGCATATAAACAATCATAACAAACAAGCATATTTGCCGTCAAAAACAATACTTTTTTATAAGTGCATATGGTTATCAGAGATATATTTGAAAGAAAATAATTAAAAGTAGTTAAGCAAAAATATTTTATTTTCACATAAATCATTTATAATTTTTAATGACAAAAACTATGACGATAATTACGTATTCGCTACTGAGATTTTGTACGTATAATTTCAATAGTAACAATACGACGACACTGAATACATGTCAATCAACGAAGTTTGTGAGCTTATTCGATTGTATGAGTAAATATGAAGAATTCGAGAAAGTAAATTACATGAAATAAATTTTTAATAAAGTTACCCGAATAAATTTTAACAATATAAAGTTTAATATTCTTATAAAATTATTTTTGTGAAAAACTTTATGCTTTGTTACATGAAATTAATTTATTTAAAAATACTTTATTGAGAAAAATACTGTAACATGCCTGCTTTGACCCAAAAGCGGTAAAAGGAAAAAAAAAATATTGCTTGTTTAAATAAACCTTTACTAAACAATGTTTAACAGAGCCTGAAAATAGTTATTTTCGACAAGTATTTGCGAAGATGCAAACAATTGCGAATTTTGTCCTCATTGTAAGATTCCTTCTTTGTTATGTTCTTAAGAGTAGGTTAAAAGTTAATTCATTTTAAACAATATAAGTATTAACAATCTCCTAAATATATGCTTAATTAGAGGAACTGAACATGAATAATTACTTTTAATTTTTTTTTTCACTGTGTGTAGATAACATGAAACGTGTCCATTTAACAAAATTACTTAAAATTTTAGACAGTCAGTTTAAAGTAAACATGGTAGATTTCAGTTATGGGGTAAAATTAATATTTAAATACAATTTTTCTGACCTATCCAAATATTTGTATTTATTTCAAAAGAAAACAAGGAGAAAAAATTTTTCGGTGAATTTATGTAATAATTATGGGTATTTAAAAGAAAAACAAAACCTTTTTATTTAAATTTAATATGCTCAAATTTTCGGTTCAGTTTCAGTTTACAGTTATGATTGCCATTCTTAAAACAAGTTTGCGAAGGTAACTTATTGCTGCATATGTATTTCATACAGTTTTTCTCTCATTTACTAAGTTTAGGTTTAAATTTTCTCAAATCAGTTGAAAAATTAATTTATGATATTAATTTATCAATTAATTTTTTTAATTAATAATGTGTATTAATTTCATAAATTACATCGGTGAAGGGACATTAGAGAAAACAACAACAACAATTTCATAAATTAATATATGCATTAATTTTTACATATTTTTGAATATTTATATCATAAAATAAATATGCATAAGTAAGTAGGTATGTCAACTACATATTTATACATATTTATATTATGATATGTTAATATTAAAAATTAGTTCCATGTAATCCTTATGTCTCAGGATTATTTGCATAAATATGTATTGAAAATCATATTTAGTATTAATTTACAACTTGGTATAAATATTAATGTACTCAATATAAATATCCATGTTTTTTGCTGAAATGCATAATAAACAAAAGACAATTAATAAGCAGTGAATCTAAAGAGCTTGATTTGTTAGATAAAAATCTGTTAAAGTAGAATATGCAATATAGTAAAAGAATATAACAACTCTAAAGTATAGAATTTAAGCTCATGTAAATATATTGGTTTAATTTTTTTTTCTATAAATACTAAAAATTTATAAATTTTTAGTGCATGACACTGCAATTATCTATTAGCAACAATTATTCATTGGTTGTTATTGCAGGGTCGTTCATTAAAAAGTATATTAATATTATTCTGAATAGCAGAAAGCAAGGTGGCTTATGCCATCAGTGCCATCAACAGCTAGGCATTAGTAAATATTAACAATTAGTCATTAAAAAATAAATCTCTTTGAAGAGTATGAATTTGGTAAAAGTTAATTGCCAAAGAACTATTTCGATCCACAGAAATAAACATTCAGTTTGTTTAGCAAACATTTGTTAACGGTGATACCGAAAAGTAATTCTCCTATAACAAAATGTAAAACGACTTTATCTAACAGTTAAACTTTTCCCTGAAGTACATGAAGTGAAAAAAAAAATGCTTTCTTTGGACTGTGGCGGAGAAAATGTGGAGCATTATAAATGAGCGGTGAGACGTATGTATACATATGCCCGAGAAACTTTATAAGTCCAGAAAATCTTCACCTATAGGAAAAGAGACCAATAATTGATCAAAAAATATTCTGGGAATGGGCATAGTTTTAAATGACTGTTTTACTCCCAATTTATTATTATTTACCGTACTTTAATTTTTTATCAACTGTTAAATGAATGAAAATAGTTCTGACGTCAAGATAGATCTGACGTCAAGAGTTATTTGCCTTTCATTTTGATGAAATGCACAATTAACACATCCATTACTGACCCTTGTGAGTTTACCTTGCAAATATAAAGCAATTAATATTAAAGAAAGTGTAATAAATATTATTTCTGATGATAAAACATTTTGATACTCCATTGTTTACACAGAGTTCTAATATCTAATTAGGCTTGAGCTAAATTTCTGAGAATATTTGCCAGTTTTAAACTTTACGCTTAGCATTTACGAACATATTAATATTCTGCTGTTACCTTAGTGAATTAACCGTGATTTTAAAATCAAGAAAAATTACCATTTGTAAAAGATATAGCTGATCCATATTAACGGAATAAGTCAAAATAAGCTGCTCACATTTTCGGTTTACATATTTGTAAATGTGAAAAAGTAATTAGTATCAGAAATATAAGAATGGTGTTAGAAATAATTTATGAAAATTAAATTCGCATAGTGCTAGTAGCTGATAGCTGAAATGATAAGTTAGTGTAGTTAAGTCGAGAAAACTTCTTAGCAGACAACATGATAGATAATTATTATCGACATACTTTTATTACATTTATCATTTGGAAATGGATGAAAGGTGAATTCCAAAGCCGGTGGTAACTGTTGTTCCATAAGATTTAAGAAAACTAAAATTGTAATAATATATTTTAGTTTTTAAAGTCTTATGATTCTTTGAAATGTTGAGAAAATATGCCTATCTTCAGCAAATTTTTCTCAGAAAATCTTATAATGGTTTCTAAGATTTTAACATAGAATAATTTTTTCACCTCTTATGTTTTTAATATTACCTAGACAATAGAAGAAGCTTAACGAATGTGATCATTGCAAAATTTAAACTCTTTTAAATTAAGGTTAAAAGATTGGTTTGTCGTACCATTAATTTTTTAAGGTTCAAGAATTTATAATGTTACTTATAATTATTTATTACATGACTACTGAAAATCTTTATTGCATCTCAGCTGAAAGTTTCTGTCATCTTCAGATACACGTTCGTATAACAGAAATATTGATGTTATTGAAATTGTTATGAAATATTTATATTATAATTTTAGCTATTTTTCTGATTTATAAATTTCGTTACGGTTATATTTATATGTGCATAACATTTGATACAGACAAAATACAAATTAAATGCAGATATTATCTAGGAAGGGAATTTTTTTTCCTATATAGCTATACTAGAAAAGTTTTGTGAAATAAGTCCTAATTTTCTGCATATAAACCAGTATAAATATTTCATTAGCAGCTTAGAGATCTTTCATAAGTTAGAGCATAATGAATTGGGATTCATGTAAGTGTTCCTATAAGTCTATTAAATTTCATCGTTGAAATTTAAAACTGATGAAATTTTGCGAGTAAGGTATGATTTTACCTGGCTATTCATGAAAACGATTTGTCACATGGATGATGCCTTTTCGAGAGGTCATTCTAACAAAAAGTGCATCGTATCTACGTTGACTACCAAATAACTGTCAGTTCCTATAAGTTATTTGCTATGTAAGAAAGAAAAAGTTATCATTATTTTCTCTAGTAAGTTAGGGGGTATACTCATTTTATGAGAGAGAAAAACACAAAAAACTTTGGCAGTGTTTTCGAGCCACATATTAGTTTTTTAAACAGAGATTAAAGAAGATAGAAGGAAAAAAATCAAACGAGAACTGGACTCACCAGCTGCCGATGCGAATCTATCCCTCCAGAGTGCTTGGCTTTGCAAAACGTTCGGCCAGTAGATGTGTGGCCTACCAGGCAAGTCCCCAAGCCCCAGTTTGGGCCCTCCGAAATACATGCCCGCTGCACCCATTCCTAGCCCTAGGCGCGGCAAAGCACCTAAAGTGGTACTTAGCGAGGGCGCAGCATTAGCCACGGATCTCCCCAGGATGTCGTTGATGCCGTGGGGTGTGCTAGAGGAACAGGTCGGCGAGGGCTTCAGACTTTGACTACTTGGATAAGGTGAAGCCACTCCATTTGGCTTCATATCAGCCATCGAGTGGAGAGCTGCTAGCGGAGGACTTCCCAGCAAAAAGTTCTGTCGGGAGGCCTCCATGTTGATGTTGAGCATAGACAGCATGGAACTGGCGGCCGTGGTGGCCGGTGTGTTGAACTCCAGCATGGTGTCAGTCGCAGAGTGTCCCAGTGGATGAGCAATTGTTTTAGTCCACAGTGTGCGAATAAGCTGTTGTCTACAGGCGCATCATTCTCTTGTTGCGTGCCATAACGCCAGTAATATCTGTCGGGTAAACAGCAATAAAAAAGAGGGGGGGCGCGCGCGTGGTTTTAGCGCCAATTTTATGGAGTTTTCACAAACTTTCGCCTCGCATTTGCCCGCCCGTGAAAACTAGCTGCCAAATACCAATGACGGCTCGGAGAGTGAAACGACGTAAAGAGTCGTTTCGGAGGGGTGGGCGGGATCACCTCTCGTTCTCCCATTGGCTGATCTCTCCTCTTCATCTTCCAATCGCTGCGAGCAGCGTCTCGCCCAAGTGGCGGAACAATGACAAGGGGGTGGGCGCCAGTGGCGGTTTTGGGTATCACTTCGGACAGCAGAAATAGCGACTAATGAACCGTAGGGACACTCAATAAAAAAGCGTCGCGTGGCCCGGCAATCACGTGACCATAGCCCTTTTTTCTCCGGACCACCCTCCCCGTATGGGCCGTTGAGATAAGAACCGAATTTTTCGTTGCTAAATAGCACCCACACTTACTCCATTGTGTGCAAGTCAGCGGTGGGGTGAAGCCACAAAGAGAAACGAATCGCTCAAGCCGGTGTTCAATGATAATGGAAAGAGGATATTCCGCTGAAAGGGACAGAAGTGGTTACAGATTGTAATCATGATAGGCCATGCAAATGTTTCTCGTGAACGTCATAAATTTTTTCTTTTGACGTACGAAATATTAAGGCGGCGATTTCCCACAAATTTCTGCATGACGCCGTTCGATTATGGGTCGGTTTATTTACTGCAAGCTTTTATTTCTCTAATCTCTAACTCTGTATGAATCAAAACTAATATTATAATGAGACAATAACTTCAAAAATATTTATTTATAGAACAAGATATATGAAAAGAAGTCATCGGTAAAAAAGGGAAAAATTAAATTACAAACTGCAATATTTTTTATTTAATATTTATTTAAAAAATTAAGAAATGCGTAATTAAAATATTCTTTTATTACAGAATTACAAATCTGCTATTGAAGTTTAAACTCAAGTAGTCGGAGGCTAAGATTTCGGGTAAATTTAAGAGGAACCATTTTAACTTTTCTGATAAAGGAAATATTTTACAAACATAATATAAATACAGTTTTTTTCCCAACTAGGAATAATTCATTTACTTTTCCTCCGATCTAATGAATTTATAATATAAGCAATAATTAACAATATCTCTTATTCTATATATATATATATATATATATATATATATATATATATATATATATATATATATATATATATATATATATATATATATATATATATATATATGTATATATACATATATATATATATTTATTTATTTATATATATATATTTATTTATTTATATATATATATATTTATTTATATATATATATTGATTTTTTTTGTTGTGCGATTATATATATATATATAATCGCACAACAGACGAGGGTAGCATTTTTTAAAGGTGTGTTGTTATTACTAACTCTTCCTGGTCCAAATTAATTAGATCAAGTTCATTGTGCCCTTTGCCACTCGATAACAAGAACAGGTTTTTGGCTAATGCGCTCTCTGTACACACCAAAACAGACCAAAAGATGACATGGGGATGCTTGCTCTATTTTGCAGTTAGGCAAGAGGAAAACACTTTAGAGCTTGAGAGTAAGTATGACCACTGTCCAATCTTCACAGAGCAGCTTAAGAAATCCTATCGCCTTAGAAATCAATAGCCGATCCATTTTAGGATCTAAGATACCATGAGCCGGGGGAGTTTTCCAAGAGTTGTAAATCTGTTTTTTTTTTTTTCTTTCAGAAGAATTTTTTTTTTATATACTTTAGAAGACCAATAGAAATCACGGGATCTACAGAGTCCTCTTTTGCTAAGGCATTCGCTATGGGAAAAATCGGATCCACTTGAGATAAATATTGCTGTGTGTGTACAAATCTTTGAGATTTTTTAAAAATTTCTTAACCAGCAGTCTCTCGTGTTCCTATTCAAGTCCGAATATTCGAGTCAAAACTTCTCTTTCTTGTTACCGTCTGTGTAGATCTGGGTAGCATCTATAGGAATTTTTGTTATGACTTCTAAATTTAGCTGTCTTAAGTATTCAGAGTGATCGTGTTTCTTATTATCATTCGTTAAGAAGTTGGCATGGATAAAGTTTCAATAGAAGATGCACTAGACTTTAAGGAGTTACATGTCTTTATTTAACAGGTTCAATTATTTTCTGCTTCTTAACCGTCAGATTTTATAAACTTCATGAAATCATAGAGCAGCTAGCACACAGAATATACAGTTTGATCTGTTTGATTATTCTCAATGATATATAGTTTCTGCTCATTTAGTATCGTGCAAGGAATCAGTCGGAATCATTATGTCATTATTATCATTAACTTGTGTTGGACCTATTCACAATTTTAAGAATTCATAGGTTAAAATATTTCGGTAGATTTATTTTTTTGTTTTGTATGTTGTATGCAAAAGAAATTTTTATTTGGCTACACAATAAGTGATATACCCTCCCATGTGTTTAATATAAATATCCAATCAAATAAATATCCTATCTCTGTATGTGATAAAATACATACATTTTGCCCTTCAAATAACTACCATTACACAATATTTATCTGTTGTAATTTCGAATACTTTACTTTTTTCCGGTGTCTGCTAATTTTAGTGCTGAACATTATTTGTAATTTTTTAAATTAATTAATCATGCAAGTGTTTAGATAATACATGAAATTATTTCTTCTTTTATTTTAATTTAGAATAAACACTTAATCGTATTTATTGTGCCCAATTTTGTCTTTAAATGAACAGGAAATCTTTAATGAATTAAGCAATAAATATCTATAAATAAATATATGGTTTCAGGGTATACTAAATATTGCGTATCGTGTAGGCACTTTAGTTGAAATTAAATTTTTCCGGATTAAAATTAAACAGATAGTGAAATTAGATTGAGAAGATTCTGATACGGGAAAGACACACGTGAATGTCAATTTTTGACGGGTTGATTATTGCCATTTGCTTAGAAAAAAATTTTCAGGGTAATTTTCTGGTGTAACCAGTTACGTTTTAAGTGAAGCTGAATTGACGAGTTGTAATTGCTAGAACGTGAAAAGTGTAGTCGAAACAAAGTTTTAAAGCATTATATTTTAAAGATTTCACCAGAAGAATATATATATATATATATATATATATATATATATATATATATATATATATATATAAAGTATGTAATATGAATAAATTAATAAATAAATGTGATTTATTATTATTATTATTATTATTATTATTATTATTACTATTTTGCAAAAGTGCCTTCTTGTAAAAGTTTACTGCATGAAAATTTAGACAGAAGAAAAAATAAACTGAAATTAAATTAAACCATATGTACAAATAGATAAAACCGTATAGGAGCTAAGATTAAAATTTCTCTGTTTAGTTGACCCTTTTTTCTAAAATTATTTTTTCAACTTCTGGAAAACATTATGCTCATGTGAATCCTTGAACGTCCAGACTTTGTTGAGATACTTTTAGAGTGATATACTTTTAGAGTGATGAACGCTGATTTTAATTGTTAAGATACCTTTGGACTTTGATGGAAATGAAAAGTTTAAGATAATTTTTTTTTCTCAGAGTGTTATAAAAAAAAAAGCTTATATCAAATCCACACCGTTTGGTAATGCACATAGATTAATACCAATATAATTTTAAAAATCTTCCATATCCGTTTTCATCAGATATCAGACATTGTTGAGATACTTTTAGAGTGATGAACGGTGATTTAAAATGTTACGATACCTTTGGACTTTGATGGAAATGAAAAGTTTAAGATAAATTTTTTTCTCAGTGTAATGAAAAAAAAAAGCTTATATCAAATCCACATCGCTTGGTAATGCACATAGATTATTACCAATATATTTTTAAAAATCTTCCATATCCGTTTTCATCAGATATCAGAAACATTGAATGACTCAATGTGAGCATTGGTTTTACTTATTGGAAGTTTAAACTTTTGCTTACATTTTCATACTGTGTGTCTTTTATAAATAAAATTATTAACTTAATGATAGTTTAGAAATACAAGAGATAAAAAAAGGCTATGTCATGTAAACATCTATGCTCGCAAACATCTCGTTTTTTGCTTGTGTCCAGTCATATACGCCCAGTTATGATTACACGGACAGCAGCATTTGTACTACATGATACCTATAAAAAGAAATTTCCTTCATTCTATCAAATACTAACTGAAGTCCTCCTGTCTAGAGTAAATAGATTAAATGAAGATTTTATTAGCCGGAACACTTCACAATTAGATATATCGGGGTCGCAGACTGTCAGAAGGATTACATGATCCCACATGACTCCCGGCCATCGAGTATTTGCTTTTAAAGAGACACTGAGTAACGACACATTGCGTACCATAACGCTGGTTAAGTGTTATCGGGCTCTGAGAAAATTCATATTTTAAAGGCAGCACAGCTGAAATTTCCCCTCGAGGCTCAGCAAGGTAGGCTGTGAATGCTAGTTTCGAGGGAGATTTTTGTCATTAGAAAACGTAATTTGGAAAGTTTAAAGGAATGGTAAGGAAAAACGTAATATAATTTCGAAAGAAAAAAAAATTACAAGAAGAGGGGAAACATAGCAGCTGAAAGATAACTTAATATTTCCACCTTAAGCAGACTAACGCATTCAAGAAAAAATGTTTTTATATCAATAAAGATCAATGTATAGAATATATAAATATTACAAAAGTCACGTTATTATTTTCAGTTAACTAGAATTCTGCAGTCAGACACAGAGGTTATCTGAGGTTAAATGTTTCACCTTTAGATAAGTTTTGTAAATTAATTCTTCCTATGTTGTTTTTCTGATGCTATTAAAAATTGTGATGCTATTAAAAATTGATTTTTTTTAAAAATGTGCTTAGTGTTGTCAATTAGTTCGTCTTTTCATAAATTTACTCAGCTATGTGAATAATTACTCAGAATCATGCAATTTTTTTTTTCATTTTTGTTCAGTGTTTCCGATTGATGTCGTTTATGTTCAATTTTTTTTTCAAATGTGCGTAGTGTTGTTATTTTGTTTGTCTTTTTATCAATTCCCTCAGATATATGAATAAGTATTAGTTAGAAGCATGATTTTTTTTTTTTTTTTCATTTTTCTTAAATGTTTCGATCGGTATCGTTTGTTTGTAACTTTCTTGATTTTTTTTTTCAAATGTGCTTAGTGTTTGTTATTTAGTTCATCCTTTCACGAACTCTTATTTCCTTTCAGCATTCGATCGCAGCATTAGGATAATAAAATATTTTATTTCTTAACATATATTCCTCTGTCTACTGATTGTAGATTAGCGATGTCATTTTTTAGAAGAAACTTCGCAATGAAATAAAATATAAAAAAAATGACATAAAGGGATACAAACTGTAAAAAAACTTGGTTCGAGATTCCAAAAACAAGGTGTTATTAATTAAATTAGTTACTTTTTTCTTTTGTCTAACGCAGGTGTCGGCAACTTGCGGTTCGCGAGCCGCATGCGGCTCTTTTGATGTAAAGTTGCGGCTCTCCAGTTCCATACGAAAAAATTAATAATTTACTATCAAAACCCTTAAAAAATAAGAAAATATATTTTTAAGCACCTAATTTCTCAATAGCTTCTATTTTCATAATCGTTAATTACAGATCGCTCCTCTTAACAGGACCGTAATGAGATAAATTTGAACTATTGTTTTGTTCTTAGAGATGAGACTCCGTGAGCATGTTTATCTTCCAGCCAATTGCATTCCATTTCCGTCTGACCCAAACAGCCACCGTCTAGACTCTAGACGTGTTGTCAGTCAGTCATCCTCGGATAGCGCGGTCGACGTTACGTTGCATGTGTGTTAATTTAATCGCTTTGCGACTTTTGCGTGTCTATTCGCTTGTTGTTTGAAAAAGAATACGATTTAGAAGCGAATTATCTTCTCAAAGGTATGTACGCGTATAATATAATAAAATCAGTAACAGAATTGGATTACATCGCGTTAAGGAAGTAATAATGGTAAAAAAAATTGTTTGCCGTTTTAGATAGCTAAGTAATGTTTAAAAAAATCATTTTTTCAGCTCCGCCTCCAGCATGGCATCTGGTAAAAAAAGAGAAAAACTGAAGAAGAAAACCGAGAATTCAATCAGGATTGAACCGAGTCGTTTGCATTCATATTCAACGCAGATGATCTTCAGATTTGTCTCATTTGCCACGAAAAACTCGCACACAATAAGAAGTCAAATTTGGAGAGACACTTCACTACAAAACATATCCAGTTTGCTGGTAAATATCCAACCGGTGACTCACGAAAAAAAGCTGTTGAAGAGCTCCAAAAAGAACAACAACAGTCAAGTTCCATGCTAAGAAACTGGGCGCAATCTTCCAATAATGTAAATCTGGCAAGCTTTGTAGTGTCATTAGAAATTGTAAAAAGAAGAAAACCATTCACAGATGGTGAGTACGTCAAAGATTGTTGTATACGTGCATCTGAAGAACTGTTTCGTGGTTTTTAAAACAAAGCAGAAATCATGAAAAAAATCAAAGATTTGCCATTATCTGCTAAAACAGTACAAGATAGAACTGCTAAAATGTCTTCAAATGTAACACATATGCAAGTGGAAGACATTCAACTGGCTTCTGCCTTATCACTTCCTATAGATGAGTCTTGCGACATAAAAAGACACGGCACAAGTTACCCTTTTCGTCAGGAATATGTCGTCCCAAGGTCCAAAAGAAGAACTGCTAGGATTGCTACCGCTCTCAGCGCAAACTCGTGGAGAAGATATAGCAAATGCTGTATCTTCTCCACTGTGCAAAGATGTCTGGAACCAGAAGTATGACAGGAATACATAGAGAGGTAACATCAATTCTTCAGTAAAAAATAAACCACGAAATTCTAACGTTTCACTGCATAATTCATAAAGAAGCGCTTTGTGCCCAAACATTTCCGGCCGAAATAGTTGAGGTCATGAACTTGGTAATTAAGATTATTAACAGCATCTTGGCAAAACCACTCTACCATCGCCAGTTTAAAGATTTCCTTGAAGAAATAGATAGCCAGTTTTCTGACCTACTTCTGCACAATAAAGTGCGATGGCTTTCCAGAGGTAACGTATTGCAACGTTTTGCTTTGTACTTGAGTGAAATAAAAACATTCCTCAATGAAAATAAGCATTGACCATCCCGAATTGGAAGAAGACAAATGGCTGCAAAAATTCAACTTCATGGTAGATACCACAATGAAACTAAGTGAACTAAATCTAAAACTGCAAGGAAAGGGCAACCCAGCCAACGCCTTGCTTGAAGTAGTTTGTTTCGAAAAAAATTACTTCTTTTTGTTGAAGACATGGAGAGCGGTAAATTACTTCATTTTAAAAATCTGAAGCAATATCGCGATGAGACCAATGCAACTATTGACTCGAATTACTTCAGCATAGCTTTAAAAAAAAAGAAGGATGGATTCGCTGAGAGATTTGAGCAATTCAAAACAAACAAAAGTACTCTCGCGTTCATAGTAAATCCTCTCAACACAAATACAAATGAGATCAACATTGAGCCATTTGGAATTGATGCTGGATCGCTTCAAATGCAACTGCTAGATTTGAAAACCAAAGACTTGTGGAGTGGAAAGTTCACAGAACTCAAGAGCAAGTTGGAAAAGTTGGAGGTCCAGAAATGCATGCACATCGCGCAGCACAAGTGGGCAACTCTAAAAGAAATTCCGCGAGTTGAGGCCCTCAAATTCGGCGCATGGAATAGTCTTCCAGAATGCTACAGTGAGGTGAAGAAGTTGGCATATGGAGTGCTGACGATCTTCAGGTCGGCATATTCGTGCGAGAAAGCGTTCTCTTGCATGAATATAATAAAAAGTAAAGTTAGAAGTCAACTAACAAATGCAAATCTAGAGTCGTGCTTGAAACATAAAACAACAAGTTATAAGCCAGATTTAATCAAACTTTCAAAAGGCATGCAAAGCCAATGCTCCCATTGATGTAACTATCTCTATTTGTGTTTTTATATGAATAAATATTATTCCGTATTTAAAGCCGTTTATTTTAAATCAAAAATCAAATATATATAAGCAAATACTATAATATTGAAACGAAAATTTTTAGTGGCTCTTTAAAAACTGGGAAATTTTGTAAATTGTAACATTTGGCTCTACAGCTTCAATAGGTTGCCGACCCCTGGTCTAACGTCATCAAGGCTGTACTGATGTACTGCTTGTTTTATTGCAAATTTTGGCAATTTGGAAAAGACGGAAAAGTCTATCTCTCTAAATGATAACAAAAGCACTTTGATGCTAACAAATCCCTGTTCGTGATTTTATATACGCACCTTGGTGTTTTTAATCCAATTCATTATTTATTCCTTCTTCTGTGTAACGTCACCAAGGCATTGGTAGTATGGCTGTATTACTTGTTGAAGGAGATGGGGGACATTACAAAGCGATTTTTTAAAATTTTTCCCTCAGAGATAGGAAATTTTGCATATATATTCATTAAAGTATAAATATAAAATTTTATAAATATTAAAAAAATATGTTTTAAAAGTTGAAATTAAATTTTTTTGAGATCCAATTTTTAACTTCCCTCCTTAATTTTGCATTTATATTGCTTATAAATACATTTTAAATAGACTTGTGTATTATTTTGTACTTTCGTTGAATAGTTATTTTTTAGGAAATATTTTTATGCTCGTACTCTGAATTTTCGAGAAATTTTTGTACTTTTCTACACTTAAGTTAAATTTTGAGAATCTGAATGATGTCGAGACCTAAAATGAATGCATAACTTTATTTTGATGTATTAGGGGAGTCTATATTATAAATTTTATAAAATTTTATCAAAAATTATGACACAAGGAGCATTTCAAAGACTTGCACATCTGGAAATTACTTATTTTGAGAAAAAGCCGTTTAAAAGATGTTTTTTCACCTACCTTTAATACTTACTTTTTCTAAAGCCATCAAGTTTTAATTTTACTTTTCACTACATATTTTAAATGCATTTTATTCCAATATTTACATATTTTTAAAATATTAATACACCAAAAAATTCTAATTTTTGTTCGATTTTTGGTAATTTGTAAGGCCACCCTCCCCTTAACTGGGAATTTAGGCTAACTTTAAAAGGGTGGAAATGCAAATCTCTCATAGGGATTACTAACAATTGCACCTCAGTGATTCCAAAACTACACTCCAGATTTTAAATATAAGGTCAATAATCAATAAGCCGAGGTCTTATTGAATTCATTAATTTTTCTTCCTCTGTCTAACGTCGCCAAAACTATACTATATGTTATATTGCTTGTTTTATTGGAAATTTTGGTGAACTTGAAAAATGCAGAAATGTTAATCTGTAAAAGTGATAACAATAGCGCCTTAGTTTCAAATATGTTAACCATTTTGTAATAAGAATTATTTTACCTCGTTCAACAAGACTGACGCTCGTTGCCAACTTTTTCCCCTGAAAAGTAAATATTGACCCTTCTCATGTTGAGTTTCTGAAAGTTAGTTATTTGGTAATATATTTGGAAATAAGAATTGTAATGAGAATTTGTAATGAGAATTTATAATGAGAATTTATAATAAGAATTTATAATATTTTAATTTCTTGGTATGGCATATGCTATATTTTAATTCATATGCCTCATATAAATCAATATATCTACTACAGTAGATAGTATATTTTTTCATTCTTTATTAATGATGTTGTTTATTTTTAATGATAAATGTTGTACTATAGTCCACATTTAAGAAACCATTTAAAAATGCTCTTAGATAATGTTAGGAATTTAATATATTTAATAGTCCCATTATAACATTTTGATGCCCATGCAGGGCAAAAAGGCAGCATGTCAGGTTGTAATGGTACCTCCAAACTATTATTCAACAACAACAACAAAAATTGAATCGTTTATTTCAGAAACCCGTCAACAGACATTTTTTTAATATTTTTTTACAGAATCAGGGTCTTTTACTGTAAACGAATATTTTTGTACAGAAATCTTCCACCTACCATTTCCCTTTTAGGGGTTACTATTGACAGTGCATATTAACTTTAGCGCAGAAACCCGACAAGTGACATCACATAGTGTGCTTCGGCAGTAAATCTAATTTTCGTGCTGCTTCCAACACTACGCTGTTGACAACCCTGGAGTTGGTTTTGTTTTTCGTGTGGAGGTTGAACTACTGTATTGTGGGTATAATTTTATTGTACGGTTTTACGTAGTGCTTTATAATAGTTCGTTTTTTAAAATGACTAGTAGTATAGTTCTGAAGACGAACCTCAAGCAAAAAGGAAACGAGATATTACAAATGAAAAGAACTATACACGAAATGCCATACGAAAAGCAAGAGTGACAGGTGAAGGCTACAAAAGCAATAAAGGCACATGGTTCCATCAAAGTCTGTTCCTGATGAGATAATGTGCAAATGTCCAGGTAAATGCAGTTTATCTATTGCTGGTGAAACAAAAAATAAGATACGGAATTCTTTTTATTTGTTAGATGCTAAAAACAATCAAGATATATATTTGCAAACATTGATAGAAGTAAGAGAAATTAAGCGTAGAGTTTCAAGTATAACCCCATCCTCAAAAACAAGAAATAAATCATTGGTGTACAGTATTAAGATCAATGGTGTTCTCCAGTTTATAAAAATGTTTTTTTACAAATCCGTGGAATTTCTCGCGATAGAGTTGGAAAGCTGACTAACTTATTGGTTCAGAATAAAACATATGAAAGGACAAGGAACATCTGGAAGAGGTGTTCCCAAGAACCAAAGAATACCATTTAAAGTCTCATCTTACAAACAATTTGAATTCAACAAAGCTAAGCAAGGAAAGGTTGTTGTTAACCAATTTATTGATGGCGGCAGGTCCTCGACGTTCACCATAAAAAGGTACAAGAACGTTCCCGACTCCCAACTGTAAGAGTGTACGCTTCTGGAAAAGCACCGATCAATAACAAAAAAACTGGTGACCTGAAGCCAAGTATCTACACTTAGGGTATAAAAGTTTCTACGATAACTTTTTCCAGTGGCCTACTACGGAAGCGGAGTGCAATGTAGACAGGGAATACGAAGATGAGTAGGTCGACAGACTGAAAGCAAAATAGGATGAGAGTCAATTTTTTTTAAAAATTGTAGTATTAAAATTTTTTAGCTTTTTAACGTTTGATTCTATGGTGTTCAAATAAAAATAATATAAATTATAACATTGTATTCATTTTTGAAAAACTCTAATAATACAAAAAAAATGAGGAAATTAGCCTTAAAAATCTTACGTTTTTAAAGAAAAATGTATTTTATATCAAATACCCGCAAACTGAAAAAATTAGAAATTTTTTTAAAACGTAAGCTATAAATATTATAAGATAATTACAGGCAACATTCACTTCGAGAAGATATTAACTAATGCTATAAATTTTTTAAGCCAAAATATATAATAATATCAAAAATAAAATGTTTTTCTTTTTTCCCAAAAATTTGAAAAAGCGCACTTAAAGGGTTTCTAAAATAAACGATTCCATTTTTCTTGATATAAATTAGTTAGTTTTCTAAATAACACATAAGTTGTTTAATTTTATCTTGTTAATGTCCCAATATATATTTTTAATTAAACTGAAAATATTATCTCTAATTTTTATTTCATTAAAAAATCATTATCTTTACCCCTTTTCTGTATGCTCATGTTTAAACATTGCACTTATTCTCTGTCGTGTAGATTCCATCATTTGCTAATAGCGTACTGCCAAAAAGCCCCTCCAGCCGAAGCAGTAATTAACATAACTTTAAGTGCATCCAAGTTACATCAGTAAATTGCAGTCTTCATCTGTTGAAAATCCTCCACAGATTTAAACTCTTCCAACGGAATTTTTGCAAATACGGCACCTATATATACAACTATAGCCGAATAAAGAGAATCTATTTTCTGATCCAGAGCAAGATAAATCTCTGTACAGGCCTGAAATGAAAAGATATTCGTATGTTAAGAAGCTGGGAGGGTTTTGTTATCTCGCATTATCCGAAGTGAATATATATTAACTACAGCTCACACAAATATCCGAACACGCACACACAAAAAAAAAGTTGCCATCATGTTTCCTTACATAAAAGTCTTCAGCTCTCAGGAAGGTTACCGGGATGGAAGAAACATATGGTAAGCTCATAAAATTCAAAATACGACCTCATTAAAGAACAGCATTATAAATAAAATCGTCAGCAGACCTTTTTATAACCGTGGAATATAATTACGGGGAGGGGCGAGAGAGGAAATATGAGGAAAAGTGCGGACAGACAGAACATTTCCTGATGGGACACTCTTCGGTAGTTTGTAACCTATTATGACGTCATTTAAACCACCTCTTACCGCTATCGAAATCCCAGATAATAACATAGGGACCCCCCTTTCCACGCTCGTACCCATTCTTGTAGAAACGCTAACATGGCAATATATCTTCTCCAAAGTACAATGTTTGTGAACTTTCGATTCATTGACTGTCTATGGTAAGGCCCGGCTGACAGAAGGCAGCGTGGAGAAAGCACAATATGCGAACGATTCGTGCTCGTAAATACCAACAGGCAGGGGTGCAGGCAAGGGCCTATTGTAGAGGTCCCTTCGACCCTTGACTGATAGCAGGCTTTAATAGGCCTTAAATACATGGCACATCGGCCGCATGTATAAAAGAGATTAGCTTACGCGTCGACGCGTTGGAAGGGAATCATGCTGAAAGGCCCCCCTCCTTCCATCAGTCGCGGATTTGCCTTTTATTATTTCTCTCTCTCTCTTTTTCTGCCTTATCCGCATCTTTTTCGCCCGCTTTTATTTGTCCCGGTTAATAGAATGAAGGAGGAGAATAATGATGATAAAAAAAGGAAATGTCCTGGCCTATTTGTCGAGATATTCTATACAATCGCCGTCTCTCAATGGAAGAGGGGGGGGGGGATTATGACGATCTTCCGCCCCCCCCGCCGTTTCCCTTTTAAGCGCGATTATCATAGAATCGAAGCGTATCATTTGATTGCTAAATCGCTCCCTTGAAGAGGATATTTTTTATACTACTGTTACAAATGATCACGTAAAGCTATTGAGAAGGTTTTAAAAGCTGAAAGGATGAAAAAAAAAAAAAATTCCGTGGAGCGAGCTAAGTATCTCTTTGAGCTCCTTTCTCAAGTAGGGGTGTTATGTTTCGGTTCATAACGCATGTTTTATCTGCGTACCATTGCAGATACTTAAAATTAGCACATTAGTTCATTAAATCTCACCGAACCTCCTGTATCGTTCTATTATATTGCTAAAATTGAATCATTTACTAACAATTGACAAAATATATATAATTAAATTAAGATAGATACAGTGGATGTTATATATATATATTTAAGATTTTTTTCAACGCAGCAAGCACTTACGTTGATGATATTCACCCACCCTTAATGCGATTTTCATTGGCTTCTTTATTATAAGAACACCATATAGGTAAGCCAACATCACTCGCTATGAAAAGGCAGCTATGAAACGACCTTACCTTAGCCTGGATTCGAACCCGACCCCACTGTGAGTAGTTTGGGACGCTAACCACTAAACGAGTTATCAAAATAAATAGTACCCAATTAAAACATTATTATAATGACCGTAATACAATGGAATATTAAGGACATCTATAGTCAGTTCTCTGTTTAGGCAAATTGAAACTGATTATAACAAAAGAATTTGTACAGACTGCATATATATATATATATATATATATATATATATATATATATTGATTGTTCAACCAGTAGCCATTAGGCCCTAACACTGTTAATGAGCATACAAGGAAAATATGTTGCGTAAATTATGAGGCGTAAATAAATTATATAAAAGCACATTGTTTCTACCGGTATTCAGTTCTCGATGGACTTGCCCAGTTTTTTTCTTTTATTTCATACTAAGGTATTTGTTCATCGGATTTTCCCTTGTTACATATACTTGTTGGATTAAAAATAATCCATAAGTGAATTAAAACAGAGAGGAATTTGAAAGAAGCAATCATAATTATATTTTTTAAATTATAATGTAAATTCATTAAAAATGTGATTAAAAGAAAAGTTTATTAGAATCCAATGGATTAAGATGCTGGGAAATTTATGAAATGAACAGACGTGATTTGTTAGTATGAAGTTAAACCTCAGTTATTACTGCCTGAAAATGAAAGAAGATTAATAAAATGTGAGCATAAAATACCAGCAGGTTTAGGCAGGTCCTAAAACAAGAAACTTACCCCAGTATTATGATGAGGTTGCTCTCCTTGTTATGTTGATGAGATGTTTTTTCATTTAAAACCGGCGATGATTACTACCTTAAAAAGCATCTTTTCTCTTGTAATGGTGTCTCGCCAAGCCATTTCTGGACGATGGGCCTTTCACGGAAGGGTGATATCGGGGATAGAACGTACTCACTTCATTTTCTGGTAGTATAATTCCAGTATCTTTTCGTCTTTATCTGAGCTATTAGAGGCGTAAATTTAGCACATTGTCGAATCTCGTTATGAGGTCATCCGGGTGTAGGATTTCGGAAAAGTGACACTTTTCAAACGTCCTGCCTGAATAATACCAACTCATTGTTCTACTAAACTTGTCTGTTGTGTCCGGGCCATTACACCAGCATCTCTTACAGGGCCTATTTTCTAAGCAAAAAAGTTTTTGTAATTTTGAGAGTCTGTCGTTAACATCTTGAACAATTAAATCTGTTGCAATTTTCAGAAAAGAACACTAAAATATTATGAAAGAGCATCTTACATTTGTATCCGAACGGTTACGGCGCTGGCACATCGGTACCACAGTCTGTGGGTTCGAGTCCAGTTCTCGGCATGGATGTTTGTAGCCGTTCGGAATGGGCTTTAAGCAGTAGGTCCCATTCTAATTAGACCTCATGTAGACCCCCCCCCTAAAAAAATTACTGTAGTGCGCCCAACAGACCATCCCAAATGAAACAAATCATTCATTTTTGATTTGAATTACTGATCATTTTTGATTTGATTTGAATTTAGGAAAGATTGCGAAATGTTCCTGAAAGTCTGATTCTGAAGAAAAAGCCATTGCAAAAAGCTAATGGTACTATCCTATACTTGGAAGTTCATCGTTCCACATATAAGATCACTTGCGTTATAAAATGCATACTTGCGTATTGCGATGCTGAAGTTATAAAGGCACTTCAGTCATCTCTTGGGGACAAGTTTGACTGAATAAATTGACTACTCGAATGTTTGCAAGTGTAGGGCTTAATATAGGTTAATATGTTGTTGTAAATAATTGCTTATTACACAACCTGTAACTGAAGAACCAATACTTCATTATTCTTACTCCAATGTCGTACATGAACCGCATTAGAAAAGATAAATGGGAAGATAGGAATTCATAATGGCCACTAAGTCCGTATTCCCTTATGACTTCTGTACACAAGGATTAGATAAATATCCCATATTATCACACTCTAAGAAAGTTTTCACACTTAAATGCACGCTTACATACTTACTTCCATTCTTTTTGTGGTAAAAAATATTTACATATCAGAATTTATTTTATTGCGAAATTAACTGTATTGCATAACAATAATTCAATCTTCCAAGTCAGCGTTAAAATCATTATTAAGGATATGCATTCTTTCCAAAGGCAATTATAGAGTCTATGATAACGGGAAGGAAATGTATATTTTATATATGGATGTATGTCTGTGGCCTTGTGTGTGATCTTTTTCAGAATAGCTTTCGGCAGGGAGAAATTAAGGACCGGAAGTCCGATTCTCACTAGTCTGGACCACATGACTGGGGAAGAAGCAAGAGGACGGCTGAGCATCATTTGGGTTCCAGGTTTCCAATTTGGGAAGCCCTATTGTTGTCCCATTGATTTTTACAAACAGGCTGTCCAGTTTGGAAGGGTAGAAAGACGATCCCTCTGGCTAGTCTGATGATGAAGCCACAATCGCCGATCGTGGGAACGTCAGATAGAAAATTCGAGAAAAGGAATTTTCCAGATCCTGCTGGAAAGACGAAAGAGAATAAAACGCAGGACTCGGTCGGCGGCAGAGATAGAGATAGATAGATAGATAGATAGATAGATAGATAGAGAGAGAGAGAGAGAGAGAGAGAGAGTCTGCCGAGTGATCTTCCGGTGAGTTTGGCTATGCATTTTTTTAGCCATGAGACTAGCCCTCTCTTCTCATACTTGTCGAGTGCATATATACTAATCTTTGTTGTACATTTGTAGATACTATCATATATATAGTCTAGTAGCCCAATAAAGGACTTTAATTTAATATAGAATCTCTGGTCTTTTATTTTTCATAATGAGCATCTCATTTATTTTGGTTGCTGTGGGCCACGACTCCATAAGTCTATCTTAGTACCGTAACGAGAGAGAACATTAAAAATAGTTTAGCTATAATCTCAATAAAAAATACCAATGATAATTCTAACATTTAAATTCCCTAAAAAAAGCGTTTTGTTGGTTGTCATGTGAGCAATGTACATGAAATCTGATCCAACTGCTTGCTGCGGTACATACGCGCGCACCCACACACACATGATTTAACAAACAATTCATTGGTTACTTTCATGAACAAACTGGAGGCGCATTACTGAAGGCCAAAACTAAAAGTGCCCCCGCAACACTATCCAGCCTTAGGTCACTGCTGACACGTGTTACGTCCCTGGCCAGGTATCCCTTGTTAAATAAAAGCCCCGCGTCACTATCCCACACGCAGAGCTGCCTCACATAAATGTCCACCCAACGGTATATGATTATTGCCACGGCTTTTGCGCCAGCGAAATGGAAAAACAGGAGGGAACAAAAATATCGAAAATAAAAATGAAGCAAAACCCCCGACGCGACACTAAAAGAAAAAACGCGAATGAAACAAGCTCCGTCTTTTTGAAACAATCGAGCTTGTATATCCCCCAAGAGGAAATGAAAAGGCTCAGACCGGCGTCGTTTCACGGAGCTACTATGAGGTGCAAGACAGCGCAAGGGAAAGGAATATAGATATAAAAAAGGGGAACTTGGCCTTTTTTTATGGACGGTGTCCGGGTCCCCAGGGGCTGATAGGCCTGCCTGGATGAACCCTGGCTATTGTTTTTAATTCTCCCCCCGAGTAACAAGGTTTGTCCAACCTTTATTACATGTCGGAGATTGGATTCTGAGCCTAACTGCTCGGCTTCCATTTCTATGGAGGTTTTTGTTTTGCCGAACAATCCTGGCTCAATTGGGCAGAAGATTTCTTCCAATTGCTCCGACAGGGGTTCGAGGTTATGCAGGCAATAGAAATAGAACGACTTAGCTGTAGTGTTTCCCTTTTTTTGTGTCTTTAGTTTCCCGGAAATTCTTCGAAAGATTTCGGTTTCATATATTTTAGTCGCTGTTATGGAACGAAAGAGTTTGGAATGTGTTGGCTCCGCATCAAATGTTAAGTTTGCCGCCATTGTCCGTTTTTTTTGCATTTATTTATTTTAGCCTCTATTATGGTTTAAGTAGCTTGAGAAAACTGTTAGAATTCTTTATTGTTCCTGAAAATGTAATGTTTCCTTATTATTTGTTTTCTTTAAATTTATAGTTTTCCTTTAACTAAATATTATAATTCATAGTAGGTAAAAAATTAGGTAAGAATGGAAATTAGAATATAAAATATTAATTGCAGATAAACTAAAATAAATTACTATTAGAAACTTTTCAATAACTATTAATAATTCCTTTGGTGATCATGGATTAAAAAATCCTTACGTAATACTGGAAGAATCTTCGGCTAAGATGCCACAGAAATATTACAAAAAATTCTTGATACTGTATTTATGTCTTAAGGCATATTTTGGTCCACTGATCAGTGACATGAATTTTAATTTCAGATAAAATTTTAAATTCGGCTGAGATTTAAAATTTTAGAGAAAATTTTTTTCCGAATCAAATTTTTTTTAATGTCTAAGGAAAAATTTTATATTGCAATTCATTATAACTGTTGACAACTATTTTGTATTTACTCCCCATGAAATGTAAGGGTTTTTTAAAGTTACTTGTTCAATAAAATTTATTAGATATGAATTTAAAAAGTAATTAATGAATATGTAAGAATATGCAGCAACTGAATTCATTTCCTCTCGGACAAAAGAACTCAATGACTGAAGTACTAAACAAACTTTAATATGTAAAATTATAATACTTGAAATATGGCTTTAGGCTGTATTTTAAAATGCCGTAATTTTAGAAAAAAAGAACTTCATCTTCTCTCTTTTACACATTTTAACAGAAGCTTTCAATGCTGAAGATTATTAAATAAATGCCAGGACATTGACTATCAGGACATCAGGCAACGAGTCCTCCAATATTTTTTAACAATACAGTCCAAATCATTTAGTGCAGTACACTCGTCCAGATGAGCAGCATGTCTTGTCCAGAGTCACACAAGACACAATCAGGTTAAATTAAAACGAAACAAACGGGCACTAAGACAGTCGTGTCCGGTCAAAAGTCTAAACTCGGCTACTGCAGCTACACGGGGTGAATCCGGGACACAGTGAGATCCACAAAGCACACTCCAGGACCTATCTCCAGCAGTATGGGAAGCCACACTACAAAATCCAATACTGAAGAGGAAACCCGCAATGTTTTAGAAAGATTTACCAGTTTATTTTTATTGCTTACAAACAGTGTGCAAACAGTTTCATTTTAAAATATCGTCATTTCATAAGGGGTCATACGACTGTTAAAAGTCGAAAAAGTATAAAAATTGTGTCACTTTCGACATTCTATATCTTGAAAAGTATAAGATTTAAAATCATAATTTTTTTTTCTGTTAATAGAGAAATGTTTGATTTGTGAATATATACCTGTTTCTTGTTTGATAGTTAAAAATAATTGTGTTAGATAGTCATAAATAATACGCAGTTTTCTTTGGACAAAAGTGATATCAAAGCTAACGCACATAAATACTCCAAAAAAATTGAGTTTAAGACAAAATTTCTGATTTTAACACATACTGCAAAAACTAAAGTTTAATTTGAACCTAAATTTGTATATATTTAAGGTATATTTCTATTTTTACTATGAAACTGAAAATGGTGCATTTTTTTCTTAATAAATTAGATTTTATCTATGCATGAAAAATGCATTCTCTAGAGATCTGTAAACAAATTTAGGTTCAGTTTCAAGCAAATGATAATATGTACCATCTGTGAAAATTTCATGCAAAAATATGAAATAGTTCTAGAGATAACAAGTGCGTTATGTGAAAGAAAAAAAAACACATTTTGAGACAATTCACTTTGAAGTATTGCCCTTTCAATCTGTTTAAAGTAAACATCTGACACGTTTATATTCATAACTTCCGTAATTATGGGAATTTTTTCAAGCGGATTGTATTAAAATACCCAGAAAAGATTAATCTTTAATATATATTTTTTCAAAAAATCTATTTTTTTTTTTTATGGTTTAACAGTCGCATGACCCCGGTTTACGTTTAACAGTACGGTTTAACAGTCGTATGATAAAAAACAAACAAACAAATCTGAAGAGGAAAACAAGTAGAGAAGATTATTATTTGACTTATCTTGGTGATATAGATGGTCATGGTTAAAGTTCAAGTCAAGAAATGGATCGTTCAGCTTTTAAAATGTTACTCAGCAGCGGATCATTTTAATCATTGAAATAACCTCACAATCTCTTGTGGCCTGGTGGAATATGGCTGATCATATAATGAACGAGTAGGGACAGCTTTTGAAGCAGCGAAAGCCAACTGGAAACGTTATTTGAGGGGCCCAAGTTCACAGTTAAGTTCGGTAGAATCTAAGAGAAATGTATAATTATAGAGTTTATTCTATTTTTTATGGTAAAAGGGAAAGAAACAAATTATGTTTTTAAAAAGCGCACATATTTTGTTTACTTGTTAACATGCAAACAAAAGTGCACATGTGTGTACTTTTGTTTGCATGTTAACAAGTAAATATGTACAAAAGTGCACATATTTTGTTTTGTTAGAATTTGTGAGCTAAATAGAATATAGTACATTTTAATGTAAAATTGCAAGTTTGTAACTCTACAAGTCACAAACAAAATGTGCAGATTTTCTCTGTTAAGTAAAAAGTTTAAACACTCCTTGTTTTAGAAACTGTAAAATGATTTAGTAGAAATATTAAAATTTTTATGCTGAGGAAAAAACATTTAATGTAAGTGAATAGCAATATAGAGAATATATAATGTTCATAATATAAAACGTAAAAGCCGTTTAAGAATTTTTATGTTCATTTTAAGAATATAGAAGAAATTTAAAATCATTACCGATGAAACCTGTATCTGTGTTTGCAGTGCAAAGAGTGTAAAGTCCAAAATCGTAGTTTTGAGAAAAATGGGATTGAAAAAAAAACGGCTCTTGTAAAGTCAGTTTTTTTAAGTTTAATTTTTAATATTTTAAAAAGTAAATTTTTCTAATTTTATTTTTGTTGAGTGAAGAGTATTAAGTCCTTGATTGGGACATAACCCCTTTAACACTAAGATTATTGTGTTTTGTTTCACATATCTCAAATTTTCCCTGATGAATAAAGATATTTACGAGAGGAATTGGACTTAGATTTCTGTATCCTGCAGTAGCCCTTGATTTTTCAAACATGCCTTGTTTGATAACTCATTTTAACCCAATTTGGCCTTAACACCCTTTGCACAGCAAACCCTTCAGGTATATAATGTGGTCTAAGTGACTGTTGCAATGTTTGTCGATTGCATTGACAAGATTAAAGTAAATTACCTTTGAAATGGGCCTCATTCGAAAAAGCCGGTCTAATTGGCGTAGAGCTAGCTCTAGTTTTAAAGGTATGTTTTACAAAGGTAAGTTCTCAAAATTCAGAGAAAAGAAGGCTGTTAGAAGAATGAAGTTTTAAAGATCAGACTCAAAAATCAAAGAAGTGTGCTTATTCCTATCAGGTAAACCCTCTACAGTTTTCTAGAATTTTGTCTCTTGGGACGTATACTGTACAAGTTCACTGAACAGTTACTGAACAGTTTTTCACAAATATGTCATTACAGAACCTCTGTCGAAATCTCTAGGTAATGAAAAATTCTTAAAGCGCTAACTACTGCTCAAAAATGTGAATAAAATAAAGAATTTAGCTAAGAAGGATTTTAATTTATGCATGACAGATGAAGTTATATTGTATCATAGCACGATGTATAAGTTAACATAGCTAATAACTGCTGAGCGGGCTTCCTGGTTGTATCTTTATTGGAAATAAAGTTATTTCAAATTACACTGGTTTTAATATGTATGCCTGGGGAGAATGATTTATAAAAATCGAAGAAAATATAAAATACATTTTTCTTTCACAGCAACTAGATTATATAAGATGCGCGAGGGGACATATAAAATTAAATTTTCAGTAGTTTCTTTACTAATGGAAACAAGCTCGTAAATTTACCTTAACATATTAAAGTATGTACTATTTTCTCACGTATATTTTGAGAAAAAAAGGAGATTTATTCATGTGTACTTGTGTCATATATGCTTCTATTTGACTATCTCTAACTAGTTAATTAATCGCACGTGTACTAATGCATCTCCATTTTATTAAGTGAAAACAATTTCAAAAGCCTCCCCCCCCCCAAAAAAAAAGGCAGCAGCGTTATTAGTATAATAAAAATTGGCAAATAATAGCTAATTTAATGGGTTTTTTTTCTTAAAGGAAAAAAAAATCCCATTGAAATAGCTATAATTTGTAAATTGTTTCAATATAAATCAAAAATAAAAATAAAAACAAAAGTAATTCAAAATAATACACGAATCTTTATAATATATTAAGTAACATTTTTCTTTTCCACCAGATGCTATACATTTATTTTTATATGGAATGAGCAGCTATGGTTTAAATTTCAGAGCACTTGAAAAAATTCTCTCGCTTATATATGAAAAACTGGGTTTTGAACTTCACTAAAACTGTTTTGAATGAATGTATGTATCGTGTTATTCGCCACCATATGCAATGTAATATGTGCTGTTGACTGCAGACCGGACCAAATCCCCTTTAATACTAAAATTTTGCTTTTCTTATGGCTGTTGCTGTGAAGAGAGTAACAACAATCTTTTGTATCCAGACCCAACATCCCAAGGATGTTTACTGAATGGATTTCCTGACTCTATGGATAAGACCCTCAGTTGGTATTGTTGCATTGTAAATGATTTTAGTGTAGGCGTGTTGTTATTTTGTCGATGTGGTTTTATGTTGAAAACATCAAAGTTTCACTTCGACAATGGACTGTTTGCCCATTCGTGCTTTTGACAATTCAGGAAAAATGCATGTTTCACTGCGCAACAAATTTCTTTTCCCAAGTATAAATTTCTGATCTATTAATAAAAAAGCAAAGAATTAACTTTCGACTTTGCAGAGTATAATTCAAATTAAGTTTTAAGTTGTGTAGCCTCCCCCCCCCCCCCCCGCTGAGTGGGTTCTCCTACTGTAATGTGACGAGTGTAAGGAATTGTTAAATCTCGTGTAATAATTCTTACAATATTGATATTAAGAAGAGAAAACTAAAGAAATGGATTCCTTTCTTTGTTAAAAAATAACAAGACTCTATTTTACTCAGCTTTATGATACTGCATACAGTATTAAACATTATGATACATATAATTTATGTTATAGTCATGTTTGTAAAACATGCAATAGTGTCTTATTTAACTCTGTAGTTCTAAAAGAAGCCTTTTATTTTGCTTTTCATATAAATTAAATATAGATCTTTATTATAAATTTAAAACATTTTTTGGTTAAAGAATATTAAGTTGGTTAGCAGTTAAAAAATGAGTGAATCGTAAGTACCAGTTTCTACTGAAAAGGATGAGAAAGAAACCTTAAAACTGATTAGAAGTTAAAAATAAGAGAATCTTACCAGCTCTAAATGAAAAGGATAATAAAGAAAACTTAAACCAGATTTGTATTCAATAAAGGGACTTAGAATACACTTCAAATTCGCATCAATGTTACATCAAATTATAGTATATCGGATACAAAAAAATGTGTGGCTATAAAAATATACAAACCGCAATACGTCTTGAAATCTTTCAAACAAACATATCAATATTGAAACCTTTTACAATTTATGTTTTCTCCCCAGTTTTAGTCTTTAAAGCAGGCATGTCAAACTCGCGGCCCTCAACGATTATTTGTGTGACCCAGGCCCAGCCAATGTAACGGTATGAAAATATCGTGTCACTTTAGGCGCCTTATGTACAACCGCACCAAATTCCCCACTAGCAGTGAATGTTTAAGCAACCGACTACCGCATACCAGACTAGTAGTCTGATCAGTAAGTAGTCTTGTACGAATTGATTTGTTTGGTGGGTGTAAAACAGGTTATATTTCGCTTTCGGAGAACTCTTATTAATTTGTGCAATTATTCAGTGTCTGGTAAGTTAATGTTGAAGAAAAAAAAATTCAGGTAATCTCTTCTAACGAAACTTCCGCGGGTTATTAACGTAGGATTACTTATCGCTGCTTACCTCTTTCGTGTATGTATATATATATATATATATATATATATATATATATATATATATATATATATATATATATATATATATATATATATATATATATATATATATATATATATATATATGTATGTCAAAATTTTGACGCATTTTGGTATTTTACTGTTTAACTGTTTACTGCTTGCCAAATCGATACAGACAGGGTTTGGTGCGTTACCAAAATTATAACTTGCGACGACGGATGGTTTTAGCGTCTGAAATTTTGCTTTCCAGAGGACCTACGTTAAAAATGTGTCAGGAGGAAATCATTAATGTTATTGTTGTTCTTGTTTTTTTTTATACTATACTTTTCGAAATAAACCCACGTTTCTACTAACATTGATTTTGAAGTTTTTTTTTCAGCCCACATAAACTTAAACCTTGTACTTTTGAGTTTGACACGCTTGCTTTAAAGCATGCATAGTACTGAGGTAAGAAAATAATGCCTGATTATTTCATGTGTTATTTATTATATCACTTTCATATTGTTATTATAATAAAATTTTGACTAGTTTTCTAGTTTTATTAGAAAACGTTAAAAAATTATTATACTTTCAATATTTTTTTTCACTTAGAATATTAACTTTGTTATTAAACTTTGAATCAGCTTTTGAAGTAAAATTTGAATTATGGTCATGGAAAATTCCAATCACAGCTTTCACTCCTGTATATTAAAAAAAATATTTTTAACGCATTCGATAGTTGGAGAAAAAGAGAATCATCCACATCGTTTAGATATATAAAGATGAGGGATATTTTCAAAAATGTTTTCCAGGAGTGGCAAACGAAATTAATATAAACTTCGGGGAATCCGTTCTGCCAGTAATGGTGGGAGAGGTTTCTCTACCCCATACAATGATGAACCATTTAGAACTGATATCTTCAATTGGTTTCTTGATATAAGGCGAAAGAACAAAAGTTGGAGTAATGAAAACGTAATTGAAAAAATTGGGGATCTCCCCGCTGGTTTGAGTGTTCCGTGTCGAAAGTTAAATGAACGAAGAAGCACTTTTAAAAGTTCGTTTCAGTTGGTGGAGACTTATTGCAGCTATACTCGACTCCAATGAGGATCCATGTTTGGTCACATTTCTAGGGAATCCAATGAAGTGTAATGAGATCGTAATGTTTTATGACATACTTTAATGAATTTTCCGAAAAACTGTTTGGGTTTAGCTCTCTCGTTGCTAAAGTTAATCGTAGTGTTGCCAAACAACAATGAAAAAACCTTAAGAGATTTATTAATATATATTTAAGGGATGATGGCGCGTGATATTTGGATATTGTAGGTATGATAACATAAGGTATTTGGATATTTAACGGATTATAACACATAATAATTGGATATTTTATGGATGATAATTTAACTGAATGTCTAAAATTTAGTCTGAGAAATAAATTGTGAAAATTTTACGTTTACGATTATTTTTAACGTATTAGGATCGATGATGTGACAAAATGATATGGTAAATATTTTGAATGCTCCTAGAGAAGGATGGTGAGTTTAAGGAAATGTAAAGAGAGATAAAATTGTATTCAACTGGAAAGGAAAGAAATAAAGTAAGTAAATATTTTGCCTAAGAAACAACACTAAACATGACATTTGTATATTTCAGGGTAGCACGATAACACACACCAAGTACGATATTTGTATATTTTAGTATAGGCGTGTTGTTGTTCTATTGATGTGGTTTTATGTTGATAACATCAAAGTTTAGCTTTTAGCTGGTCTGGTGTTATTACTGAAATTCAAAATTTTGAATGAAAAATCGATTAAACACCCAAATTAGAATTGATTTTTATTTAATAATGAAAATTTTTTTTTATAACTTATGGTAAAAGCTTCTCCGAAAGTTACATTAAGTGTACGATTTTTACTTTCTTCATCCCCTGAGGGTGCACGGGGAAAAAATGAAGTGACACCAGTCTAAATCGGACTGTCCCCTCTGTGGTATCACAAAACCGGGGCCCACATCTTCACTCAGGAAGCCTTCTATGAACCTGGTCTGGAAAGTTCTGGCTAGCTGGCATAACCAATAACAACAGCTGAATGGGCTCGAGGTAGTATCGTGGTAGCGCGTTGGGTTTCGATGCTGAAGTGTTCGGTTCGAATCCCGACAAGCGCGATTAAATACTTCCGTGTCTAGGCCGGATATGGACACGTTAAATCCGTAGACCGGAAAGTCCCTCTATGACGTCAGAGAGGGTGGGAGAGGATACGATCCCCCCCACCCCCAGATGTCGCCCCTTGGGTCGCTCGGTCAAAATTGAGGTGGTACTTGGCTAAATTGGACTCCGACCCTTGAGGTGCCGTTATAAATCGGAGCCGCACCCCTCAGTCCACTAGCCTATATGGACCTGGTTTGGGATAAAGTCCGGCCAGGGGGTATTAGAAACAACAACAACAACTTACTTTATAGAGGAAAACAATGTTTTTGGTTATTTAATATTCGATAATAAGAAAATTATAAAGTTGCCTAAGAGCTAAATTAAGTTTGTAAGAATCGATGAGGCAAAAGATAACATGGTTGTTGGTGTGATGTCAGTTCACATGTTTGAGTTCAATTGCAGGATCATCCTTGCCGTTTCAAAAGAAAACTTCGAGGGAGAAATGTGGCACAGAAATCTGCATTAAAAACAGCATTTAAAAAAAAAAGTTATTTCGATCGACTCGTCAGAGTCCTCTGGTTTCCTTCAGGTTCATCGTGGAAGATCGGAACACGACAGAATGAGATAGGCTACAACCAGGGTTCCCAGCAAGAGAAATGTAATAAACCCAGATTGCATCTAAAATAACACAGGTTGTGACAAAAATACCAGGTTTTTAAAAAATATATTTTTAAAATTAAAAACGATTAAAAAAATACAAATAATATAATACAAACCCCATTTTCTAAGAGTGCTTGAAGTTAATGTTATTTTATTGAATTGTCAAATTTTATCTTTATTTCATCATTCACCTCCAAATTAGTTTTCTGAGGATTTTTTTTTTTGAGATGCATGCTTCTTATCGTCTATAACTTCCTTCTATTGCATTACTTCATTCTATGGAAGGAGCATATCTATATAATATGCTGCTTCTATTACGTCTTTTAAGAGTTCTTGTTTAGGTATCCAAGAGTGACAATTTTAACATTATCTACTTGATACCTATTTTGTCATCATACGATCGTTTACGGTTTCAGTTTGAGAGAATTTAGGTCTTTTGTTGCGATTCTATTAATTTATGAAAGAACTATCGCTACGCATACACAAGAAGTAGTTAAATGGGTCATAAAGTATGATAAGATTTCCTATTTCGGATTATAGAATCCATCTTTGATATTATGCAACAAATGCAAAAATTCTGGATTAGCTTTGTAAGAGGGAGATATATCATGATTCAATCGAAATGATCCGCACTTGTATAATTTTTCATTCACTGAATCATTTTACATTCAAACACATACTAATGTCATTGTAAACTGCATTTTTTTATATTAAACTCACTTGTTCTAATTAAATTATGCTTATAAGGGGAATTAAATATTTATTTTTTTACTGTATTTTTAACTTAAAGGGAAAAACCCAAATTTTGAGATTTAAAAACAAAACAAAAACAAAACAAAAAAACCTGCCCATAAATCCATTTGGTCATCGAAAAACCCAGATAGGGGGGGGGGGGTTAAAAACCCAGGTCTGAGAGCCCTGGCTACAATACTCCTGTTTGAGTCAACGTAGTTTTTTCTGTCAAAAAACAAAACAAACAAACAGGTGAGATTGGGGGGGGGGGTAACTGCATAGCAGAGATAAAAGCTAAATATTTTCGAGATGACGATGTAACTTTTGTTTGATGTCATAATGTAATCATACCAAATATTAAAAATCTCAAAAGAAATACATTATACTCATTATACATTAATGATCTTATAGAATGCGACTCATTTAAGCTTATTATCATGAATATTAACCTCAGAAATACATTTAACTCAGGATATTAGACATTATAAAATGTCAAATATCATGATCTTCACTTTATTTTCCTATACTTTTATTTAATGATCATTCGTAATAAAGTTATTATCTAAAGCAGCACCGCACCCGCCTTATGAAGTTTATACATTGGGTCTTGAAGTATATAAGGGTCAGAAAGCCGCTATAATTGATAGCTCAGAAGACAGATCTGGAGCCTTTCGCTTTTCGAACAAACGCACTGTAGCAACGTGGCTATAATCCACCCTTGATCCACCTAGCCTATTCTCGGATGCGGCAGTTAAATGTGGTTATAATTATTTTTCGTTAGCAAGACGGATGTGGTAGCGCTGTCCAGGACCTCATCACCATTAAGGACACCGGGAGTCATTAAACACCTTGAGAATTCTCTATTTGAACCTTCTGGAGTTTCTGAAAAGAAATCTAGATGGTTCGAGAAGACTCGAAAGGGATTTAAAAAGGCGAACCCATCCCAGCAAATATAGGTTTGAGTGACGAGAGACTGACAGGGGAACTGCTGCTCGGAGATAGAGCACCGGAGACCATCGCTAGAGGAAGGTTCGACATACCTTCTATTCTGCATGATAATGCATTGTTTGGCGGGGCTGATTAGATGCTGTACGAAACTGTGTTTTACTTAAACTTGCATATAATTCGAGGTAACAAAACTAATAAAGAGCTTAACTCTAGTGTACGGCTTTGTCCTCTCTCTAAAAAAAATACCTCTCTAGAATAGTGAAGTTTAGTTGTGGGGCCACGACACCACAGCACTGATCATCACCCCATCTTGTCATTATATGATCATCACCACTAACCTATTTTATTATACCATTTTGTTTTTCAGCGCGACCACCTACGAAATAGTCCCTATTTATCTCTATTTATATGCTTTTTCTTTACCAGAGTACGGTTAATAAGACTGGTTCACCTGATAACCGAAATTACCGGGGTTGGGGTGGGGGATATGTGAGCAGATCTATTAACCTAGCCGTTTGAAGATTACTAATAAATCCTACGCTATTACCCCTTTTCATGCCATTTCAGAAGTTTGCAATTTCAAATCAATAATCTATGGCCCTTAAATTCGACTCTAGTTTTTTCACTCCTAGTTTTTCCCTTAAATTTCCTAATTCAGACATTTAGTTTTAGATTAAACTTTGGAGAAATATTCTTTGAATAAAATATATGGCTTTGTATTCACTATAACTCAAACAGTATACTTGGTCAGACAGAAGAAGATGCCGTTGCAAAATCTATAGCATACAGTTCTTTAGCACCCTTTTCTTCTGCGAGTATTACAAAAATATTTAATTAACCCTTTTCAACTACGTTTGAATTGTGTAACTGTGTAATTTCAAAACCTAGCAATAATATTTTTTACGGAACACAACAATTTTTTTACTGAACAATTGTGATAAAATTTCTATACCTTAAATATAAATCTATTTTGATTAAATTGAATGAATCTAATTACTATAACACTGTCTATCTCAGATAGGAGGATGATGTAGTTTAAATATATTTAATATCCATCATAAACAAATTTATAAGTTTTCATATCAATATTCAAAAAGATTTAAAATTTAATATATCACAGTTTCTGCTCTTCCACATAATGCACAAAACTAGAACTTTCAGTTTGTGCGAAATATGGAATTATTCGGAGAACATTAACCCTAAAAAGCTATTACTTTCCTCAAATAAAATTAAGTTTCTATTATCAAATATCTGCGATGTACTTTAGTAGAAATAAATCGGTATAATTGTGAGTGCTACCCAGAGAAAGATGCTGGAAAACCAACATGCATATTTCTACTTACAGTAAAACCTTTTTTAAACGGCGCTCGTTTATCCGGATTTCCGGATAATCCGGATCATATTTGTAGACATTATCTTTATTTAAGGTTCACATTAGTTAATAATTTTAATTATGATAGCAAGAGCGTAACTACAAGTACGCCAATATTCGCTTTTTAATTTTATTCAATGTACAATTCCTGCATAGATTAAACAATAAATTGTGGTTATAAAATGCTTTTTGTTGAGTTTAAGAAAGCTTTACTAGACTTACTATTTCTTTGTTAAGAAATGATGTGAAAAGTTATTTTTATATATTTTAATGTCTTGTAAACAATACTATGTAATTTTGCAACAAAACATAGTTTTTTATCGTAATAAACGGTAAGAGTTTCATACTCAAATATGAAAAAATTTCTGCACACATACACACACAAAAAAAATATATATATATATATATTATAGGTACGTAAGGGCATATTTTAAATTTGTCATGTAATTATTTTCAGACACTTATCAATAAGGAATTTTTATTTCAATTTCCCTTGAAAAATTGTTTAATTCTTTTTTCCTAAGGTTATTACTTGCAAGACGAGTCTTAAAGCATGCGAAAATTATCATTAGTTTTTAGATTGGTCTAAATTTTCCAATTAAAAAAAAAAGAATAAAATAATTTTCAAAATTCTTTTATATTTTCTAAGATATTCTTTAGAAGACGAGTCTTAAAGCATGTGAAAATTATCATTAGTTTTTATATTGGTCTAAATTTTCCAATTAAAAAAATATTTTCAAATTTCAAATGACGCTCTTTTATGATTCATTTTTTTCTTAAGGATATTCTTTGGTGGGAAGGTTCTAAAGCCTGAAAAAAAATTCTTATTTTTAACGATGGTCCATCAACAAAGCAACAAATCTACTTTTTCCAATTCGAAAAAAAAAAAAAAATTCAATTTTCAACTCATCCCTTTGAAAATTCTTTTATTCTTTTTTCTTAAAGATATTCTCAAGAAGACGAACCTTAAAGCACGAGAAAAATTCCATTCTACTAATTTTACAATGGTCAAAGCTTTTCTAAGTAGAATGACTAACCAACTTCAACCTCTCCCAACTTAACTATCATTCGCGCAAGACCATAAATGGCCGCCAACAATCCACGTTCTCTCCGTCTCACTTTCCCAAACCACTTGTCTAAAACCCAGTCAGGAATGAAACACCTCAGTTCCCGGTGGGCGCGTTGGGGTGAATTAAAGCGGAGAATCGAATTGCCGGTGAACTGTGGGGCCCTCTCAAAAACGAACCACTGGCATAAAGGCAAAATGAAAAAAAGAAAAAAAAGAGATATTAATTTGTTGGGAACGCACCTCGTGAGAAAACTCTTGGGGAAAAGGAGGCTGCTCGCTAGCATTGTGTGGCGTGTGGCTGGAGCTTTTAAAGGTCCCCGGACCCACAACAATGGGGTCCCACTTTGTTGGCCGTCTTTTCTGATTAGATTCTCATCTGTTTGCGTGGTGACAAATGAGTCTGGAGAACTATTAGTTAGAGTATGTCTCGTGGAATAGAAGATTCGATACGGCAATTTCTGTAGGGGGGTTCAGGACGTGTGAATAGGTGGTAGTCACCTGTTGATACAGACCTATCGTTCGGGAAGTGGTTCTCAAAACTTTTTAACCTTAATGGTAGTTTTATAGTATAGAAGGTTTGGATATAAGAAAAAAAAGTGACGTGGAATACAATAAGCATTTGGGAAAATATGGGAAAGTCATGCCATGAGTACTTGTGTCGGAGAGAAATGTGACTTTGCGTTGCTTCAAAGACAAATAAGAGCTGTAATTAATAACTTTCATTAGATAATCATCCTCTGAGACAATACTAATATTCAGAGGCATCTATAATATTTTATTTAAACACTTTTTTTACCTTATTGGTAGTTTTATAGTACAGAAGGTTTGGATATATAGAAAAAAAAAGGTGACGTGGCATACGATAAGCATTTGAGAAAATATGGGAATGTCATGCCATGAGTAGTGTCAGAGAGAAATGTGACTTTGGGTTGCTTCAAAGGCAAATAAGAGCTGTAATTAATCACTTTCGTTAGTTAATCATCCTCTGAGATAATGATATTAATATACAGAGGCATCTATATTATTTTATTTTCAAAAAACTTTTTAACCTTAATGGTAGTTTTATAGTACAGAAGGTTTGGATATATAGAAAAAAAGTGACGTGGCATACAATAAGCAATTGGGAAAATATGGGAAAGTGATGCCATGAGTACTAGTGTCGGAGAGAAATGTCAATTTGGGTTGCTTCAAATACAAATAGGAGCTGTAATTAATCACTTCGTTAGTTAATCATCCTCTGAGACAATAATATTAATATTCAGAGACAAATGTATAATATGTTATTTCCTAAAAACGCCTATAATGTTTTAAAATGAAGACGGGACGAGTGGTAAAGAGAAAAGCAAAATTTTACAAAGTTTTTAGAAGAACGAAAAGCAAAATCATAAAAAGTGTTTATAAATCATTAAGGCAATGTTTAACATAAAATAATTGTAATTAAGCTTTAGGATTTGCGTAAAAATATTTTATAAATAGTATCAAAAGTTTGTGCTGCATTTTTATTTTCAGTTTTTATGCTGGATGTAATTTTTTTTTACATATTTTATGATGGATAAAATCATGAATAGTAAAATAACATATTCTCAAAAAATATATGTAATTTAGCATAAAGTATATACATGTTATAACACAAAATGTGAGTATATAATAATACAAAAGTAAAGTTTTTTTGGTATATTATCAGTTTAAAAAAAAATTTAAGGTCTGAAATAAATATCTGATCTAAAAAAGTTCTGATCTTTGAAGAGGAAATATTTTAATCTAAAAAAAAATTCTAATAAAATTAGAGCAATTTATTTTAACATTATTATTATGGAGTAGCCTAAAATTTGAAATAGCACTGTAAATTCATTAGCGTAAATTTATTGCCTGTATTTTATGTTTTGATACTTTAAATATAATCTTGAGATCTTAATTAAATATCCGAAATCAAAACATAAAAATAAAAGAGGAAACTGATTTCAAAGTATATTGAAAGATGGAAAAAACACTTCAAAAGAACATTTTTTTCTGTATTTAAAAATTAAAATACATCTAAAAGGAATCTATTCAACTTAAGATTTCTTTTTGAAGATTTTATATACTTTATCCAGTGAAAAAATTTATCAACGAAGCGGTGAAATCAAAGTATTTATAGAAAAAAGAAATATCTTCCATTTATAAATCTCTAAAAAGATTCCGTACGCCTCGAAAAAAATCCATTTTTGATACAACACGGAAGATTTATAGAGAATAGCACAAGCACAATAAAAGCGGAAACTTCTCGTAGATTCAGTAATGTAAGAAAATATAAATCCCCCCAAAAAGAGAAATTTTGAATTACTTATATTGTCAAATCAACAATAACCCAAATTATGTGGAGTTTAGTTGATTTTTTTCAATTTTATCGGGAGGAATAAGAATTCATTAAAAAGTATAATGAGCAAACGATATAATAAATAGAACAAAAAATGTCGGCTCGCGAGAGAAAAATAACAGAAAGATAACGAAAAAGAATAATAAATGCAATGGCTAAATCGAAGAATTGATTTGGAGAAGAAAATCACAAATGATGAATTGCAATATGTGTTATCGTTATGTCCGATTTCTTGAAGAATGTGCGCTCTCCATAGGCGAGGAGAAACTTTATTGAGAAACAATAGTTGTACTTTTTTCCCTTTGGTCCATTCTTTGAATAAGTTTTTCTTTTCGTTTGTTGTAAGATTTCAGAGAAAATGGCGAAAATTGATTTTATAAGGTGCATTTTTCGAGGCTTTTTTTCCCCTGTTTTTCTTCCTTTCATAAAGGGTTTTCGAAATTGCTGAAACTTGGGTTTGAGCAAAGAAGAGAATATTAAAGAAATGTTTATACACTAAGAACATACGGGAAATGTTTTGTCAGCTTGTGGAATATAAATAAGGGAAAGAAAACGAATCAACAGAGAATTGTAGGAGAAAATTCTTGCTATTTTGCTTCTCCATTGCTATTATTTTAGTTATTAGAATTTTTGTGGGTATTTTGATGACTGTATTTCATTTACTCTAAATTTGTTTCGCAGAAAAGAATTGACTGCTCGATTATTACCGTCTAGCTTCTTGAGTAAGAAAGACAATATAAAAGTATGAAATTATTCCAATTGTTCACTGTCTGATTAAATTTTTTTAAAATGCATCATCACTGTGTACTAAAAAACATAATTTTGTTGAATAGTACGGAATGATTTTAAGTTGAATTATTTTGCTATTTTTAACAATTACTAGCTTCGATGTTTTCTATCTACTCAAATATTTTTTAATGAAAACCTTTCTCTCTGATTTTTAAAATTTGAAATATGCAAATTCTCAGTAAATTTTTTTTTCAGTTATCAGTATTTTTTCTTTAAATGATGATTTTTATATGCAACTAAAAATTCATTCTGAGTTCCGAAAAGCTATCAATATTTTTGTTTATGAGATTTTTATAATAAATTCAATCTCAGTGTTTTTTTCTGAAAATACAATCACTTGACCACTCATTTAAAATCTTTTCTAAATAAATTAATTCTTTTTATCTATAATATTTGTCAATAATTTAATAAAAGCAAAGAAAAAAGTTTATTTTCAACAGCTGCCAATTTTAGTAACTTCTTCTGTACATAATTTGATTGTCCTCTGGCTGTAAAAGATTAAATCTTGATTTTACTCCAAACATTTATGAGCTCAGCAGTTTAGGTTATTTGATTTATGCTTTTGAAGGCAAACTACTTTTTTTTTTTGGTGAATTAAGTTTCTACTCATATTATGTGATTATTTAGTAAATCAAAAGTGTCCAATATAAGAATAGCAAACGAGGAAGTTAAATTTAAGCTCACATCAACTAGTTTTGGCAACTTAAAGCAAGACTGAAACTCGTTGGGATATAAGCCATGATGAAATGACTGTGATACTTCTTAGCATACTTATAGTGACCATTTAACTTTAGTAAATTTAGTCTTTCTGAAGCAATATGGACCAGGAGTTTCTACTATAAGGTATACATACATGTATAAAACTTAAATATGTTGTAGCACACACACATATACATATATACTATATATATACATACATACATACATATATATATATATTATTTGTATAAATAAATATATATATATATATATATATATATATATATATATATATATATATATACATATATATATATATGTGTGTGTGTGTGTGTGTGTGTGTGTGTGTGTATGTATATATATATATATATATATATATAGAGAGAGAGAGAGAGAGAGAGAGAGAGACAGACATGTGCAGTCTGTACAAATTCGTCTGTAATAATCAGTTTCAATTTATCTAAACATAGCAACTGACTGCTGCTATAGAAGCCGTAATATTTTATTGTATTGTGGTCATGATATTAATGTTTTAATTTGGGAACTATTTATTTTGACACATCATTTAGTGGTTATCTTTCCGAACCCCTCGCATTGGGGTCGGGTTGGAGTCCAGACTAAGGTAAGGCCGTTTCAGGTCTGCCTTCTCATAGGGAGTGATGTTGGCTCACCTATATGGTGTTCTTATAATAAAGAAGCTAATAAAAATCGCATTAAGGGTGGGTGAATATAATCAACGTAAGTGCCTGCCGTGTTGAAAAAAATATTCTTAAATCGCCAATAGAGCACCAAACGACAGCTAGTTTCGAATTAGCAAGAGTAGTTCTTATGGCAGTACAGCATTAGCAGTGATAGTCTTCATGGAAAAATAACAAATGAGGAATTACAAATACTCAGTAGTGATTTGTATAAGGAATTTTGGTATTATTTTGACAATCACATCTAATGCTCTAGGGATTGAAAAATAACTACACACACACCCACACACACACGTATATATGTATATGTATATGTGTGTGTGTCCGTCCGTTCTTTTAACCAGAAACTGTTTGTGATTTTTATGTTCCATTTCGCATTTAAGATTTCATTGTTTATATTTTCCTAGTCCTATAAAAGTTTGATGGATTTATTAAGGTTATGTGGTTCATATTTATGAGACAAACTATGCACCATTCATTTTATCTAAGTTTGCTTGATTTGCTGTTTTGTTAAAAATATATACGAGGAATTTTATAAATATATGTGGTATGTGCGCACACAATATTAGCACACAATGCTTGTAAATAAGTATTATACAGATTAGGAATTTTTCTTTTAAATAAAAATTTTTTTCTCATACAGAGGCCAAAAAATCTTTGCACTTAAAATAGTTTAAAATTCTAAGGAAATATAACACCTTTTATGAATAACATTTCTAAATTTTTTAAGAGTCTCTCGAAATTTTGTGTACGTTTGGGCCAATAACTACTTCTTTTTACCAACTAGTTTTCATAACTTTGGGGACCAAATAACACTTCTTCTTGATGCTTTCCTATTACCTTATGACTGCATTGTTTAGTTTAGGTTGAATGAAAATTGAGCGAAAATATAGTTAATTTAAATAATTTTTCCCCCTTTTAAATTTTTTCATATTCACCTCTAATGGGGACAAAAATTTCTTTTTAAATACATTTCATTAAAATAACTTGACATTAATTACTTACTAACCTTGATGATACGCGACCATTAATCTTGACTAAGATATTAAATTGCTTTAATTTGCTGGAACTTTGCTTTTTGAAAATAAAATAGAATTTTGCTCATTATAAACCTATTTTTATCACAAACATTCTTTTTAAAACCTCTTTCGCCCTTTTTTCTCCTGCGTTATACCTGCCATTTTTTTTCTTTTCGGGAGACAGAAATTGATCGTTCTTAACTATCCTTAAAATCTACTCACTCACTCTCACCAGACATTTTTTCACTCATTTAAACTCCCTCGTAAATTAAGTTTCGCTAAAATATGCTGACTTAAGGCTTCAGAACACATCCTCAAAAATTTATTTATTTATTTTTGCTTCATTAAAGAGACTGAAACATCTCTTAATTGCTTTCACTTGACAGTAATAGATTAATTGATAGTATTAAAGTTTTTCTTTCGTCTGCATTTTGGATGCTTTGCGAAAAATTCCAGGCATAATTAAGTGCATATGAATTCTATTATAGCTTTTGATAGATTTTATAACACCATATATTTCCATGTTTTCTTGAGAAGATATTGTCCTGACATGATTAATTACCGTGGCAGAAACCGAGTGCAGGAAACATTTCCACTTGCTTTAATATATCTGTACTACGAATGAACAGTTCAAGGTAAACGTTTTATGCGATACAACAATAGCAAATCCCCCCCTTCTGGGTTCACGGATAATATTCATCATTGGGTCTAGGGGTGTAAGTATTTATTACTCAGTGATGCATTGCTTTTCGTAATTCAAGAAGAATTGGATTCTATGATAAGCATGTGAGGATTTGTTTCACTAATAGGAAATACCTTAAAGCAGTGGTTCCCAACTCGTAGAAGTCTGCGGACCACTACGCCAGAATTTGAACAATGTGCTGACCACCCCACCCCCACCGACTTGAGGGAAGGGAACCTTCCAGGAGTATGAGGGACATAGAATATCCCTCAGGCAAAAGGGATACAAAATTAACGTATCATATTCTAATAATAAAATAATTATGTTAAACTTTTAAGAAATTTTAATTCAACACCTGATAGTCATCGGATAAATTTGGCCCATCTAGTTCAAAATTGTTTTCGAAATCCCCATTTATTTGACAACTTTTTTATATGTGGTGCCGGACCACTCCCGAGGCTCTTGCGACCACCGCTTGGGAACCACTGCCTTAGAGAGAGCAACTGTTCCATCCTCACCTTTCTGGGGAAGTTTGGCAGTCAGCATATGTACGCGAGGAGTCCTTAAATTCAATTAATTTAGCAGATAGACAGTAAAAATTTATTTAGGCAGCAACCATAACTGGTTCGCATCTTCTGGGCTGACCTTATAATTATTAGTGTAAGCAGACAATTAGCCTGTGCAGTCCTTACAAAAAATTCCCGTTGTCACCAACATTAACTAATTATGACTTTGGATTCTGTGATGATCATCATTGATTTCTCATATATAGTTAAAGAATGTCAGATTCAGCAAAAGTATTTTTTAGATGGGGAAAGTTACTGTCTATTCCTATAGTAAAGAAAGCTAAATAAACATTTCGACTAAAAATATACTATTCGATAAATATCCGGGCATCAGCAATAGCCATTGCATGATATCCATTGCGTTTATTGTTACAATAAATACTCGGGGACTATGAAGTACAGTTCATAGGAAACACTTTATAGTTGTGAACGTTAGCGATTACATCCTTTGGCAAAATGATAGTATATATTTACATGTAAGAATAGCATATTTACATGTAAGAATTTATAACTCAAATTTTCTTCTTCTTGTAGACAGTAACAGAAGTCTTCTGCACCCACAGTGTTAAATATCATTAACTCATGAAATCTGTGAGACAATATTGACTGAAAGAGTAGCAGAACAACACTTTCTATATCGAATTGCGAATCGGAATGCACCTGGGTTTTCAACCCACGACTCAGTTAAAACACGTTATTGATAACAATAGTACCCAATCGTCATCTTCTGTGACTAGCTGTGAATATTGATTTCGAGCCTTTATAAAACTGGAACGCGTATTAATGTGATAAATATTTAATGCTAGATTAAGCTCATAAACATCATATAGCAACCCTTATAAAATCATGTTGTTCTTGAGTATTTATTATCAAATGTCAACTCAGGTTTCACACCAACAAAGCAATGAGAACAAGTAACTCTTCATAAATCCTCTACATCACCTAAAAAGAAAACGTTAAAGAATATAGTAAAGTTAATATAGTACAGTTTGAGGAACATTTCTTATACTGTATTTTAATATTTTTTTGGATAATGTCCAATCGTCTGCTGCATTGGCAAAAAGAAAATTATTTTGTCTATTTCGTTGTTATGCAAGTGACGCAAAATTAGTTTAAATCACAAAAAGAACAGAAACCACGTGATCAGCATTTAATAAATTAAATTCTAAAAATTAAACTTTAAAAATTCACCAACACTCAGAAAATGGAGGTAAAGATTCGAAAAAGATTTCATTTTAAAGGAATTTTTATGAATGTTCTCGTGATATAAATTTTATAACCCTCGGATTATTATATTAAATGCAAACTTGAAAGAATGTTACAAAAACAGATTAAAAATTCAATTTTTAAAAAATCTAAGAACTTTTCAAAATCTCTCTTAGTGCATCCCTACACCATAAGATGAATCGCCATGCAAAATTTCAACCCTCTAGGTCCTGCGGTTAGGTCTGTGCGTTATATGTCAGACAGTCAGTCAGCCAGTTAGTCAATCAGTCAGTTACGGAACTGTTTTATATATATAGATTAAAGGCTCAAAAAGGTCTTAAAATAATTTTTTTGATTAAATTTCTAAACATAATGTTCTAAAGGAATGTCCAATCTCTCTAAATATGTCAGTCGTTATATATATTTATGACATCTTTTTAAAATATAGGATAACTATATTAACTTTTGAAATTACACTCATACATTTTGATCGTTTTAATTATCCTTTTATGGATCATGCCACGAATCGAACCCGACAAAAAAAATTTAATTGGAAAGGTAAATATATCTTAATATATGTCAGATGATGAGAAAATAATAAGATCATTTATATTAACATAAGAAACACATTAAAGCTTTATTCGAACTCTTTAAAAATAATCTTCCGCTAAAATAATGCCTATTCATTAATCACGACAAAAATAACAAAATCCTTGAATTTGTTGATACATCTGCTAATTTTCTAATTCAAATTGTTTAAGTTTCCTTATTACGGACACTTTCTCTCTTACTCCCTCCTTTTTTTTCCCCTTTCCTCCTGCAGATAATCTCTCTCTGAACCTGTTCTTTTTCATTATTGCTCTAGAAAACAGAAATTCATTGTCTCTTAACTACACTTATAGCTTCCCTCATTAACGCTTATCCAACTTTGTTTATTGACTTTTGAAGGCTCACGGTAAATTAAGTTTGGGTAAAACATCCCGGCCCAGCGGTCCAGAAGACATCTTTTCAAATTTGTGATTTTTTATTTTTTTCGTTCTCCATTAGAAGACTGGACCTTCGCCTAATTATCCTCCTTGACAGTAATTGAAAGTTATTTACAGACGAACAGACTTCCAAAGTTTCTAATGGAAAAATAAGGGAGACCTTTTGCCGTTAATCTCCCTATCAAGCAACAATTATAACTCTGCGAATCATTAAGAGAAAAGAGTGCGCAGGGAAAGAAAAATGTGACGACGGCATTATACTTATACAAAACTTGTAATTTTTAAAAAGCTGATATCCCCTTTTCCAAACTCAATCTGGACGACGTTACAGTCCATTATTGGAAAGGCCATTTTTTTGAATAGACGCTTCGCAAAATGCCCTCTTTTCTTATGCTAGGAGATAAATGCAGCTACGGGGGGAATAAGGCGCTATATTTTCGAGAGATGGAGCCATTATTATGCAAATGATGTCGATATAATTAGGCAATCTTAACTTTATGAGTGCCCTCGCAAATTCCAGCTGGGGCTTTGAGCAAGGGCTGCCATCTGCGCCCCGGCATCTTTTAAGAGGGAAAGGAGGACTCTATTTTTAAAAGGCGCTCGCAGAGATAATGGTTTTTGAGGACGAAAAAATGTTGCTCTCCACGTAAAGGCGGGCTTAGGTCTCGGAGCGAAGCGGGATTCTGATTTAAATTTCGGTTAGCTTAATGCCAGAAATGCCTCCTCAAGTATGATGATTATTTCAGTTTCGATTAGCATCGCCGACAGTGGCGTGTGCTCCGCGCTTAAAAATGCCCACTGTAACAGGTGGGATTTGGGTGGAAAACTATCAGATTCCGGGCGAGATCAACGTACACGAGGGGAAGGCTGTACGCTGGATTTGCTGGCCCTCGCAATGAACGGCCCCGAACCGGCCTGCGGGGCTAGATCATTCGGAAATTGTTTCGAGGAATCTGGGAATTTGGAAAATAAACTTCCTGCTCTTTAGTCACGGTTCGGTCAAAGTTCTTCCTCGTTTACATAAATATATTCGTGATCTAGTCACACGAGGAACTTGAATATTTGAAATTCAGATGTTCCTCTAAATGATTGGATGGATCAAATATGCTACAACTAAATTTCTCTTTAAAGTAATAAAGATTAACATTAGAGAATATCAACTGCTTGGTTGGGAAAAAGGCAATCGAAGGCTTATATTCAAAAGAAATTTAATATCTAAAGAATGTAATAAGTTTTATATTTTATGATATATACTAGCTGAAAACCCGTACTTCGCTACGGAGTACATTCAAATTAAATACAACGGTCAATGTATGCAATTAATGCCAAAAATATGCATAAATATATTTATAATAAATACAACGATCAATGTATGCAATGGATGTAAAAAAACGAAAAAATATATTTATAAAAAAATCGTAACGGATATTTTTATAGACAAAATAATGTAGAAAGAAATATTCAAATTAAATCTAATAGAACATACTAAAGAAGTTTGAGGAACATTTTTTTACTATATTTTAATTTTTTTTTGGATAATTTCCAATCGTCTGCCGCATTAGCAAGAATTTTTTTTGTCTATTTCGTTGTTATGCATATAAATTAATTTAAAGTACCAGAAAAAGAAATCACGTGATCAGCATTTAATAAATTAAATACTAAAAATTGTCTTTAAAAATTCACCAAAAATCAGAAAATTAAGGTAAAGATTTGAAAAAGATTTTATTTTAAAGGAATTTTTATGATTTTTCTCGTGATATAAATTTTATAACCCTCAAATTATTATTTTAAATGCAAACTTAAAAAAAGTTACTAAAAAAGCTTAAAAATTTAATTTTAAAAAATCTAAGAAGAATTTTTCAAAAATCTCTCTTAGTGCTCCCCTGCACTATAAGAAGAATCACCATGCAAAATTTCAGCTCTTGAGGTCCAGTGGTTTGGTCTGTGTGTTGTCTGTCAGTCAGTCAGTCAATAAATGAATCAGTCAGTCAGTGAGTTATGGAACTGTTTTATATATATACATGATATATATTATTTCTGAAACTTCAGTATGGCGGCGTGTAATGATTCCGAAAAAAAAAAAAAAAAATGGACTCGTTATGCACGCACAAAAAACAGCTCTGCAAACGGCCAACAAAATCACGATCGGGGCACACGAATGAAATTTGCATATGACAGAGACAAGACACCAATCACTGATGACTACAAAGATCGGACAAAAGAAAACTTTTATTTGGATTACTCATTTTCCACATGGGTGCCATCATCGTGTTTTTGTTGGCCTTTCGCAGAGCTGTTTTTTTGCGTGCATAATGCGTCTGTTTTTTGCGATACACCTACCGTTCCAACCCTCTTTAGGGTTTTCGCATGCCCTGAGCATTTTGCGACGGGAAAAAGTGGGCGTTGCAATTCGAAAATTTCGAGTTTCTATACCTATAACCGTAACCGTGAGCGCCACTTTGTTGCCGTTCATAGAATCCCGAGCTCATAGCTCTGAATAACTATATCTGATATCTCATCTCGATCGGTTGAACGGATCAGCCGCTAGAGGTCCATATATTGGCAAAGTTTTTCTATGACCACCCTGTGTATATTCCTTTTTAATACCAATCTGACCGGCTGATTTACATTAAATTGTAAGGTGTTCATATTACATTGTTTACTTTATATATAAGGAAGTAAATGCATTTTTTAAAATATGAGAAAGTCACAAAGTTTGCAGTATTTATATATGACTCATAAATCAGCGCACATGTTTAAGGACATATTATCTCATATTTTTTTTCTAATGCGGAAGCACTTGTAGCGAGACATTCTCACAATATATCGCGGAAATTGTTGGCTACTTTATTATGGGAGCACTGTTTAGGTGAGACAATATTGCTCCCTATAAATGGAAAACATGGAAACTTCAAAGCCCTACTCGGGATTTGAACCCAAGCCCACTGCATGGGAGCTGACTTCGATAAACAATATACCTTGTGGGTGGCATATTATCATTTATATTTAGGTTTTGGTATTTGAAACGATGTCTGACCAATTCAATATAAAAGATATTTTGATTAAAGAAAAGTTTAAATGATTTTTTGTACCACATGTTAAGTTTAAAACTGAATTTAAAGTTTTCTCTCATTTAAATGAATAGTAATAACTCTCTTAATGTGTTTTACAACTTTCATTTTATTTTCTGACGCGGCACAGGTATAGTTAGAATGTACAATCACAATTATATTAATGAAAGAAAATTATTTTTAATTTAAAACTCATTAATACTCGTATTTTAAAGAAATTTATGAATACTTTTCAGGCATTTTTATGTTTTAATATTCATTTGCACAAAAAAGTTCTATTTGTACAAAATGATTTTACTGAGATAAATTTCGCTTTAATTATGATGAATTTTTGTTCAAATTACATTATTATATAATTCATAGAACTCAGTGCAAGCAATTTATAGCTGGAAAAATTTGATATTCTTTTCATATTCTCCTGAAATGAGTAATAACTATTTAAAACAATTTATCTTACTCTTAGTGATTTCTTCATTTTGTCGATAAAAAAACAAAAAAGTTCCAATGTATGGAAAAATAACAATTTTTATCTTTTATGCTTTTCATTTTATCTCAAATCAATGATTATTAATCGATAGCTAACGTGGAAAAGAATAACGAATTAAATTATATTTTATTGCATTAATCTCAGAAAATAAGCAATATGAATAGAATCCTTTTTAACTCGTTTTTCAAATGTAAATTTCATTTCAAAACTAATTTACTCTAAATAAGCTGTTCGTGTAATCATATGTAATGAAGCGCATTGTACGATCTTAATTACTCCAAGGTAAGTTTACTTAGTCATTATGTTTTAGAATAAATTGCCTTCACCATGGCTGAAAACTTATAAGGGTGCTGCTAAACGGCAACATAAATCGTTTCTTTCACGGAGCATAACATATAGTCTCCAAACACTCAAATAGGACTTTTCATTTTCCCTTTTATCATTTTCAGTAATTTTGGATACCGATGAAAACTGAAAAGAAACAGCTGCGTTCTTATACTTAAATATACTTAAAAATAAGTATATTTAAGTATAAGAATTTCAGAGAAGGTGGAAGGTAATGTTGTCAGATATCAATGATAACCACATGAGTGGAAGAAAAATAGAATACTCATTAAAAGATTAAATATGTGCGACCAACGGATATCATATATAATCTGTTTCTGGTTTTCTGAAATCTAGTTCTCAAAAATAAAATACTAATAAAAAAATCAAAATTTTCTCAGTCTTCACATATAAAATATGAATGTATAGTTACGAATTTTGTAAATATTGCATTTTGTTTCGTTAAAATGGCTTCTATGGAAGAGCTCTTATAGCTATGTATTTGACATGGGAGTCTATGGGAATCTCGCTAAGTATGAGAGTTATCGCCAAATTGGAGATTTATTTAGTGACTTATTTTGGCTGCCAAATTTGGTGATATTTCACCAAAGGGTCAACAACTTGCCGACTAAACCTTTCTGGAAGCTTCTAGAAATTTCTAGCCGAGACTGACCTATAGGGAGCACTTTGGGAATCTATAAATATACCTGACATTGGCATTGGAACTCGGTTCAATTTCCTAGTGAGAATTGAATGTGTTGAAACTGCGTTAATTGGTATCGTGTTGAAAATTCTGGCATTCTGACTTGTGTTTTTATAATTTTCTGCTGTATAGATACAGTTGTTACGAGTTTTATGCTTGAATTTGTGTAGTCACTTAAAGAATTTACAGAATAAAAAACTTGTTTTGTGTGAACTTTCTGAAGAGATTTTATTCAATCCTAACGAACCCAGGAAAAGGAACAGTTATAATTAATGCATACATACATGTAATAACACCCAAGTAGTATTAATTCCATTCCATTAATTCTCTACCTTTAATATTGTCTTTCCCCTTTCCTCTTTTCCCATATGTAATTACTTCCGTTTCTGTGTGGCGTCTAGCTGTCGCTGGGCATACTTTGTTCTAGTGTGAAAGTCAAACTGTGCAATCACTTAGCGTTTGGGTATGGGATACACAGTAGCTAATGCTCTCTCCTGTATAAATTGTAAATTTGTAAATTGCTCTCGTTTTATATACATCTTATCTATGTTGAACAAATGAATATCAGTAATGTACTAGAGTTAATAAATTTATAAATTCCATCAACTGGACTGCTTGATTGATTTTGGTGCCACTCAACCCGACAACTTTTCATATCAAGATGCCATCGCCAGCCTTAAATTCTCATTTTTCTGTTTCCGAATACCGTTATAGTGTCTTCCAGAGAAATTCCTTATAAACACAGACACACTCATATATATACAGTCGAACCTCCATATATCGAAGTAGTAAAATGCCGGAAAAAATTCGATATATAGAAATTTCGATATATAGAATTGATCTTAGTTTTATCATAATTCTCCTACAACATTAAAATTAAAGCTAATTTTCATATACGAAACTTCATTTCCAATTTATATGCAAATAACATTAAATTAAAGTTAATAACTAAAAAATGAATTAACATGAAAGATTTATTGAGTACTATATACCTTTAAAAAAACAATAATCCAGACAGTGGTTACAGTCTGGATTATTGTTTACAGTTACATTCTTTAAAAAAAAAGCTACGAATATCTCGCTGAACAATTAGTTTTGCGGAAAGTTCAAAGAAATGTTCGTATTTATTCAGTCCACTGAAAACTTCATCAGGAACATTTTCCGCGAATTGAAGTCCACGACGTAATGTTTCAAATGCCAAAAATCGGGAGATTTTATTCTAAAGTGGAATAAAATCTCCCAATTTGTCTTGAAAAAAATTTCGATATATAGAGATTTTTTCGATATATAGAAACAATTTTTCTATGTAATGAACATGGAGATTAGCTAAGAGTTCGATATAAAGAAAATTTCGATATAGGGAAGTTCGATATATGGAGGTTCGACTGTATATATACAGTAGAGCTCGGTTAAAACGAGATGCTTAGGATAACTGAAAATTATCGTTTTAACCGTCACTCGAATAAACCATGAAAAAAATAATTTGGGATCAAACAATCGGTTTTAAAAAAATTATTAAAAATATAAAAAAATTTCTATATATTGAAATTAAATAATTAGACTTACCTTTATTTCACTTTAATTGAATTTGCTTTTGTTTTTAAACAAAATTTGGAATACCCAAAAGATCAATCGTTAACTTATCTTAAAAACGTTTAACTGTCTTTTAAATTTCAAACGTCAACATTTTTTATGTACAAATACAAGCAATATTAGTATTTTAAAATATTCAGTAAGTTTAGTCTGTTTAGTATTGGCATTAATTTTAAAATCCCTTAAACTTCGCCTCATAATAAGTGCGTTTAAAGATTTTTCATCTTCAAAGATTCTTTTTTTTTTTAAATATAGTGAATTGAAGAAGAGCATCCTGCGCTTCACTGTAACTCATATTTGGTTCTAATGCTTCTTGACTGTCATCTTCATCTTCACTTGCACTCTCAATTTGGTTGTAGTTAGAGCTCGCAACGACTTGAATAATGTCTTCATCTGTTAATATACCTAAAGTCAATACTTCATTGTCGACATTAACATAATCCTCTAAATATTCACATTCATGAAATGTGTCCAGACTTTGGTTTTTTAGCCATTGGAAGGTCATCATCATCTTCTGTTGATTTGAGACCAGCTTCAATAAAGCAATTTTTATTGTGGAAGCAGAAACATCCCATGCATCACACATTAACCTTACCGCACTTAATTCATCAATGTTCCGGACCAATTTCTTTTCCATGTCTTCCATATTAGCTAGAGATAAAAAAGTCTGAAATGACATTTAAAACTTCGAATAATACCTTGGTCCATAGGTTGCATCACAGATGTTGTATTAGGGGGCAAAAATTATTCAATGTATGAAAGATTTTTCACTTGCAGGTACACTGTACAGTTATCCACCAGCAACAAAATATTCCCGTTCTTCGTTCAAATGTGATCTCTATAGATTTTTCAGCTCTCGTAATATCAAAGAAGATCCTCGTATAAAGCGTGAAATTTTGCATTATTACATATTAGAAACCAGTATTTCAAAACAATTTGTACGTTTTACCCGTGATCTCATATTAACCATGCTCCTATTAAGTGGGTTCTACTGTATATATATATATATATATATATATATATATATAATTAATATATATATTTGTATATATATGTGTGTGTGTGTGTAGGAAAAATATTCCACAATAATACTGTAGTTGTAGCCCAAAATGGCAATTCTTCAAACATAACATTTTTAACGCATAAAAAATCCTTTATTTAATCTCTCACTCAACTTTGAGCTATTTTCAGTCTCGTGGCCCCGCCCAACATCATCATATCTCTTTAAAATCTCCATCGCATCTCCTTTAATCACCACATGCTGCATATAATATATTTCTTAGTCAAATCTGCTGTGTTGGAATTTTGGGGCTAATTGACTTGGGGCTAATTGACTTTTGTCAATTAGCCCCAAAATTTCAACGCAGTAGAATCTTTCGAAAATCTCAATTGGATATCGTCCCATGGTCTTGATCACACGGGAAAAAAAGAATTCTCGAGATAAAACTCTTTAAGAAAGGTATATTCATTAAAAGGAGAAATACCGCAATAAAAAGGGTAATTTGTAGGTCCCGGGAGGAACATAAAATATAAGATAGGACAGATTTTCATCTATTAATTTGTGTTTATTATATCATTATTATGCATTAGTTTCCTGCTCTAAACCCTTTGTTCAAGAAGAAAGACGCGAAGCCTTTAGAAAACTGTTAGGTGGCTTTAGAATGAATCGTAAAGAATCTTAACGAACAGAAATTTTAATTCTGCTGGGACTCAGCTATTTTATGTTGAAGGAATTCAGCAGGCAGTTTTATTTTATCTGTCGAATAACTACAGAAACACATACTTTTCGCGTTTAGGGACTTTTGGAAGAAATGAATGAAGAAAACTCAGTACTGTGCCCCATTCAAGACGATTTTTTAAAAATTCGATACAATCTAAAATAAACTTAATTATTGTTATTTTAATGGGCATATTAGCAGTAAGAAGTACTGTTGTTAAATAGTAATGTTACGATGATTTCTCTTTGTTTTTTTCAATCTTTCAAATAACATCGCCCACCTAGTCTCGCGGTTAGTGTCACAAGCTATGTCACGTTGGCTCGGGTTCGAGTCTCGGTCTATGCATGGATGTTCATGTGCTGGCAACTCATAGGGAGCAATGTTGATTCAACTTCTGACTGTTTCGAGAAGTTGCCAACCAAAATGCTACTGCGTATGGAGGAATATGTTCAGGATAAAGGCTGACCACAGGAAAAGTAATTAATACTTTTATAAATTTACTTCTATAGTTCTATACTGATGGCAAAAATTACTATTTACATTCGCTCCCTCCTTTCAACAACGTCATATATAGAAAAAAAAAACGTGATTTTTCAGAAGAGGGATTTTAAAGTTTAAAAGTATAATAAAATGTATTAAAAATAAATATTCATTCTGCTATCTAGCGGCTAAATATTGAGCGGTGAAATATGACGATCTTGCAGGGATATACTGCTCTTTCAGTGCATTCTGAAAACATTTCATAACTAAAAATCGGCGATGTTTGAGATATGGCATTGTTGAAAGGAGTGAGCAATATGCCATATACATATGCAACTTCCAAACAAAAAAAAGTCAATATAATTTAAATTAAAAATAATATCGAGTAATCAAATTTTGTATCTTATTCACGCTGTCATCTCTTAAAGTTAAATTTGTTCCACTATTTAGGTCCGATGTAATCTTTTTTGGAAAATTAGAACTACCATTAAAATAAAAGAGTGAAGAAAAACTTTTTTTTACGTTTCTGTAAAACACTTATACTTACCTTAATCTTAATTATTTGGATTTTTTAAAAATAAATTCATTATACGTTAGATCTTCCATGACATTCATTAAAGGACATCCTGGAAGTTCAAAAAACTTAGCTGGCTATTTAATTCTGCAATAATTAGTAATATTACACATAAAAATGAATTTAAATATAGTGTAATTGATCTTATTTTAATAACCGTCATGGTAGGCAGAAATCCTATTGGAAGTCAAAACCAAATTTCTCTTATTAGGAATGCAAAAAATTAAAAAGAAAGAATGTCTATTTTTTATTCTTTCAATATGTTAATAGTTTTATGCCCTTGTTGCGTGTTTACTTAAATTATGAGCATCAAAGAATTAAATTGAAAGTTCTCCTTATTTTGCTATAGCGTGTATTGAAATAAATACTCATATATAGATATATTTATGAAAATATGTTTATAATGTTTAATTAATAATGTGTAATAATATGCATATATAATGTTTTAAAAATGGCTAAAAATATTTTTTAATTTAGGGTGAAGGAGGGTAAATGTCCTAAGAAAACAATTGCCAGATTTTAATTGGGCATTATTTCCGTAGTAGTGTTTTAAGGAGTTGAAGTAAAAAAAGTTTATTATTTAGCTATAGGCATGGTAGTAAATTTCTGAAAAGGTTGGTTTCAAACGTGTTTCTCTAAATAAATACACTGTGAATGTAGGTAATGCATTAAGGAATCGATCAAATGGTAAAAGAGCATGAATTTTACCCAGTTTTGTATAGCAAGTAAATAAAATTAGTACTTCTTCTAAACGTTTGTGTGAGTAATTTTTTTATAGAAATATTTCTAAAGTTTTTAACTTTATTAACTGAGAACAAATGAGGGTACGTAATCAATAAGTAAATTTCAATTTCAATAAAAACCCACTCAGTATTTTATAACTAATTTCAAAGAAATAGTGTGTGACAAATTTATATTTTTTAATAAGATGTTCTGAATTACATTTCTTCAATAACGTATTTTCGAAACAGATGTTTTTGATCGTATTCATCTTAATTAACGCATTACAAAAGTGGGAAATGTTGTTAAGAATCAAATTGTAACACAACCATTAAACCTCCATGTAGTATTTTATGATAGGAAGATGAATTTAATTTCTTATAGTTCTTATAATTAAATGTACATGAACGTGTGGGAACAGTTTAGTGTTTGACAAGATGAACTGATCCAAATTTCATTTTATTAATGCTAGTACAAACGAGAGCAACATTTAAAGTAGTCAGTTAAAACCTTTTACCCTCGGCAACAAAATTCCCCTTTCACACTGAGCTTATGAATCCAGTTAACAAAAACTCTGACAACTCTGAACTCGGGAGACAGATGGCTATTGAAACTATCTGTCATATACCTAGAGATTCTCTTCAATTGTATACAGATGGCAGCAGGAGTGACCGGGACCTTTCTGGTAGTGGTGTCTACCTAGAGATGCTCTTCAATTGTATAGAGATGGCCAGCAGGAGTGACCGGGACCTTTCTGGTAGTGGTGTCTACCTAGAGATTCTCTTCAATTGTATACAGATGGCCAGCAGGAGTGACCGGGACCTTTCTGGTAGTGGAGTCTTCATCAAAACCCTCCAACTCTTAGACTCAAAATTAGAAATTATAATTCCTGCTCTGTTTTTAGACCCGAGCTCATAGCTATCGAAAGAGGCCTGTGATATGTTGAGACCATAGTTAACCCTGATTTTGTGGTTATTAGGATCCTAACTGACACCCGCCAACCTCTGTCCAACATCTGAGTAACTGGTCAGCGGTTGGGGACAGGGCGGGCATATCCATTCTAATTTTGCTTTCTCAGCTTTCGGTCAATTATGAGGTGCATACCTAATGGATTCTCTCTATCTTGCGGATTCTCTGGCAAAGGCTGCCTCTTCAGAGACTCTCCAGTCAGACACGCTTAGTACTTATAGTGAGATGTTCTCCGAGTATAAGAGAACTCTTAAACATCTTTGGAGTGTCCCTCCTGTCAGAGACTGGTACTCGAGAAAATATCCTGGTGGTGCTCTCTTTTTTGAAGGCCACAGAAGACAGCAAACTTGCATTTAACGTTTTGTTAGTGGGCACTTGACAGGTCTCTTCTATGAGCACGGACAGAAGGGTTTTTAAGACCTGCATCAAGTGTAGGGCTGTTTAGGTTTCGCCTGATCATATTTTAAACTGTCTTGATTTTACCTTGGACGAGGTTTACTCTAAACCTTTTAATTTCTTGGGCTTTCTGTGAGTACATGGACTTATGGATTTGGTTTAGCATAGCTAGACCATTTCCGGGATCAGAAGCAACAACACAAAATTCTCACAGTATTTTACGATCGTTATATAAAATAAGTGCTAATGCCTTAATGGGGAAGCGAAAAATGCAATTTTAAATAGGGCATTCAGTGCTGCTTTCCTTAATTGATAGAGAACCCATGTCGGAAGTCTTCTAAGAAATTGTTCCACACAAATTATTTCAAATTATTAACAAACAAATTATTAACAAATTATTTCAAATAGGAAAATATTTAAACTTCAAGGATCTAATGATTGAAAAAAAATTGTGCTAAACACAAATAACGCCGAATTTATTGCAATCTTCAACGCTAATGTCTGTTTCTAAGTGGCTGCAGTATATGGGTGCAAATAATTATTATGACAAAACCATTAGAAAAGAGCGCGCAGAAACTGTCCTTCAAATTCACATCGAATCATTTAAAACAAATTGAGAGCAGTTGCGAATCACCCGATTTCATTCGTCTTATTGCGATTTGATTTTCTCACTTTCAAATGTATCTTTTTCATCGACGAAGTTTTCCATCCGAAAGAGGAGGCACTTACATTAAGAAACGCATGAAATGGAGGGAAAATTTGAGCAGGGGGGGGGGGAATAAAAGCAAAATAACGCGACAAGACGATAAAAAATACTCTACAATCCCCCATTACCCGTCATTTTCCCTTTTTTTCAAGACGAGCGAGTTTTAAGATAATCAGTGGAGAGCGAGAAGATAACGGGAACAAAAAAACAAAGATTAAAAAAAATATATATATAAAACTCCCAAAAACTTTTCAATTCGCATTTTGCCGTCGAGACAATTCCATTTTAATAACTGTTAAAAAACATAGAACTCGACGAAATAGCTCTGAAACAAATAAACAAAATAAATAAATATCAAGCGAAAACGCTGCTACAACGCCGCTTTAAAACGTCGACTACATTTCCTTCAATTTAATAAATAAATAAATAAATAAATATCCTTTTTATTTTGCGTTCTTTTCCAAATACGACAGATTACGTGGCGTACATTCATTTGTCTTCATAGAGCACTTTACGGAGACAGGGTGTAGGGGGGTGGTAGGAAGGGGAGCAATTGAACACTGGGGTGGTTGGGACGATGACAATCGAGCCGAAAGTGTCAGCGGAATGAAAACAAATAATAATAACAAAGAAAAAGCCTCATCTGATAGCCTTTACATCTCCCCTCCTCCTAGATTGCCGGAAACTTAATAATCGCTAAAGCGCGCTGTGCTTTTTTGACAAGCCTCGCGCTTTTTAACTGTATTAGTGTTCATGAAAAATCACCTGACTTGTCGCCTTTACGGCTGCTAACTTAATTCGATGGAAAAGCACTTGCCCGAGTTTTTCCGTCCCTCCTTGATGTTCCGTAATGACGCTTCTCGTCCCCCCCCCCCCCCCCCCCCTTCCTCACTTGTGCTATGCCATGTATTCCCAACCCCCTTTTTTGTTGAAAAGAAGGGGGGGGGGCGCACACAAGCATTAAACTAAATGGGTGGGGGTTGTTTTAATAAGAGCTTAAACGATTAAGAGATGGTCACCGATTCCGATTCTATTGAGCTTAACGTGTCGTAATGGATGATTCTGATGCTTGCGCTGATTGTAAGCGGTATTTGGGGTTCAATGATGCCGTACATGCTCTACAAATATTGCATAAAACAAGAACACGTGATGTACATTTACAACAATGGAGTATGACGCAAAAATCTTGTACTGAACTATACAGAAATGGCTTTCGCCTATTTGGTTTAAATTGAAAGGTACAAAATGGCTTACTTAGATGAAATGAATATATGCAGTTATTCCGAAGGGCCAAAAATATCCTACTAACAGCTCTGGAATTTTTTTTTATGCTTTTTAGTTGTCGATAAAAAAGTTGAACTTCTTAGTGTATAAATTTAAAGACCAGTGAGTTTTTAGCTGTTAATAATTGCTAGAATTAAACACATTCTACACTCTTACATTTCCTAATCTTCAGTCGAGAGAAAGATTTGTAATTCAGGTAAGACTCTAAACTGAGTTCATATTTCCTGATGCAGGTCTTTTAGTATTAAAAAGTAAAAACATCACTTTCACTTCATCATCAGGCTGTCTGTAGAAGTATTAACTCTATGAGGAAGATGTTTAAACTCACGAAATTTATTCAATATGTAGTAGAATTTGTAGGTAAATGGGCATAGCACTATAGATTTTAATGATTGCATAATCAACTGTGTGCCAACACTCTATACGTTTCAAAATAGTTCTAGTATATTTAAAGTTAACTTTACGAAATGAAATTACAGTATTGAATGAACGGCAGATTGTATCCCACTGCCTCTTAGACTAGATTTACGGTCTGTTACAGCTTAAGTACAGTTGAGGCCTAATATATGTTTTCAAGATAAACTCTTGCATTACATATCATATTCATAGGGAACTGATGGGAATTCATAACACAAAGAATGGACTTCAAGGTATAAATTTGTGCAGACTGCAACTTAGATTTTAAGAGCAGAGTAGATTTGCTATTAAAATCTGTTGTTGTTGTTGTTGTTACATATGGCCGACTGGAACTTAATCCATACAAGTCTGGCCACTCACCCAACATACAAAAAATATTAAAACACAGGACAACAAAAAAGAAACCACAAGATACGACCCGTAAAACCATTTAAAACCAGTTATAAACAAGCTATCATAATCTATTAACTAGAAGTTCGTATACGTGTAATTAAATTTTTATTGAGACATTGGTCAAAGTTATAAATTACCACATTTATTGTTGAACTGAGTATCCGTTGTCAATAATTCGGAGATAAACTATGATCTGGCTCACAAGAAGAAATTTTTTGGGGTAGGAGGGTGCAATTAGTGATGAGAACATAATTAAGAGCCTTTTTTTTTATAAATTTCCCCAATGTATGAATGGCCGATAGTCTCTCCATTCCTCTCCACCAACATCCCTGGCTAAGAATCTTTCAGCTTGAAAAAGAAAATAACAAGAAACTGCATATTAACAGATATATGTATTTAGAACTATAAAATAGTAAGGTGTTTAATCCTTTATTGTGAGATTAAAAGCTTCAACAGTTTTTCGGCTGTATATTTTCTCCTATTTTTCATGATGCTTGATTACAAAGATTTTGATTTTATTTAATTTTTGTATTAGAGCTAAATTAGTATTATTTATTTATCTGTGGATTTTTTAAAATTTCAGTCAGTCCTGGCATTTGAACACTGTAAGTTCATTTGGCAGCCAACTTGCAAAATTTTGTAGAGAGTATTGTCTTCGTTAAAAAAGCAATTTTTTCCCATGTTATAAATAGAATATGAGCTGTTATGAGTCAATATTAAAAAACTTTTAATTTATCCATATCCTTGGCGATAATACAGTTTAGGAAATCACATAAAAGTTGCATTATATTTTGCAATAAGCAGTTACTTGAATTGACCAATTCTGATAGTTAATTTAGTTGAAATTAAGTTTAGACCTTTAACAATCCTTTTTGGATTTTTTAATAAAACAATTGTATTTCCGAAACGAGTGCTGTTTCCCTTATAACTGTATAATATAACTGATAATTAATTTATCTATTTTGATAAGTAAATATCTGCTGTTTTGTCGTTTGTTGATATTTTTTCACAGCATAATAAACAGGTTAAATATAAAATATTCGTAAAAAGGTAAACACATTTACATCATTTGTTTATATGGTATTTGTATATTAATTTTACCATTCTTTGGAGATAGGCAAGATAAGGGAAGGCAGAAACTGCACAAGTAAAATTATTCTTCACTTTTTTTTGTTATGACATTTCAGTGTAAAAAGAGGGTATTGCTTACATAGAGAGAGTAAACAGTTATAGCTATTCGTATTAAGAATTCTTGAATATTAGTACCAACAGTGCTCATGTTATTTTCAACATGAAGTTTCGAAGAAGTATTGTTTTAAGTAAAGATTAAATTGCCAATTAATACGAAAATCCAAATTTTTTTTTGAAAAATAATTATTTTTATATGCCCTATATATTTAACTAGATGACTAACGTAAAGCTGTGCAATTATATATCACCAGAAAAAAATAATCATAGAAATATGTATTAAAACTCCTCACTTTTTGGCCTCGTCTACCCATGAAATCATATGAAATGTTTTCGCCAAACTGTTCAAGTTTCGGAAAAAAATGAACATAAGTTTTATTGAAAATAACAATCTGTACCTTTAGGCAAATAGAAAAAAAAAACGTATCTTTACTGTGGATATTTCACTAGACGGGGTCAGAATGTCTGGACTGAATTGGGACTGCATATAACGTTCACATAACATTCAGTAAATGTATGTATTTTTAAACCTGATTTTATATAGGTAATAGTTCTTTCTGAACTATGATAATTTGTAGTGTTTTTATCTCATATTAATTTCCTTGCAAATAATTTTATCTATGTTTGTATGCATAATGCAGATGGAACAACGGAAATTTTAAAGAGACGTCTAAGAGAGGTTTAACTAGTATTGAACACTGTCTCAATATTTTAACATACAAATCGATAAAGGAAAAAAAATTCCTTTACTCTGTTTTTTATATGGACTGGTAATTAACTAAAGAACCAAGCGTAATGCCATGCATTTATTTAGAAGAAGCAGAAACACCATCAAAGCAATATTTATTAAAAAATCCTCACAATTTGGCATCGACCTCCATAAACCCTTCGGAATGTTCTCATTTCACCGTTAAAATGCAGTTACTTTTTTAACCGTGTGCGAGCATCATTTACCGCTGAAATCAGTGCAAGCAACACGCCGATCCAAGTGGTCAGTAAAAACCTGCTGCTGCGCTCCCGAATTTACATAATTGCCGTTGCAAAACAGGCAATAATTAGGAGGCCCTCGCCTCTAGTGAACACGTTAAAGAACTGGATCTCGTCGAGTAACGAAGTGCTACGGAGACATTAGGTTTTCTTTGGGGGATTTTTTTTGGGGCGATATAAGCCCCTTTCTTTCTTAACTTACATTAAGCTAATGTCGTTGAAACTTAAATTTTTTGCAGCCCTTTGATAATATTTTTTTTTCCTTCGGTGGCTTCGTCTTAGAGCGAAATCTTAAGTTTCTTTTGGGAGGCGACAGCTGCGCGAGTCATATGAGCGGCAGGGGGGAAGAGTGGCGCAAGTCCGGCTCATGGTGCAGGATCCTTTAAAGATTTGAAGCAATGAGCCGATTACGCCAATAAAAAGAAATTAGATAAACTATATGCTAAAAATTCTAAATTAGATTCCTTTTCTTTGTATTTTCAATTTGAGAGAAGATAGAATTCTGATAACAGGGGCGCCAGTTTCGGTGATAGCTCATTTGCGTTTTAAGTGCGGGATTAGAATTTCATTCCCTTTGATATATTTCTGCAGGTAATAGGATGAGGATAAAGTTTGATAGGGGGACTTTTAGCTACGTCTTATTACTCAAATTTGATCGTGCTCCCGATCTCCTTTCGTCTGAAATGGATAGAAGATCTGACACGTTGGTATATTGCTGTTCTATCAGAGATTCAACACTTCAAATGGTAATGTCCGCAGTAGAACATGTTTTATAAGCTTCAGTGTATTTTAATAAAATAATTATGTTCTTCATTATTATTATAATAGTTCTCTAACATTTAGCATGCTAGAATGGTATAAAGGATAATTTATTCTGATGTTTTTGTTCAAGGTCTTTTAAACAGAAGATTCAAAACGTGGATATTTTTTTTAGATGATAGCTTATTTTAGAACACTAATTTTAAAGAATCATTGAGCTAAAAATCTGTAGATGTAGTCGTAAACTGGTCACACCACACAACTAACAAACCACTAACCCCTAACTTACAATACAAATGAACTTCCAGTTTTAGGTTGATCTAGATATTTTTTCTAAACAAGTATAGGGGAAGTTATAAATATATACAGGACCAAGCATCCATCGTACATACAGCAAATAATATCGTACTCAATTCCCAGTTTAACTTTCTTTACTAAGAATCTAAAGGAAAGTTCTTGGCAGTGTGCTAAATTACTTTCTTTTAGTGAGAGAATTATAACACCTTACAAACAATTGATGTAATTCTAGAAAATTTAACAGGTAGGGATACTGGTTTTATGACCGACATAAATTGAAAGTGTAACACGAGAAAAAATAATTTCTTATCTTAAGCCTTTAATTCTTTTTTTTTTTGGGGTCGTATTTACTGCAAATACACTCAGGAACCAATTTATTATTACCATCTGTAATTTAATGTAAATAAAATATTCCGTCCCGCTGTTGCAGTGAGAGAATTAGATTTATTTGAAAAAGAGACTGCTGACTGATTAAGATATTTGAAGTGTATATCTTGAGAAGGAATGGGTAAAAAATGTGATTTAACAGACTTGAACTGCTTGAACATGGAATGATTGTGCGTGCTAGAAGCAATGGAGCGGATATCAGTGAAACTGCTTTTCTTTTGAAGTTTTCAAGAGAAACTGTTCATGTTTAAGAAGAGAGAGCTTCCAAACAAACTGGATCTCAGGGTAAGGCGCGTAGTCATCACCAGCTACTGGATACTCGAACTGAAAGATGAGTTTCAAGACATGTTCAACCCAACAGAAATGCAACAATACCTCAAATTACAGCTAATTTTAATCAGGGACCAACTCTGAGGACATCTCAACGTACTGTTCGTCGCCAATTACACCGTATCGGGTACTGATGCTGAAGGTTTCCTCGAAAACCTTAGCTGTCTGCTGTTTACAAGATCAACCATCTCTAATTTACACAAGATCACGAGGATTGCACAGTAAATGATTGGAAAAGACTTACATAGTCCGATGAATCATGTTTTGAACTATACCATACAGATGGCAGGGTGCGAATAGAGAAAACACCATGAAAGCATGGACCTAAAGACCATTTTAAGCTTGTGGAGTCAATGTTATGGTTTGGGGATGTTTTTCTGGCATTGTTTAGGCCCTTTAATTCGTGTAAAACAATGTATGGATGTAAAAGAAATTTAAATATTGTCGTTGACCAAGTACATTCAAATATGTTAATGGTTTACCCCACTGCACATGGACATTTCTAGCAGGCCAGTGCTCCATGTAAAGCTTGTATTGTTGTTCCCAGATAGTCTGAAGATAATTACGAAGATTTCTTATTGCTTAGTTGGCTTCCACAGTCACCAAATCTTAACCAAACTGGCATTTGTTGGATGATATCGAAAGGGACCTCAGGCAGCTGAATCCAAGACCACCAAATCTTAGAGAGCTGGAAAGTCCAGTTCATCCAATATGGTCTTAGATTCCTCAAGCAACCTATCAACATCTCATACAGTCCATGCCAGATGGAATCCTAATAGTATTGCAAGCAAAAGTTGTCTCAAAGATGTACTGAATAGATGGTCATAAAAAATTGGCCATTCAGTGTTTGTCTATTAATTGTCAATATAGTAACTACACTTTATGTAAAATATGTAAAATACTCATTATTTTGAAGTCCTCAAAACCGATATTACTAAGTCAAATTTATTAAAACTTATATTAAGTGAACAAAAATATGCAGATTAAGCTTACTGATACATTTATTTTTTTATTAGATGCATAAACAGAAATATATTAAGTTAGAGATTTGAAGGGTAGGTTCCAAAACTATAAAGGAAATATGCGTATACTTGGTTATAGAGCAAAGAAATTTCTAGAAGGGTTAGGATATCTTGAAATACTGTTAGTGATGTTGGTTGCACACCAATCTCATCTCTGTATTCTTTATGAAAAGTATGTTTGAAGTTTGATAACTTTCTGCGTTAAATTATGCCTTAATTCCTCCATTAAGGCATAATTAAGCGCAGTATTTGAAGGGAAATTTCAGCTTATTCTAAATGTTCGATGCACGAGGTAGAATGTTTCATATTTAGGTCTTCTAAAATGAGTGCTAGAGTGTAAACATAAAATTCAAGGAATTTTAAGCGGGGTTTACTGTTAATTTAGTGCACATATCATTCTTTAAAGGGCCTCATGTTATGTAAATCCGAATTGGTTGTATGCGTAGAGTGTTGGGGCCAACTGAACTTTAGATTCTGCTAATAACCATTAGATCGTTTCGCAGGAATGAGGAGCTTATCCCCCTGAATCGCAGACCACTGTTTCGGGCTTTTCCCAAGACGCTGAGTGGCCACGTCTTTAAAACCTATAACGGAGTGCGATAGTTGAATTGATCGGCATTTCTCTTTCCAAGCGTCAGTTGAATTCTCGTCGTAGACTGCTAAAAGTTCTCTCAAACTTATGTCAGCGGTCTTCCGCGATTCCAAGCTCTGTCGTTTTGTTTCACCGGAAAGGTCCTCAATCGGAAGATGTTAAACTTAGCTATCATGCACTGTAAAAACCAAATTCAGATTTAAAAAAAGCTACCTCTTTCAGGGTGTAATGTTCCTTGATGGTGGGTTTACCTGTTTTGTGTATCCCTCTTTTGCATGTTAAATAGATCCTCTTACCCTCCTAAAAGACAAAAGAATGGTTTTTTTTTGTTTCCTAATTACTATTATATACCCTGTGAATAAGTCGTTTTCTTAAACTCCAAGGTCTCACGGCATGTTGCTAGTTGCATGTCACGCCTAAGGACTGGACATACAAGAGCTATGGTTTTTGAGGAAGGCAGAAATGTTTTCCCCTGCTTCATCTGTAAGAGGGAAGAGGTAACTCCAGATCATCTCCTCGTCTGCATGGGAACATGTAAGACCGAACTTTTTTAAACGAGTCCACTTTCCATTGTGGACATCGTTAATTCTCAAGATCTTCCTGTTTTTGTGTAATTATCCTTTGGGGTGATAAAAAAAATCCCTTCTAGTTATACTTTCATATTTTTTAAATGCCCAAAACAGTATTTAATTTTTACACTGCCCAAGCTGTCCCCTTTTTATGAAGAGTCTGATTTCCTATAAATATTTCATGTGGCAAGCATGTTTCCAGAAACCTTCAACCAATTCAGTATCTTAATATCAGGAAATATTGTTCCGAAGGGTTGCTGTTAACAATGAAAGAATGCCTATGAGGAAAGTTGAATCTTTCTGAAAATATTCTCTTAGTCACAAAATGTGTCAAAGAATTAGCAGCCCATGCAGAAAGTTGGAGAAATTTTAATTTTGTAATTTTATAGTCTCCTCAAAATTGAAATTATCAAAAGCGAAGTTTAAACTATTGATTTAAAATTTTAGAGCTCTGAACTAAAATGAAACTTTGTTTTCTAAAAAAAAAGAAGTTAAATTATTTATAAATAACCTACTAACAAAACAATTTGAACGTGGATAAATATTTTTAATTTTATTTTATGATAAAGGCATTTGAAGACATTGGGTTTTGGAAAAGCGCTGTATTTTTTTAGGGATGTGGGGGGGGGGGGATCCCATGGTTTTGAAAGCTGTTTAGCTTGCTGTTATAAGTTCTGCAAGCATCCGCTTGACTGATAAAAGAAAAAGATTTCTAAGAACTTTGCCCGAATGATGATCAACCTATTTCCTTATCTGTCTTGATGCCACCTTACCAAGATGCATGTAAATCCTTTCTCAATGTGGCACGAAGTAACAAGATTCCTCCCCATGTTAATCTTCTATTATAATTTCAGGTACCTCAGTGCAATGTTTTTGAAAAGAAAATGAGACGAGGACTTGTAGGGTAGTACACACAACTCCTGCCATTCTTAATCAAAACTGGTATATACGACAATAGATTTTTCTTTAGATCGAAAATCATATTTTTTTTTATCTATGAATTGATCCGTCTCATTTGCATGGGCACCAATAACCGAATGCACCGAAGTTCAAGTCTCGGCTAAGGCATGGGAGTAAGGCCTTGTTCACATTGCATCCGGAGGGGAGAGTTGCGTTCCTCCGTTGATACCGGAACTGTTGACATGGACTCTGATTGGTTTAACATATGACGTGGTCATTCCGTTGAGTTCTGTGATAGGTTAAAAATTTTAACACTGACGCTACGTAACGCTCTGTGAACAGTGTGGACAGGGCTTTACTTTGTTGTGCGTAGGCAAAATGTTTTAAGAATAAGTACCTGCCGCACTGAAGAAAAAAACATCCATTCCTGAGAAAAATCTTCTTTGTTCTTTTCTCTGTTGAGTATTATGTCTACATATTAGAGTAGATATCGTACTCATTGTTATAATTTGTGAGACGTTGAATTATTCTTCCTAAGTGTAAAATTGTAGAGATGACATAAATCAATATTAACTACCGTTCATAAAATTATCACTTAATTAAACTGAACTTTGAAGCATGGAAAATCTTTTTTTCCCCGTAGAAGGCGGTGGGTTACTTTAAAAAAAAAAAAGGCATCATCAGCAGAACTAATTTGAAAGATATTGACTTTCATCAAAATATAAAATTTCAAACAAAATTAAAAATTTCCAATTTTCCGTCTTTTTCCTTTTAACAGATATTTTTAGTCTATTTATTTTATCTATTATATGATAAACACTATCAAAGATATTGCAAGACCAATTTTGTGTGTAGCTCTGGGAAAACACCCGACACAAAGAGATAAAAGGAGTCCTTCATGGATGCTGGTCTAAACCTGTACTTCAGCATAAAACATAGATGTTCAGGTTAGATAACTCGGTCTTGTATATTTTTATGGTCTATTATTAGCGCTTGAATCAAACTTCTATTTTCATGTCTCAAGTTTAGAATAATCCCAGAATGCTATCATTATTTTAAATATATTTATTATTGTTTTTAATTTTACATAATTTTTTTTCATTTAGTCTAATTTAATTAAATCATTTAAAATTTAACCTACAGTTTCCAAATTCCTGGTACCAATTAGTACATTTTTTTTCAATCTCATTAATCTAAGTCTTCTCTTTCATTGCTTGAAAATAAGACCTTCCACTGAAGACATTTACACATTTTCAGCTTCGTATAAAATGAAAAAATCAACACGCAATTGATTCTGAACGTCCAACTATGTCCTTATTCTGGCGATCTGCTGGAGAGAACCCTATGTACCGTTATAATAGTTTATTTAGCAGGAGTAGCAACAACGAGGAGTTTCATTCCTTGAACATTTTTTTTGCTGTTGTTGTTGGTGAAACTAAAATGTTTTTGACTTCGATTCACTTTTACGTAGCCCATTGTATAGCCAAGTGATATCCTTGCAATATCTCTTCAGAAGCAATTTATTTTTACTTCATTTACACATGTAGCGGCTACTGAAGACGATTTGGGGACGAATGAAGCTAGCTTTCTTGTATTCTCCCTAACAGTATTAATTCTATTGACAAGTGATTTAGTAACATATATATTTTAAGCATTAGTTTTCAACACATTTACTTATACACACACACAGATATATATATATATATATATATATATATATATATATATATATATATATATATATATATATATATATATATATATATATATACATATATATATATATATGTATATATGTATATATATATATATATATATATATATATATACATATATATATATATATATATATATATATATATATATATATATATATATATATATATATATATATATATATATATGTATATATACCATAAGTATTTGCACACCTATGATAGAAAAGAACAACAAAATTTATTGTTAGTCAATAGTTTGTAGAGCCTCCACGAGAGGCAATTACAGCCTCAACCCTCCGGGGCATGTTTTCCACTAGTCCTTGAATGACGGCTAGATGTATTTTCTTCCACTCGGCTTGGAGAAGACATGTATGTTCCTTCACCAATTTTGGATGGTTGTTACACCCTTTAATTCGTCGAGCCAACTCGTCCCAGAGGTTCTCGATAAGGTTGAGGTCTGGGCTGTGGGCAGGTCAGTCCATTTGATTAACCCTATTGTCACCATACCAATCCATGGTGGACCTCGCAACATGACAGTTGGAGTTCTCGCCCTAGAAGTAACATGGATCCAACCCGTAAAACTCCCACAATGTAGGAAGTACACTGTCATCCAAAATAAAGCAGTAGGCGTCGGCGTTGAGTTTACCATGAATTGGGACCAAAGGTCCCAGTCCATACCAGGAGAAATATCCCCAGATCATAATTCCACCTCCGCCGAACTTTACTGTAGGCACAATGGATTCTGGTAGGAGGACATTCTCTAGGTACAGTTCGTTCTTCTATCGTTCAGATGGCAAGACCCTGCCATCTGAACGATTGAGGGGGAACCTAGATTCGTCGCTCCAGAGAACCCGTTTCCACTGATCTACGGTGCACTCTCGACGTGCTTTGACCGAGCAACGTGGTTGTACTTTGTGATCAAAGGCTTATGGGCGGCAGCACGACAATGAAAACCAAGCAGATGTGCTTCCTTACGAAGATATTCATCGAAACAACACTCCCGGATGCCTGTTGAAACTCCTGGAGTATGTGGGCCATCGATTGGGTGCGGTTCTTCCAAATTTCTCTGGACAGCCCGTCGGTCTCTATCCCCCAGTTTCTATGGTCGGTTGATTCAGGGCACATTCCGACAATCACCGCTCACCTTCCATTTCTGAATCACATAGGCCACTGTCGATTTTGAGTAATTCAGCTCGTTAGACATGTCCCTTAAGGATCGTCCATTTCTGTGATACCCGAGATTACACCCTTCTCGAAATCAGATAACTCTGCACGTTGGGGCATCTTGCAAGCGACTAATGCCAATTTTGTTCCCTACACGATGTTTAATGGCGGAGGGCGTAACGTATGTCAGGACAGCAGATTTTGTTATTTATATGGGTGTCCAAATAGTTATTGGTAGATAGTGTGTGTGTATATATATATATATATATATATATATATATATATATATATATATATATATATATATATATATATATGCTTGTATGTTTGTGTGTATGTTCATAAGTGTGTGCTCATGTGATAAATAAAAATTTTAAATAAAAGTGCTGCTCGTCTAAATTACTAAAAACTACTATATTAACTTCTTAGAACTTTGGAGATTAACAAAGCGCGGTAACTGCCAACTTAGATTGCCTTAACACTTAAAAGAGTCTTAAGGCTCTAAGTTCTACCTTCGATTTGCAAATTTGATTTGGAAATATTCCAATATTTCCTGGGGTGTTTTCATGCTGTCATTCTCAGAAAACTGTCATGCAAATGTGTGGTTTATTAATAATTGAACTGCTTGCTATAGTGATATCTAATCCAAACATGAAAACTGGGAAGTGTTGATGCTATGTCAGCAATATCAGAGAGGCGAAATTTGGATGTCCCAGATTAGCACTCATAGCCAGCATAAGAACAATTTCATTATGAGAAAATGTCACAATCTGGGAAACATTTAACACAGTTAAGTGCTACGGTGAAGGAAAGGAAATCAAAACTGGAAAAATTCTAAGTCAAAAATGCTCATCGGAAAGAGTTTTAGAAAGGGAATTTTAAAGTGAAATTCATATTCATGTATGAGGAATTATTATTATATAATTTCAAGTACGTATATATATACATACACACACACGTGTATGCATGATAATAATACTACATGGGTTGAAAAATCCCGGGACTCGCCACTAAATGACATCCGAAATGAAATTTCCATATAATGTTTTATTAGTACTAACCATCAAAAGACTGCAGTCAAAGTTTCATGACATGTCGGCCATTACAGCCCAAAAAATATTACAGCACATCTGCTCAGTCGAAAACAACCACTTGTCGATGGTTTAGCGAGTTTAAAAATGGTCGTACGAACACCGATGATGCCGCCCGTTCTGGACGTCCAATTGAGGCAACAACTTCAGAGAACATCAAAAAAGTCCACCGTATTGTTTTGGAAGACCGCAAAGTGAAAATAAAGGAGATAGCTGGCATAGTAAAGATATCAACAGAATGGGTGAGACATGCATGAGTATTTAAATATGAAAAAGCTTTGTGCGGGATGGGTGCCGCGTTTTCTAACAATTTACCAAAAACAGCAACGTTCCGATAATTCAGAGCGTGCTTTGGCTATAAAAGCGTAATCTAAACGGGTTTTTCCACCTATTCGTAACAATGGATGAAACATGGATCCATTACTGCACACTTGTATCAAAAAGAGAGTCTACAGGGTGGTTGGAAGCTCGAAAAAGCCGACCATAGCGACCAAAGATGCAACAATCGGCTGGTAAGGTCTTGGCCAGTATTTTTGGGGATGCACGTGGCACAATATTCATCGACTATCTTGAGAAAGTAAAACAATCACAGGAGAGTATTAAGCAGCATTATTGGACCACTTGAAGGACGATATCAAGAGAAAAAAAAGGCCGCACATGGTGGAAAAAAAAGTGCTGTTTCACCAAGACAATTCACCGGCTCACACATCAGTGAAAGCTATGGTAAAATTGAATAAATTAAAATACGAATTGCTTCACCATTCCCCGTATTCGCCAGATCTGACCCCCAGCGACTATTATTTGTTTCCTAACTTGATGAGATGGATTCAGGGGAGGATAATTTCTTCAAATGAGGATGTCAAATGCGAAACTGATGTGCATTTTGATGCTCTTGACAAATCGTACTATATGAAAAGTATTTAAATATTAGAGGACCGTTGAAATAAGTGTACCGCTCTTGAAGAAAACTATGTTGAAGGATAAAATCGATTTTTGACGAAAATATGTTTTTTTCATTGCTAGTTCCGGGATTTTTCACCCCATGTAGTATCTATGCGTATTTGTATACTTGTATGAGTTCTTTCAGCTGCTCATGCATTGTATATTGATAACATTTGTGATCTTCGAAACCGAATGTCGGGTCTATGTACTACACAGTTCCTATCACACTTCTCAGAATGACCAGTTTCATTTATACAGTATGCTAATCTTGCCTCACTGTTTTAGGGCCAGATTTAGCTCATGTAAATCAAATGCTCAGGGCCTTCATTTACATCTCCTTTTTCTCAGATGCTCCCCGCTCTAAGTACACTACCAAATCTCGACTTAGACCCTTTTCGATCTGTATTTCGCGACAGAAACGGGGGCTGTGCGGGCGTCATTAGGCCGCGGCTGAGCTGTGTCATGGTCATTACGCCCCTTCCGCTTCGAACCCCGGCACAAGCCAATCAATGTAACGCCGCTCGCGCGCCACATTATAATGTCGCTCCCTCTTCTTCTGCATGCACTGTAGTTTTTATCCTCTCTGTTCGAATCCGTTTTTCTTTTGTTTATGAAAGGAATCCAGAAGAAGAAACTGTTTTTTTTTTCATGATGGCCGTGTTATATATCAAGAAATAAAATTTTTATTGTTTTTGGTTTTTATATTCAGTTATGTTTTGTCATAGGAGAAAATAATGAAAAATAGTGTGTGCTTAAATCCAACCAGTGTGCAATAAATTCGATGAAGGCTGTCAAAAATTCATTGAATTTTTTTCTTAAATTCCTCAAAAATTCAGATTTTCTTTTCAAATATTTTCTATTACGTTTAACCTTATCTGAATTACGTCATTCATTGGAGGTCCAATAGGATATAACTTCTGCACGCTCCAAGTCTGAGCTGAATAATATATAAATAATATAATATTCCTTCAAAAGTAAACACCTACACCTACACACACATACGAGTATGGGTATGTACTCTAAAGTTAAAAGCCACGGAAGAACAATAATTTTACTGCAAATGGGGAACAAGCTTATTCTGGGAAATTTCAAGTTGTAATCACCAGAAATAGTGGTTTCTCCTCTGATTTTGACTATTTTATGTCGACCGAGAAGTCTCGTCTTTAATATCCATGAACAGTAATTTTCAAAATCTGTAGCAGAGAGTTAATAGCGTCTTTACAGTATTATGTTGTTACTTTTGGTGATTTTGTCTTAACGTGCGGTTTTTGTCAGGGCAAGCAAATTCTTTTGAGGATAAAATTTCTCCTAAAAGGTCTTGCAATTATTAAACTACTTGTGTGTTTCAAAACGTTTTTTCAAGGAGAAACTTTTATAATATTGAAACCAGAAATACAGGGAATAAAGGAGTTTCAGGATGCTTTTAAAATCCAAAACAATTGGATAAGTAATTTTATACATCGTCACCTGATTGCAAGAACTAGGCAACTCGATTCTTCAAGTTTTTGAAGATCTCAAATGTCTACTTCTTGCAGTGAGGAATTACTCGTCGTTCTGTTTGTCTAATTATTACACTAGCCAACTGATAGCATTTGGTTACCAGCAAAGTGAGTTGTCTAGTTATTGGATTCAATTCTTATGTAATTTAGCTAAAAACAGCCAGACATCTCAAAGATAATTTTTTTTTTTGAGTAACCTAGTTCTTGCAGTCAGGTGACAAAAGCTTTATATAATCATTACGCAAGTTTGCAAAAACTCTCTTTATATAAGACACCCCTTTAAATTTACTGAGGTATAAAAATCTTAGGAGAAAATGAAAGATCTGAAAGCAACTAGAAAATGTTGGTAGAATTTTTATCTGTATTTTTTATTTTAATGTTGCTTTAATTGTGTACTTATGTCAATTCATTTGGTTCGAGGAACTCCTTGACTAGATTTGCAATTAACAAGCTTTTGGTGAAGAAAAAATTATATAGAAAAAACTCCATGTGAACGAATTCCATGTGTATGTAATTAACATCCTTACGTGAATTTCAGATAGATCTGGATGGGAGTATGAAATACAGCTGGTTTCTCATGTCTAAGACATAAAAAAAGTGTTAAATTTTCCTTTTAGTCAGTTCATTTGAATGATTTGTTACAGTATTAAACAGCACAGAGAAAATCAACTTTAATAACTAAATGCAACAAATGATGAAAGAGTGAAAAATGCTTATTTTTTAAACATACGCTTATTTTATCACAGTTATTATTCAAAATACTTAGAGAAAATAAAGTAAGTTATGATTTGAACAATAAAGTCCGACTGTAGATGAAGAGATATAAATGTTATGATCTACTGTAAGTTTAATCTTACAATTTTTATATAATTCTGCTTTCATACTTGTAGAGAATAAAAATTATTAACGGAGCACAACCCAAAAGTTTTGAGAATTCACTTAAAGCAGATCAAAAGATTTTTATATTTAAATGCAATTATCACCTTAAAGTGTGTTTATAGAGATATATCAATGCTATAACTGTGATCCCCAAAAACAGAAAAAAGCACAAATTGTAAATAAAGTACGTAAATAAAATTACAGTTTGTGCTTTGGTTGCGAGTTACCAATAAAAACATACTAGTATTTAGAAATATGATTGTTAGTTACTTAATCTAAGCATAGACGAAAGCGGGGGAAATGTTATGATGAGCCGTTTATTTAAAAGTAATTCAATTAGAATTCAGTTAACTTTTTTTCGGTAATAATAACGGAACAAATAAGGAGAGATAGGTCAAGTTAGTGAGTAACTTTAATTTTTTTAATGCCACCCCTCATTTTTAAGGTTTGTGACATCACGAAAACGTTGTGTTTGTTGTGAGACTATAACATTACACTTACGTTGCATCCGTGTCACATTATGCAGAAATGTTCATATCAGGAACTTATCAGTGATGTTGCATTTTTAATGGCACTGAGCCATCCGCCTAGACACGACACTACACGCATACATAGTGATTCCTTTACAGGCAACTAACATATTTTGAACACCTAAGTGTTGTCACTGCGTCATTGCAAAGAAGAGTTACATTTTGTCCGCTAAAATTGGAGTTGGCCTTTTCGTCACAACTGTGGTGTGACATTCGTAACGTGATGCAAAATCACATCGACGTTTCTGCTAAAATGTTTTCTGAGCTAGAAAAGTTCTGTTATCCATACACAGATGCGAAGCGGTAATACATTTTGTCTTTTTTAACCGTTTCCGGTTTTGAAGACATACGAGACATTTCGAATCGTGACTTATCTACTTATTTTGAAAAACTAACTAGAAGCAAAGGATTAAAGTTCTGCCAAACTTTTGTATCTAAGGCTCATGAGTAGGGATACGTAATTTTCGTATTTACGAAATAGATGCGAATAATTGCGAAATTTGGCGATATGAACGAATAAATGCGAAAATTACTTTTTACTATTACTTTCCGGCAAAAACTAGGTGATAAATGGCCTTTTAAGCTAAATTAGGTAATAGTAGTAATAATTTATTAACATAATTGCTTATATAAGACCATCCATGGTCTTTAACTGAGAGATCTCACTCTCGAAATTTGCTTATTACTTTACTTACTGCTGAAGACTTTAGGAAGAGAATATTGAGACTACTGCAATGTTGGCTTTTAACTAAGAATTCCGATACTTTTACCTAACCAAATAAGTAAAATTGTGATTTTTTCTAATAAATGCGAAATTTTTGAGTTTATGTATTTTTTATGAATAAATGCAAAATTTTATACATTGTGATTTCTTTTTTTTTTTTGCGAAATTTCGATATTTTTTTTGCGAAATTTACGTACCCCTACTTATGATGCACATTTTAAACAAATAAACTTTTCCCTTTTCAAGAATTTTCATAGTGGTTGCAACTTATTTTTATGCTTTTGCACACACACACATATATATATATATCATTTAATTTCACCTCCAATAAGAGACCATCATAAACGGAAATTTTTGTCTTTACGTTTATAAGGAACTCCTGAGTTTAAAACACGAGTTTAAATATATTAACCCATCTTGGTTTTTTTATGAAATAACTGTTCCGCCGAAGCATAATCTCCTGACTGCCAAATTTTCTCAAGAATAGAGTCATTTCGTCGTCCATCGATTCCGCGACTTAAGATTAATTTTTTCGGAAAAATATCATTTCCCCGCATTTCTCCCCACGGTGAAGCGTCAAAGACTAAATTGCCGTTCGAACTTTTCAGTACTTTTAAAAGTCACCCCGGATCTTGGAATCTCTGGTGGCCACGGAACTAAAGAACTGCGACAAAAGACAGCAGAAACTTTTCCGATGGCTTTTGTCGCTCATTAGTTGACGACAATTAGCGAAAATTGGCGCTCATTTGGGGGCTATTTTCATTAGGGGCATATTTTCTGGAGTAACTATTCCCGAAAACTGTTCGGCAAAAGCAAAAGATTCTTCCGCCCAAATGGCAGCCGGCATGAAATAAGAAAGCGATTAAGGACAATCAGGGCAAACGAAGAGTCTCCACGGTTAAGTGCTTCGAAAAGGAAAAAAAGAAGCGCGAAGAGGTTCATTAAAACGCTCGAGATAAAGTTGAATTTAGTTAAACAGTGATTTGCTTTTTTGCACACATTTGTGCTGTTTGTTGTGTCAGGGTACTTTTAATAACACATTTAAGCATTAATTCTCATTTTATGGTCTTTGAGAGGGTATTTTGTTGATTTGTTTCCGAATAGTTTTTACCTAATATAGTTTACCTCTCTTAACTTATTTTTCAGACGAAAATTTTTAACAGTGAAGTCCGATGTTACTCCAATGTAATTAAAAATTTAAAATACGAAATTTTTAAAATACGAATACATTTAAAAATATAATGAATGTTTTCGAGAGCTACAAAATCAGATAAATCTGCCTATCGAGAACTGTTCCTGAAAAAATAAGATACGAGCGTTTCATAAACTTCAAACTTCACGGATGGAAAAGTTATTCTAATAAACTTATGTCATTTGATAACATAAATTTTGATTATTTGTTAAAAATAAATTTAAGATGCTTTCAATAAAGTTAAATAAACAATCTGACTGAAAACGTCTAGTGCATTGAGTTATTTAAAAAAAAATAACTGTTTTTTTTTGTTTGTTTTGAGCGGTACGGTCAACTTTTTGCTACACGAGGGCTAATTAGACCGGGACCTATTGCTTAAAGCCGATTACGAACGGCTACAAACATCCATGTCAGTTGTGGGACTCGAACCCATAGACTCTTGTATTGAAAGCCAGCGCCCTGTCCATTATTTGGAATAACTTTAAGCATCCCATTATAGAGGACAAATGGGATGCTTAAAGTTATTCCAAATAATTAAATCATTGCTCCAGACATTTTATGATACTCTTTGAAAAAGAAAATGAATAAAAAAAATTTAAAAAGAAATATAAACTAAAGATCCAAACTAACTGTATGGTGATTAGCCAATCAAGCTTCCGACCTGTTGACATGGGTTCGAATTCCGATTGAGTATAGTTTTTCCTGTGTTGTCCCTTATGCGCTGTAACATTGGTTCCCTTACTGGGATTTCTCATGAAATATCCAATAGAAAGTGATGTTTAAGGGAAAATGTCCTCCGTATAAATGCTTACAGCATTGGGAAAGATACTTGAATGCTCATCAGTTGTATTAAAATGTATATTTTAAAAATTTATATAGAAAATCACGTATTTTTATTCCTTAGAGTAGAAAAGAAAAAATGAATTATATCTAAAGCTAAAAGCAAGGAAAAGTAATTATTAAAAAATAATGTATGGAAAGATGTCCGGTAAAAATGTAACATCCTCTTAAATTATCAGGTTTTATTTCCAAATAGTAAAGGTGTAAATTAGTTCTTTTAATGAATGTTCAGTACCCTATGAACGTGTTAAAATCGTGCCAGTAAATACAACTTACATTTTTTACAGCAAACTTACTTCTACGTTCAGTCTGTACACTAGAAACACACACTTTCAATATATTCAGCAGTCCATTAAATTTTTGGTAGTAATTTTCCTAGCCGATTGTGTCTCAAAAATCCCCCCCCCCCCCCACCAAACGGAAATTTATAAAATCTCTGATGAAACTTAACAATGTATGAACGTTACCTACAGTGGTGTAAAAAAGGTTCTTGGTTAAATAACATTGATTAGATAGACGGAAAACATTGGAGAGGTAATTAGTCAATATATCCTTTACTTGCAAACCACATTTATTGTATTTAGTAAATATGAGTTAACTTTCTTCAAACTGAGATACATACTATAGTGATAAGGAAATAATACAGTGGGGTCCCGATAATCTGAAATGATTGGGACCAGACCCTTTTGGAATTAACGAATTTTTCGGATTAAAATAAACTTTACATAATAACGTGTGATTACATAAATATTATATATTACGTGTGATTACACAGTTTATTTTGCAATATCTCCAAAAAGTATTTGGACATCCATGCAAATGACGATATCTTCGGCCTTGATATACGTCACGCCCTTCACCGTTAAATATCGTGTAGGAAACAACATTGACATTAGTCGTATGCAAGATGCCACGAAGTGCAGAGTTCGAGATCTGATTTTAAGAAAGGTGTAATCGCCGGGTATCACAGAAATGGCCGATCCTTAAGGGACATATCTAGCGAACTGAAATACCCAAAATCGATAGTAGCCTATGTGATTCAGAAGTGTAAGGTGAGCGGCGATTGTCGGAATGTGCCCAAGTTGGCAGAACCACGAAACTGGGAGATAAAGACCGACGGTTGCTGTCCAGAGAAATTCGGAAGAACCGCACTCAACCGAACGCCCAAATACTGCAGAAGTTAAATAAACAGGCATCCGGGAGTGTTGTTTCGATGAATACTATCCGTAAGAAATCCCACCTAGTTGCTCGGTCAATGTGGTGCAAAGCGCTTCGAAAGTAGACCGTAGATTAATAGAAACAGGTTCTCTAGAGCGACGAATCAAGGTTCAACCACTACCTCCGGGTGGTAGGGTCTGGAGCCTGCCTGGAGAACGCCTCCTCCCAGAATGTATTGTGCCCACAGTAAAGTTCGGTGGAGGTGTAATTATGGTCTGGGGGGTGTTTTGTCTTGTATGGATTTGGACCCTTGGTCCCATTTCATGGTAATCTCAACGCCGACGCCTACTGCACTATATTGGAGGACAGTGTGCTTCCTACATTGTAGCAGTTTTACGGGTTGGCCCCTGTTACTTCCAGGAAAACAACGCCAGCTGTCATGTTGCTATGTCCACCATGGTCTGATATAGTGACAATGGGCTTAACCGAATGGACTTGCCTGCTCAGAGCCCAGACCTGAACCCTATCGATAACCTCTGGGACGAGTTGGATCGCCGAATTAAGGGGTGCAATAACCATCCAAAATCGGTGAAGGAACTTACATGTTTTCTCCAAGCCGAGTGGAAGAAAATACCACTAGCCGTCATACAAGGACTTGTGGAGAGCACGCCCCGGAGGGTTGAGGCTGTAATTGCCTCTCGTGTAGGCTCTACCAACTATTGAATATGAATAAATTTTGTTTTTCTTTTCTATTGCAGGTGTCCTTATACTTATTGGTAGATAGTGTTTAACATCTGTCAAAACATAACCAAATCTCAGGACGAAATGGGTGATAAGAGAGCGGAACGCCGCTGCCTAGTACAGTACAATAGAGTGTAAGTTATTCTAACAATACGTCACAGTGGTCAACAGTTGGATAAGTGCAGCCGGATGGAGGAGGAGGGGGGGGCAATTGATACGCCCTTTCTCACAGACAGCCACAGAGTCGTTATTGTTAGTGTCAGTTTAGCATTAGCATAAACACTTTATTCTACTGTGTCCTACTTTATTATACTGTTGTCTAACTTTGATCTTTCTTGTAATTTTCAGAATTATACGTTATATTGCTTAGTATCACTGTAATTTTATTGTAACCTTAGTTCTTTTTTAATTTTGGTTTCGGATTAAGCGGACTTTCGGATTATCGAAGTTCGAATTATCGGGACTCCACTGTACAAATACTTTTAATGGTCTGAGTCCTGTAACGTATATACCGGGTGGTCATAAAGAAGCTTTGCCGATATAGCGGCCGTTCCGTTTAACCTATCGAGATGAGATTTCAGATATCGTTATTCAGATGTATGTGCTCGGAATTCTGAGAACAGCAACAAAATGGTGCTCACGTTTACAGTTATAGGTATAGAAACTCGAAATTTTCAAAAGCAACGCCCACTTTTTCCCGTCGCAAAGTGCTCAGCGCATGCGAAAACCCTAAAAAGCGTTTGAACAGTACGTGTATCACTAAAAACGGACGCGTTATGCACGCACAAAAACAGCTCTGCGAACGGCCAAGAAAGACACGATCGGGGCGCACGGAGGAAATTTCTATATGACAGAGGCTAGAACCAATCACAGAACGCCGTTCGCCAGATATTCAGTGTAGAAAACCGATAAAAAGCTCTCTGATCGTGTTTTTGTTAGCCATTCGCAAAGCTGGTTTTTTTTTGTGCGTGCATAACGCGTCCGTTTTTTGTGATACACGTATATATATATATATATATATATATATATATATATATATATATACATACCGGGTGGCCATAATTAAACTGACAATGCTCACAGTGTTCTGTAGCGCGATCTATTTGCGAGAATGACGCCACATTTTGTAGGAAGATTAAACAAGACGGGAGACGAAGGATTCCGCGAAAAAATAAATTAGTTCCAAAAGTCACCGCTAGGGGAATATTTGGCGCTGTGTAATAGAAAATAGAGTGGCAGCAATATTGTCTGGTCCTCTGTCGACAATCGCTGTGGCAACTGCTTCGATTGTATCCTGTGGTACAGGTTTTCGTCCTCTGCCGGACTGAACCTTCAGAGAACCTGTTTTCTCAAACGTCGCAACCATTGCTTTTAGCCCATTAACTGACACAGGACCATTACTTTTATGCATTTTTTTGTGCGTTCTAAAAGCACGAAGAGCGGCTGACGCGTTGCACTGGTTGAGGTAAAAGAATTTGACCAGTAACGCACGCTCGACTAAAGAAGGAGACATTGCACATAAACTTTCAATCCGATTGATTCGAAACGTAACACATTGCCTATTAAAACCGAAGCAGCTGGCACTGTGCCAATGGATGTAACGTGAAATTTGAATAAAGAACTTCTTCTTCTGCTCAGCGTACGTGATATTGCAGATCACGAGACTTTATCGGTGTTTATGTAGATTTTACGCTTTTTTAAAGTGTTGCCATATTGCACTTGAACTAAATAAGAAAATGTGCATAATAAAAGGTAATTTTATTCCGTATTAATTTGCATTCGTTAACACTCTATTTTCTATTACACAGTGCCAAATATTCCCCTAGCGGTGACTTTTGGAACTAATTTATTTTTTCGCGGAATCCTTCGTCCCCCGTCTTGTTTAATCTTCCTACAAAATGTGGCGTCATTCTCGCAAATAGATCGCGCTACAGAACACTGTGAGCACTGTCAGTTTAATTATGGCCACCCGGTATATATGTATCGATCGAAAAGTACACACAGTGGCAAGATGCGGGTCTCACAGAAATACACAGATAAACATGAGAATTTTTTAGAATAAGAATAATAAGACTTTTAAAAAAGTAATGTGAATTTTTTTTCCACACAAACAAAATTTTAAAAAAAAACCGAGTAACTAGAGTTCTTGTACTCACGTAGGCTCATCACACAACTCGCTTCTGTTACGGTTAATAAAGCCATTCAATGAGTTTTTTTTAACTCGCAATGGCAGGTAAATGTACTCGTTTTCGGAACTGTGTCATAGGAACCGTTTTCTAATGTGGGTTGTATAACTCGCCAAAGCAAGTTTTAAAATGCAGTGGATTTCGACCCCGTGGATTTCGTTCCCCAGCTCACTTTTTTTAATTATGTACCAGGATAAGGTTGATGCAAAATCTAACATTTCAATGATTTTAACGATTCCTCACTTCCCTATAACCCCGCATAATGGGGCTTGAACAGGCCCCGTATAATGAAAAAAAGACTCTTAAAGAAACTTAAGAATCTCGAAAATGAAAAAAGGCAAACATAAGAATCTCGGTTGAGAGAGATAAGACCAAGAGAGTTATATTGACGCAAATCACAGCCGGTGTCTTGCGTTAGATTTTATACAAAATCATCCGTCAACAAAACGCTGAAGATATACTTTCAATAAAATATTTTGCTTACATCCAATCATTACGGAGGGATAGCATCTTAAGAGTAACAGTGAAAGAGAGATAGAAAAACCCTACAATCTTAGTTAAGATAGGTTTTTGTATCTTTTTAACAGAACGTTGAAGAAAATGAAATCAATTTTTGCATAAACGAATTATAAAAAACAGTCTAAAAATTTTTTTAAGAATATTTGCATTATATCTGATGAAAAGTATTTAAAAAATGTATGTAACCTTACCTGCATTTAAAACAAAGTTTCAATATTCTTATAATTGTGCTTGTTGTAGTTTATTGATACAGAAGGATTTGAAAATAAGTAAGCCAATTTTTACTAAACTTGCTGACACTCATATGTATAATTTACAACGATTATACTTTTTAGGGAAGTATTTGTTGTAAATAAAAGTAATTTTATACGTCTGTTTCACATTTTAACGTAGTACTGAATTTACTAACGATAAAGTTGGCACTGACTGAAAATCCATGCCATTTCTTCTTTTCTTCTGGGTATATTTAATTGTATCTCCATGTAAGGAACACAAAATATTATTTTTATGTGTGTGTACATATTTTATGCGGCAAGATCTTGATGGAATTTATTTTGGAAGTGCGTACCCCCCTGGATGTGTGAATATTTTAGCACTGTTAACTCACTTTCTAATTCCATTCCCTATGTTTATATATATATAAACATAGATATATATAAACACCCCCCCCAGATATATAAAAATAGATATATAAAAATACATTATATATATATAACCCCCCCCCCCCCATAGGAAGCGATGTTGACTCACCTATAAGGTGCTCCCATAATAAAGTAGCCAGTAAAATAGCGGTGAATAGAAAAAGGTGAAGGTCTAACGACAAGTACCTCCGCATTAGACAGAGAAAAAATTCTCTGTTATGTATCCATAACGCGATTTTTTAATCTAATTAAATATTTTCAATCAAAATGCTTTACGTAATTATTTTTGCTTACCAGTACTGAAGAATCTGACGAAAAGACGAGGAGACACCCTTCGCGACTATTCGCGATTCCGTTACGCGACCCCATATGTTGTCGCGACTCACAATTTAAGAATCCCTGCTTTAGATGATTGGTCTTTGGATATGGAGGCATTTCTCCTTTAATTAACAGATAATCTCCTAAGTTTATGACGAAGGAGGCCATAACCAGAAGGAAAACAAGTTTTTAACGAGAAGTCAGAATAAATATTTATATTCAGTTAATATTTGCGAGGGATGTAAATGTAGAAAGACTGACGTGACCTTCATTCTGAATTTCCTTTGATTTGTAAATATGCCGTTCAGTTTGTTTCTTCGTTATTTCCGTAGGAAATTTACGGCAAAGTTTCATGATTTTGAAGATCACGTGTGACGATTGCTTATACTGTGAACTATACATATGGAAGCATATGTATTTATGAGAGAGAAACCAAATAAGTATATCAGATGGAAATTCTGAATCAAATTAAATCTTCTTTTGACTGTCACATAACTAAAGCTTATAGTCTATTTAACTTTCAGTTTTTACAATCAGCATATTAAATGATATAAAACATTTAAATTCACAATAAAAAACTCAAAATAGTTAATAAAAACAGTATGGGATTTTATCGTATATATAATATATAAGGGTGTACATGTAGTTTAGAGAAATAATATAGTAATATTGCTAAGCATTTTAATCAATCTCGTCTAATTAAAGAACAATTCAAAGAATGCACGTTATTAAGAATTGAAAAGATTAAAAACTTCTTTATTCCGTATTAAAAATCAAAGTTTCGGCAGTAGCTATTACTATTTTTTTTCCTCTTAGAACTGCAAAATGAACCCCATCTCATGATCTCTAATAATCATTAAATTCCCTCAAACACTGATTAGGTTTATGTCTTTTTGACTCAAATTGATGTTCCCCCGAACCAAATGAAGAGACATCTGATACGTATTTAATTGCGGAAAAAACTTCTTTCTATACTGGACTATATCAGCATTCTTAATGTCTCCGGATTTCATAATATTTTTTTCTGCATTAAATTTTTGAATATAATTAGGGGGTTTATTTGCACAGATCATTAAGATGGTGAGATAAATATTAATTAAGCACTTCATTTCCGCAGCGACTCTCTAAAAATTCCATTTGTTTGTTTATTCCTTCTTCTTTTTTTTTTACTACACCATTAAAATATATTTCTGAAGTCATTCGGTGTTTATTTGTAAAAAGATACAATCACCCAATGCTCCAGCCAATTAAAGTGAAGAACCAGGTTAAAAGAATGTCTTGTTTTCTGAAGGCGGAACATAATCAAGAAATGGCTTTTCTATGCAAATAGCGATTCCCTATGTATTATAAAGAATTAATTGAAATGAAAACCATTTTTGCCATTTTTTGCTAATTTTGGGAATACTCGTGAGTGCAGGTTGTGGTCTAATATCACAGAAACCCATTTAATGATCTTTTATGCTAAAAGGTAAACAGAATTTAAATCCGTAAAGAATAGGGAAGTCATTAGTTTTATTTCTTTAATGGCTAAAAAAGTGTCAGGGCGATAATAACTTGGTACGTTTTAGTGACTTAAAATACATTAGAGAATTAGTAATTTATCTGAAATTGGAGGAAAAAAGGTTTGTTTTCTTCGGACGGTTTTATAAACAGTGAATGCTTCTTGGGCATTCATTGAACGGGAAAGTATATGTAAACTTGATCAAAAAGTATAACCAATGGTTGGTTTTAATTTTGTCGAACAATATTATCTTACCAAAATTAATTAATATGTTGCCAACACATATTGAAATGCAAAATCTTGCGATCTCACTCTGTCACACACCCTCACACGTACATATATATATATATATATATATATATATAAGAATCAGGTCTAGCAATTATTATTTTTAATGACTCGTCCTTCGCTTTGAGTACGACTCCCGACGAATCAGAATCATGAGTTTGTAGGGTAACCGGTTTCTGGCCCAATGTCCTGCTGGACACATTTGCTGTCCGAGTGGTAACCCTAGGGGGATAAGCGTTTTCAGATTTGCTCTATACTACTTGGTGTGTGGAAACGATACGTGCTGGTCGTTAAGCTAAAATGCTCAAATGTTTGTATCGAAGTTAGAGGAGTTAATGAACTTATTAAATTAAAAACGAGTTGATTTCTGTCTTGAACCCAAATCACGACATATTATATATATACATATATTAGTGTGCATTACATTAATTCCCATATGCCCGCAGTGGTAGTTCATCAAAAGAAACACGGTCTCAAAACATAAAGTCCTTTATTTAATCATTCCTCCAGTCTTTTGCTATTTTTAAAAACCTTGCTCAGACCAACGGCATGAAGTTTACACTTGTAATTGCACTAAAGAATATTTTACAAATGCTTTTATGCATAACGTTAAAACATTTCCCCTGGAATTCCAAGAGAAAAGACTCTCCGAAAACCCACAAATCTGCCAACAAAGATTAATGTATCAGTTTTTTCCCCTTAAATTACAATAAAATATTATCATCCCAAATCAGCAAATTGATCATTGCCACACCCTTGAAGAATCGCACATGTGCGTTCCCAAGACAGAACTCTTTATATGAAGATAAAAAAGTAAAATATTTTAATATTTTTTGGCGTAACAAATTGCCACACACATTCTCTCTCTCTCTCTCTCTCTCTCTCTCTCTCTCTCTCTCTCTCTCTCTCTCACACACACACACACACACACACATATATATATATATATATATATATACATAAAAGTGTGTATAATATATACACTATCTGGCCAAAAGTATCCGGATGCCCAGTGGTACAGACTCGGAGAGTCCTGAGGCATATATTAATATGATGTTGGTCCTCCTTTTGCATCGGTGACAGCCTGCATACGTCTGGGGAGACTTTTCACCAGTTTTTGATAGGTGTCCATAGGAGTTGACTTCCAGGCTTCTATCACAGCTGAAGTGAGTGCTGGCAGTGAGGATGGTCGATTTGGCTGCATTCTAATTCGTTCCAAAGGGATTTAGATCGGGGCTCTGAAAAGGCCAGTCAGGTTTTTGAACACCCATTTCGTCAAACCATGCCTGCGCAAGTCTCGATGTGTGAATGGAGCAGTTATACTGTTGGAAGAGAAATGGCTTTCTTCGAAGTATTGTCATAGAGTTGGGAGAGCAGCATTGTCCACAATGTCCACATACATCTCAGAGTTCATGTTTCCAACTACAGGAACTAAGGAACCCAGGCCAAACCATGAAAAACACCCCCACACTATGATTTTGCCACGAAATCTTTCTGCGAATCTTTGCTACGAAATCTTTGCCACGAAATCTTATCACGAAATCGAAATGATAGCTTTCGATTAAGCATCAAATTATGTCACCTGCCAGATCCACTTCTTTAGAGGGGTGCCCGGATACTTTTGGCCAGATAGTGTATATAAATGTGTGTGCTTTCTCAGCCATTGTCATGATTTTAATTTCTATTGTAGTCGTGGAACAAAATATATTCAGTCTTTCAAATCTATTTTAACAATGCTTTGTTTGTCTTTCACATCTTAGCAGTTTCATCGCTTTCTGGACTCTACAACAAATGTCCCTTTCCCATCAGATGTCTGTACTCTTCATATCTGACCACACTCAGCAAATGCTAACCACATTCAGCAAATGAGAATATATTAGACATGGTTTGAACCAAACTTTCTGCGTCGCAGCCTCTGTGTCATAAATTTATTTACCATAACATGAGAGAATTTCCTTTCACGTGGGCCACAGAATAGAAGCTTAGGAGTAAACGGATTAATTAAGAGTATAATTTGTAGGTCAGAAATGACGTAAAGAATAAAATGAGAGATTACACTTTTCTTTCGTATAACATACATGTAAATATATAAACCCTCACACCTATGATTTGGTAGAATTTTGTGTGTGTATATACGTATACCTGTATGTATGTAAATATATGTGCTATTTATATAATTAACTAAATCTGTAACGATTTTCTGTCGCATTTTATATAACGTTTAATTTACTCGCTAATATTTCGTAATTTCTTTCATATGCACGATGAAATAAATAGATAGAAAAGGGAGTGATCCGACAACGGGTTGTTAGATCACCATAGGCAACCAGGGGGTGTCCTTTTAGTGTTTTTGTATATATACGTACATACAAATACACATGTGATATGGTTAGAGTTCGGAGCTATTTATTTCATCGAAAATTCAAGAAGCATTAAAACACTGAAGACGACCAGAAAAACATTTATTCACTTTAAACAATCATCATTACCGTTTTCGGTATCAGTTTTCTTAAACGGTGGGGAGCAATACTATACCTGTCTGAGATCCTTCAAAATCCTACGCGTTCAAAGTTTCAAGGCACATTGCCTTTGGTTAAAACCCCACTGAATAAAGAAGCGAGAGAGCTGCCTGATGAGTACAAGAGTTAGCGGTAAAAAGCATATGGAAAGTTGGCGGTTGGCAAAAAAATGCTGACCTCAATATGAAGGGATAGTGGTTGAGTGCGGTTGCATTAGGAGGAAAAAACATTAATTAGGATAATTAATTTAGTGCTAATGATTTCTGAAGAAGCAAAATCTGTTAAGAAAGGCTTCAGTAATTTTTCTGATACACATGCGCATATGTATAACAATCTTGATAATGGTTCTACAATGTAAAGTATTCAACTGTTTTTCTTAACTTCAATAATATATACGGCCGGGGTTTAGTGGTAAGAGAGTATAAAGACAAATTAATTTCATATTAGAAGTTATTGCTTGATTTGAGGTTGCAAACTGAAACTGATGAGCAAAAATACGGAAAGTGCAACTGGCTTACTATATATGTCCTATTTGAGGTTTACGCTACTTGAGACCCTACTTTAAATTTAAAATATCCCTCGCCACGCTTTAACTTTCAAATAATTTTTTCACCAGTCACTAAGACTCCTTGGCTCTTAAATTGTAGTTCCGCTTTAGCCCGGCAGGTTGCTTTAATGCCTGAGGCAACGTCCTTATCATCCATGATGTCTTGATCAGTTGCGTTACGAGCAGGCAACACAGCATTTACACAGTCACGATAGCGGTGAGTCGAATTGCGGGGGGGGGGGGGGGGGGCGAATATGTAAACTATGTTCTCGCCGTTTCTCCTCGCCAATCGTGGTGCTCGCTTCGGGAGCGGTTTTCTGGCACGAGTCAAAGAAGCGAATGGCACTGGGAGGACGGGAAGTTGCGACTGGAAGTCTTGTTGTTGTTGTTGCTTATGCCCCTTGACCGACAGTAGCATCAGATCAAGTCCCGAAGGCTATGAGCGATGAAGGTGCGGCTCCTGTTTTGAATTAGCACCACAAAGGTCGAAGTCCGACTTGGCTAAATGACCGGTCCCGTCATTTTGTACCGAGTCAAGTGACGAGACAGGAACACTTGATCCTGCACCTCCAGAGGTAAATTTGAGAACTTGGAGGACATTGCAGCCACGCCCTATTTTTCGTGCCCCGGCCACCATTAGTGAACACGGCGGTAGATTTGCAGTGACGAGCATCGAATCAGGGACGTTCAGATCACTGGCCCGCTGCTCTTGTCAACTGAGCTACGGCGCTCCGGAAGTCTTGTTCACAGCAAGAGGCGGGAATGTGAGAACGGCCACTAGCGTCGATGCAGGAACGTGACTAATGTCTCGCGAATATTTTACGGGTGGCGCGATTGCGAATGTATAAATGCGGCATAAGGAAATACATTCACTTCACGTTCTCGTATTTCCGTCTAAGAAGCCTTTCTCGTGCAAACCTCATTCCATCGACATAACTACGGTCGTTCGTCAACATTTCGCTTTCCTAGAGGAGACTGTAAGGTTACTGAAGAATTTTCTTGAAGACTTCTGCCAGTAGGAGAGAGAGCATTTAAAACTAGCTAGCAAACATGAAATTATAAAACCCTTGTAAGAATTAGTCTTGTTGTATCCTAAACGAGTTTCTCAGTTACCTACTTTTAACCTGGACTGCGTTCGAGACGGATTATTCCATCAACTAAAATTTTGTTTTTGAAAGCTTCTAAGGCGGACTTCTCAAACGCTTTTGAACACCAAACTGTAGGATACAATAACCCGTTCAAAAGACACTGCAAGCTGATAGTAGGTTAAGAAAAAATCCGTCTCGTACGCTAAATTTTAAGCTTTTGTACCTTTTTCGTAACTGGTATGAAACAAATTAAATAAGAAAGTATTTGATCAAAGGAATGATCCTTTCACGAGTGAGTCAGTGGGGAAGATATCTAGCCCATATTGACGGTGCGTTTGGTGGAAACCGTCTAAAATTTTCACGGCCATGTTGTTTTATATACAGAAGATTTAAACTAGGATTGTATCAAATAACTACAATGCCTTATCATGTTTAACGGTGTTAGTACAAGTCGGCTATATATATACTTATTGAAAATTTAGAGAAAAAAAATCTATTTTACGCTAAAACGTTTATTTTATGCAACGGAAGACATGTTTAATAATGACGCGTAGTTACATTTCAAAATTCCCAAATTTCTTTGCATTTATTCGGGTTAGTTTTATATATTACACTAACGGGGAGTATAAGTAATATAATTTTCAGTCTATAAATGTTAATAAATTCATCCGTAAATTTTAGCTGGAAATGATCTCGACTAAATAAATGTCATGTGTAAGAATTTTCTTTCTTAGTTTATATATCTGATTACGGGACCTACTGTTTAAGGCAGAATGTAGTCTTAACATTCCAGGGCGAAGCGTGCATAGTTTTGTATAAACGGAAAGAAGTGTGCGGGAGTATGTGGTTACTGTGCCACGAAAGTGACCAGTCAGAGTATCGAATCGCTGGTGATATCGATAAAACAAGCGGGGAGAATTCCGCATTGTATATCTCATTCCCTCTCTATGACACTTCAATCTCCTCCTAATTCCTCTTTTGATTCGACCATCAGTTTATCAGCCTCTATTTAGTCGACGGTTGCGGGAGCGAATATGGATTATATAGAAGGGGCAGCCCCTTTCCACCTGCTGTATGCAGGCCGTTCGATGAAGATCCCATTCATCATTCTCTGTCACTTCCCCGCCCTCACGCCCCCGAGTTGACCAGCACGCTAGCCCCCCCCCCCCCCCCCCCTCTCGCGCACTAGTCCCAATAGCAGCCTTCAGTACCAGCTGCGGTGGCAAAAGAGGTTTTACAGATTGCACAGGGGCAACTTTTCCCCCAGTTATTTGATATACATACTCCGTACCTGGGAAGTTTCCTAATATATACGGCAAACTGTGTGTTGTCATGTTGTCGAGACTTGATTACACAGTCGCTTGCTTACAAGAGCGCGGGGGCGGAGGGAGGGGGCGGAAGGGGGTGTTCGAATTTAGGAACGGCAGCTGTACCGGTCAGTTCGGAGCGTGATTAAGGATCGCCGGCCGAGACTGAGCGGATTATAATGGCCAGGAATGGCATCAAAACATAATTTGGTCGCGCCCCGGTACTGCAGAATTCGGCTTCTGTTATAACGGAACGTGAAAAGCCAATTTCGCAGGCACTTTCTGGATCATAATAAACACGAAAGATAGAGCAAACGGCGTGTTTGACTCGGCATTCTAATTTTATGGAGTTTGCGAAATGATAAACGCAGAATACAAGCATTGGTACGGCGGATTATTAATAGCAGTTTCGTATACAGCACGCTTTGATATTAATTGAATGTAGAAATGAGTAATATTTGCCATTACTTAAACTCTGAATAATCGTGCATTATAGCGAAAAAGAGCTGAATTTACCAATGAAACTTGTGTAAGGCTCCAACAAGGGAATAGTTTGGGCATTAAGGGCGCCAGCCTAAATCTAGGGGGTCACCTTTAAGCATAATGATGTCGTGTTATAATCGTTGCACTTTAAGACATTGATTGGATGGAGATTTTATTCACAAAAATATAAAATTATATGAGTAATAACTACTACTTAATAAGAGAGGGAAAATCTACCATAGGTAAAAGAGTATTTAAACATGCATAATTTTTAAAAAATCTATAGATTGTGTAAATTTTAATTCATATTTACGTTCGAAATTAAAAGGTTATTTAAAAGATTAAAATTTTCTTATTATTCTCGATCAAAAGTTGTATTGATACACTGTATCATACGGAGAAACCAGTATCTTTAAAAACATTGTATAATTTAAAAAACAGTAAAATAAATATGAAACATATACTAAAACTGATAGAAAGAATCCAGTTAAAAATTCCATAATAATGACTACATAAACGGAAATAAAAGGAATTTTAATATTTTAAAAGCATGTAGGTTTTGTGGACTAAGATAGAATTTTATTTCAGTTATAAGTTAGAAGGATACTGTAGAGATTGGAGGAGGGGGGGGGGGGAGGAATGAGAGAAATACATAAATGATTTTTTGAAGATCATACAAAATATCATTTATGTATTATTAAATAACGCATTTTCTCTAAAATGTTGGATGGTTTTAAATTATTTTCCGAAATTTCCCTTTCGACTCTCGAATCTCCAAGATTAAGGAAATGTTATAAAGTGTGCATGAGTTGAAGTAATGTGTGCATGACGACTTAAAAAAGAGTAAACTTTTTTTTCCCTGTGGAGGAACTTGTCACGAAGACATTCGCCTATAATTCACCGCAGTTTTGCTGGCCATTTTACTATGGGTGCGCCCTATAGGCAGACCAGCATTGCCCCCTATGAAGGGACGACACAAACGGAGGTATTTTAGTGGCGCTTCGCCAGGATTCGATCTGAGTACCCTCAGCACCGAAAACCAGCGCGCTGTACCAGAAGGCCGCCACGGCCCATGAAAGCAAACTAATTATTATAATATTATATATTTTAAACACATAGTTATATTGGTGATGAAAGGCATTTTTAGGGGGTTTTAGTTGCAGTTTAGAATATCTGCATAGAATAAATATTATGGTGTTTGAAGAAGATAATATATCAACAGACAGAAACACATGTAAAAGGTATTTCAATAACCATTCTATAAAGAACACATATTCTTAAAAACATTGGAATATTCTTGATATTTTTATGACAGTCTCTAAAATGAAAAATACCAATTCTCATCCTTTCCAACGGCAAGTGGCTTTTAATCTGTGACAGAAAGAAATATTTATGAATAAGAAACAAAATATTCGCATTAAAGTGTGACCATTGTTATCCCGAAGGGCGATGTCTATTATTATTAAACGTATCATGGACAGTAACTTCTTAGAGACAGAAACATGCATATAGTTCTGGTTGAATGCCGCAGCCCGTTTACACTTCCACTGAATCTTTTTAGTTATTATTGAGAAGAATCCCGTATCAAACGTATAATCACAGAGCCAATACTTCCATTTGTAATGTTAACTACAAGAAATACCTCCTAATACTGAAACATATTAAAAAAGTTAGACTGACGGAGAGCATTTTAAATACTCTATATTTCAACAAAAATAGTTTAAAGGTTGTCCATGAATTAATTCAACTTAGCTTATTTGAAATAATGTCAGCATATGCACCGAAGCAGATACAATTTAACATTCATAGAAAACACTTTTTTTTAAATATTAACTTTAGAGTAGAAATATTTAGCAGTTTAACCATCGGGAATTTCCGCAACACCAGAGATATGCCCTTAATTAAAATAAAGGCATCTCTCTTTTATATTATTTTAATTTGTGTGGTACAAAAACCACACTGCTAAACTTGTATGTGTTTATTTACTTTTATTTCCATTAATACTGACTAACCCGAGAATAGAACCTAACTGCTTTCTGGACAGATGTGGGGTTGACCATTACACAAATAAGGGATTTTTTTTCTTCCAATGCGGCAGACGGTTTCTTGGACATTATCCTCACTGTGATATGAAACCGCAGTTTTGCTGGCCACTTTTCTGGGACCACCGTAAGTGGACCAGCCCCTATGGGCCGGTCCCGTAATTTTGAACCGAGTCAAGGGACGAGACCGGAACATTTGACCCCGAACCTCCAGAGGTAAATTTGAGAACTTGGAGGACATTGCAGCACAACATACTTTACACCCCCCGGCCACCGTTAGTGAACACGGCGGTGGATTTACTGCGACGAGCATCGAACCAGAGACTTTCAAATCACTGGCCCGCTGTTCTTGCTAACTGGGCCACCGCGCCCTAAATAAGCCATGGTAAGATACTTATTTATAATCCCATATTCTTCCCGAATATAAAAGACCTGGGAAATTGATTACTGTTAGAAATTACTTACATGTTTCGAGATTAAGACGTCTCGATACATTCAAGTTTATCGATTATCTCCGAATAAGTACAGACCGCAACACCACTACGCACTGTCATGATCCTTTCATAATAAGCCTCAGACTGAATATTGAACTTTGATTTCATTACAATTAAAAATAAATTTCGAAAAGAAATCGTTCCGACACCATGCATAGTAGGGGAAAAAATGCCTTTAAACTAATGATCATTTACTGGATTTTTTGTAAAAAAAACTTCTCATTAATGGAATGAGAAAACCATAAAATTGCGAAGCTTACAACTTCTGAAAAATCTTAAGTAAGGTTAATTAAAAAAAAATCTTTTATCATTTAGGATCTCTTATCATTGCTTACCTCTTTTGTATGTATATGTATGTATGTGTTATGTATATATGTATCTACATATGTGTGTGTGTGTGCATGTCAAAATTATAATTCATGATGCAGAACATCTGAAATTTTGCTTTCCGCAGGACCGCTTTGGAGGAACGTAATCCTACGTTAAAAATGAGAAAAAAAAGGAATCACATTCGCAGTTCAATCAGGAATACTTTACATCGTTAGTCTGAAGAAGTCAGTCAAAACGGCAGAGATTTATTTATTTTTTTTTTACTTATTTATTTTTCGTGTTGTTATTGTTGTTTCTTATGCTCCCTGTCTAGAACGTAATTCCCGACCAGGTGCATATAAGCTTCGGGCTGAAGTGTTCATCTCCGGTTTGAACAGCACCACAAGGGTCGGAGTCCGTCTTAGCTAGTTGCCACCTCAATTTTGAACGAACAACCCTAGGGACGACATCTGGGGAGGATCGTACTCTCTCCTCCCCCCCCTTTCTGACGTCATAAAGGGACTTTCCGGTCTAAGAATTTAACGTGCCCATATCCGATGTAGACACGGAGGTATTTAATCGCGCTTGTCGAGATTCGATCCGAACACTTCATCGAAAGCCGAAGCGCTACCACTAGGCTTCCTCGAGCCCATTAAGTTGTTTTTATTGCTTATGACCCCTAGTCAGAACATTCCCTACCAGGTTCATAGAAGGCTTCCTGGGTGAAGGTATGGGGCCCCGGTTTTATGGTGCTACAGAGGTGACAGTCCGATTCAGACCGGTGTCACTTCAATTATTCATGCTTTCTATATGAAGCAAGTAAAAATCGTATGCTTAATGTAACTTTCAGGGAAGCTATTAGCATAAGTTATAAAAAAAATCATTATTAAATAAAAATCAAGCCTAATTTGGGTATTTAATCGATTTTTCATGCAAAACTTTGAATTATCATCTCAGTAATATTACCACACCGGATAAACTTTGATGTTATCAACATAAAACCTGACCTTCATAGAGGGATTTTCCGATCTACGGATTTAACGCGCCCATATCCAGCCTAGACACGGAGGTATTTAACGACATGCGCCGGGATTTGATCCGAGCACCCTCAGCACCGAAAGCCAGCACGTTACCGCAAGGCCACATCGAGCCTTATTTTTCGTAATTTACTGTTACAAAAATGGAGGTTATAGGATTAAAACGCCTCTCAAAACGTGGCAATGGAAAACTGATAATGTGACAGCAATATTGTGGTTGTTACTAATGCTCCCTAGCCCGATAAATCATTACCAGGTCCATTGAAAGCTGCAGAGAGGTGGCCCTTGTTTAGGTAACCACTATTGGGAACCATAAGGGCCGGAGGCTGATTTTTTGCCCGATGCCACCCCAACTTTTGACCGAGCATCCCCAGGAGCGACATCTGGTGGGCTCGTACTCAGCTCCCAAACGCCAGAGAAGAACTTGCGACCTACAGATTTAACGTGCTTGTACCTGGCTCAGACACAAGAGCAGTGGCGCTCGTCAGGCTTCAAACAGAGCACCTTAAGGATGCTGTGTATTAACCCTATTGGATTCGCTCACCTCAATGTTAACCTATGGAGTAAACTTGTCCAAAGATGGTCGACTTGGATTGAAAGATTTTTTCTTTATATTGCATTCCCTAATAGAGAAAGAAATTTTACATGTTGAGGCATTTTTTGTTTTTTTAATGCAAATAATATTTTAAAATTTAAATTATTTGTTGAAAAAAATCAGGTATAGTGTGTTTTAAACTCTCATAAATTCCTTTGGTGGACAAAATTCATAAAATGAATTCTGTTGCAAGGTGAAGAAAAGTTCAGGCTAACTGAAAATACCATTTCTAATGGATTATCAGCATTTATGTAGTTGTGACTAATATACAAATTTCTTCCATAAGTAAACACTGAGGTGAGCGGATCCAGTAGGGTTAGTACACAGAATCCTCAAAGGCCAAATTCAGACGCGCCAACCGCTAGGTTGCAATAGGCCCAATGCAATATTAAATACAACTAGAAAGTTCTTTTGTTCAGAATCAAACTAAAGGATTACACGAGAAAAGGATTCCGGCAGCTTTTTTTTATTGATTGCTCTCATTAATTTTTTATATCCAAAAAGTTTTTTAGTTTCGGAAAATAAAACATTATAACTTATTTTTTTAACGGTATAAAACTTCTTTCATAAAATTTGCCTTTCCGACATATGAATCAGAGTTCTTATACAGGTTATGCGGAACACCTCTACGTCTAGGAAGGTTCCTGTTTTTAGTCTTCATCTTTCAGGCCACATAAATCCATAAAAATATTCTTGTTAAATTCTACAAAAACGTTTAATTTTCACATTTTTTACAATGTTAATCACTGAATCAGGGAAATAAAAATCGAAGGGTGTAATAAAATAGTCGATGCGAGAAGGAAGCTAGTTTCACTACGGTTATTCTACATGTTTTAAAAGCAGGCAAAATCAAGATCTATGTAACGCTTAACAGATTTTTAGGATCTTGTTAAGCTTTAGCAACTTACTTTAATATATGTTTTTGCTTATGCCACCTGACCGGATGTATTCCAGACCAGGGCCATATAAGTTTGTGGGCTGAGGGATGCGACTCCAGTTTATAATGACACTACAACGTTCGGAATCCGACTTAACCAGGTGCCACCTCAATTTTGACTGAGCCACCCCAGGAGTGACATCTGGGAGGATCGTACATTATCTCACCCTCTCTGACATTATTGAAAGGTTTTCGGTCTGCGGAATAAACGTGCCCATATCCGGCCTAGGCATGAAGGTATTTAATTGTGCTTGTAGGGGTTCGAATCGAGCACCCTCAGTACCGAAAGCCGACGCGCTACCACTAGGCTACCTCAAGCCCATTTTAATATTTTATCGTACAAAATAATAAATCACAATAAGAAAATTTAGAATCGAAAACGGAAAGGCTAAAACAAGACTTTAGAACTTCTGGACAACTGGAAACAAAAACACCGACAAGGTGTATATTCTGAAAGGGTAACTATTTAGCAGAATCTTAGAACCTTTTAAGATATTGTCATGTTCACGCAAGGAATTGGTAGTTTGGATTAGTGTTTGAGAATCTCTCTCTTCTTTTACAATAGGAGAAAGTCAATTCCGAAAGCTACAAAATTTCTTGAAAAACTACAGGATTTGAACCGAAAGACTCAGGTACCTAATAGCATAAGAATATGACAAATATCAACTCCTTGGGGATCAACTTGGGGTCAATAGAAGTAGGGTGTATTGACAACACTCACTCTCTTTGTTACTGGATTCTACCAAGGAGTTTTCAATTATCATTGAGCCTAAAGAAAGGCCCCGAGAGAGTCTTATGCGTGAACGTAACTCATGTAGTTCGTACGGCTGATGCTTCATTTTCGAGGTCCAGAATTTAAAAACGGAACCAATGAAATTAATTTGTGTTACAGTTAAAATCTGAATTAAAATAATAAAAACTAATTAGCCATCAGCTCTAATCTGTTTCTAGTAGCTAACCTTGTGACATTCTAATCTTTTTCCACCCGAAACTCTAGCATGTTATCTTGTCTTAAAGCTGTTTACTTCTTGAAGAGAAAAACTGTTTTAAAACATAATGCGCTCATTAACTACTCAGTACTTTTCGTTGAATTACACTGTTGTTTACCGAGCTGCATCGTTTCCCCACTATGAAAAACAAGAAAAGAGATAATCCAGAAACAGAATAAAACTCACCTAAAGAGGTAGAACAATAAAAGAGTTCCTAGAAATACGTAGGAACCATTCCGCCACATCTTTACTCTACCTGGCACACTAAGATTGGACTTACATGGTACACTAAGTTCAACTATTTTATTACCATTTGAATTTAATGATATTCCTTTCCGAATTACCTCAATTTTTATTTTATAACACTCACTGAAATTGTTTGTAATGGGTGAAAAATTCTATTCAAAGATATGAAATGCGATGCAGATGTTTTATGTAGTTACTAGATTTATTATCCGGCTTTTCTGTTATTATCTTTTTCAATGATTAGCCTCATGTTATGATGTTCTAAAGTTATAACAACTCTTAAACAAGTTAATTTCATTTTTTCAGTAATAAAAAATTCATTTATTAACTGATTTGTTGTTATTTTAATACTTGCCAGTACACAAAATTTTTTGTTTCTTTTTTATCATCTGCGACAATGTATAATTCTGATTGATTCCTTGCTCTAGACATTCCCACATATAGCTGACCATGCGAAAATCATATACGTGGGATATAAACGTATATACTACCTAATCATGTAGTTCATATACGTGGCAACGCCGTAATATTTCTTTTTAAAAATGAAAATATAAAGATGGAAAGTCATTCATTTTCAATGAACGTGTTCTCAATCCAGACGATTTAGCAGACGATTTAGTTTTGAGAAAGAATTACAATCATGAAATACGTGTATATTCTAATTAAGAAAGTCTGAAAGTGGCAATCAAACGTAGCAGACGATTTAGTTTTGAGAAAGAATTCCGAGCATGAAATATGTGTATAATTTTTTTCTATATGAATAAATCTGCCAATATATGAATAAATCCCGTTTTTAATTCATGTCTATTTATTTTTACGCAGATGTTATAATTTAATTGGCAACAATGAAATGTTACAATGGCTTTGAACAAAAATATCCGTTGATACCACGCAAACTTCATTCAAAAATACAGTGCTATAAATATTTACTTGTTGTTGCTTAACTTGAACTTTTTCTTGAGTTTAAAAGAAAATTTCATGCGGATTGCATCCGTGCATTTTCTTGCTAATTAAAAAAATTAATATCCTGGTTCTAACATCATTCGGGAATGGAACGTCGTAGAGGGATGAAAATAATGACATTTATCCTGATTTTCCAAGCACATTAAACCATGTAAATTTCATCAAGGTAGGGCTCACGGTTCTTGAGTTTTTGTGACTCACACACACATACACACACGGCCCATTTCCCGTTTCTGCTTTATATTTAAAACATCAAATGAGAAAAACTATTTTAAAAGATTTAGATTTTCATATTCTCTAATTAGAGAAAGTTGACTTTTCAGAAATAACTATGGAAAATTTTCCAACGGAAAACACTGCTTCTTCAAAAAACTTTTAAGTAGCTGTTCTATAATTTCTTATTCAGTTTCCCCAAAAAATTGAAAATATACGTATATTTTAGGAACCAGGGGGAAGCAAATGATCAGAAAACTATAAAATATCAAGAAGAAATAATCATATCTATCCATTTGTGCACTTCATGAAAATTAAATGTATTTTTGTAATTTTAATTTATTTGAGAAATATATTGTGTCATTTCTTAAGGTTCTTAATTTTCAAAATGTTACGTTTGAATTCCTGAAGTAGGAGATTTAAATCACTTTATAGAATTAAATTCCTTCAATTAGTGAATTTTGAGCAAGCTAAATACAGAAGGTCGTTCGCCCTTTATGGAAACGATTTTGAAATTTATTTTTGTCGTTTGCATTTTGAGATAAAAATTTGGCAACTTCAGAATAATCATCTGCTACTGTTTTGTTTTGACTGGAATATAAAATAAAAGATTTATTTTGAAAATGGCTCCTAAAATTGATAGATGGCTCGAAGGTTACGTAACTGCGCTTTCCGAGGAGAAATATTCGTAACAACAAATTATAAAGCGGTGTAAAAATTGCGGTTGTGTTATTTCAAAAAAAATATTTATAATATATTAAATTTGAAAGGGGGAAAACGTGTAACTGAAAGTAAAAATGAAAACATGACCTCTAAACCTCATCCTAAGACTGTTCGAATGCAGGTAAATATCAAGAAAGTGAAGTCTCTGATCCTAAAAGAAAATCCGCCGACTCCAATATCCATGCATCGAAACTAGGAATGTCTTCTGCCACTATAAGTAAAATCCTTCATAAAGATTTGAAGTTAAAAAAGATTAAACCTAAAGTTCATCTGCTTATGCCAAAGTATATTGCTGAAAGAAAAACAAATTGTAGAAAATTATACGAAAAACATCTAGCTGCAGAAAATGGGAAATTTTTGATAACACTCGATAAGGCATGGGTGTATTTAAGTGACTGTAATAAAAAAAGATCAATTTTCTATTGATCAACTGACGAGAATGACCATACGAAATGGCTTCGTCAGTGTACAGAAAAGTTCCGAAAGGGATTCATGATAACTACAGGATTTCGTTACAACGGCAAATTAAAAATCAAAAAAGTCTGAAGTAAAGCCAAAATTAATTCACTCTACTGTCCGCAGAAAATTTTAGAACCAATTTTTGAAAAAGAAATTCCAGCCTTATATGGAAAGGACATTGATAAAGTTGAGCTTCATATGGACAAAGCCTCTAGTCACACGTTTAAATCAACTGCCGCTTATTTAGCAAAGAAAAAATCAGAAGCAGAAATAATTTGTATAGTATTTAATGAAATACTTGTAAAATCACCTGACGCTTCTCCCATGGACTTTTACGCTTTCGGTTTATTAAAACGAGCCTTAGGAATACGGCATCCAAGAACATTGAACGGACTTTGGAAAACGGTCCAAGAGGAATGGGATAAAATTGACATGACAGTACAAAGAAAAAGTTTAATTTCATGGAAAGTTCGAATTAGAGCTATTGTCAAGTACCATGGCCATCAGATAGAAGCAAATCACTGCAAAAATATACGGCATTTATACATAAAACTTAACTATCAAAATTGTTTCTTTAAAGGGAGAACGACCTTCTGTATAACTACTCCATCTTAAAATTAGTAACATGATAGTATAAGTTTCGGTATTGTTAGTACATTTCAAGAAAATACAGTGCTAAAAATATTTACTTGTTGTTGCTTAACTTGAACTTTTTCTTGAGGTTAAAAGAAATTTTCAAGCGGATTGCATCCGTGCATTTTCTTGCTAATTAAAAAAATTAATATCTTGGTATTCCAGTAGAATCTTCCTGTTTAGTTTAGTCGAAGAATAAATAGTCCAGTATAGATCGGGTTTTCTTAAAATTGTATTGACATATCATTTTATTTACTGAATAATCTTATCTCGCTTTACATTTGAAAGTGAAAACAATAGTGTACATGGTACTGCCGTGATGTCAACGTCTTTTATTTAGGGAAGATTTGTAATCTGCGACGTATCTACGGCAACTTTTTAAAATATCCTATATCTAGCTGGAATTTTAAATCCAGCTGCGTAGTTAACATTTTGCATAACCTCTGAACTCAAAGCTTGGAAACTACAATCTCCGAAATCACTGGAAGTCGAAAGGGGTTAAAATTCCTTATCTTAGCATTTTTTTTACTGGTTTTTATAAGGCGTGAACACCACGTCACAGCAGTCTTCCTGTCGGAATCTTTTTGCCATATAAATACGGGATTGTCTATCCTCTATTCGACTGTTGAGTTCTATTAAGTTCTTGAACAATTCTTCTTATCAGCTGTAAGGTGTCATTCATGTATTCATATACCTGACGTAATATTATACACGTAAAAACACAAGAAATAGATCAGTTATTGCATTTTCTGACTGGAACTTCATTCTTTGATTTATGTCCATCTTCAATATATATATATATATATATATATATATATATATAATGTGATCTGCGGCCTTCCGCTGGATGACAGTTTGGTACACGGGGTGTGCAAGGATACAGCTACTTTAATATTAGCTGCACCATGTGTATTTGGCTAAAATGTAGCTTTCATCATTGTATTTTCAGGTTTTTAGACATACAACTAAATGTATTCTCGTAAACTTAATATCTACATTTAATTATATGAGACCGAAATTTTTTCTGATCCACCGTGTCAGTAATAAAGTTACCCTTTCTTTTATAATTTTTCCATTTTGCCGGGGTTTAAATCTACAAATATTTAACGACAGCTATACCGAATAGGAAAAAATATTAATATTTTAATTGTGTATTTTTTCATGATTGATTAATATCACTAACTCGTTGACTAACAAAAAGCCGTGATCTTTATGGAAAATAAAAGACGAGAAATTTTCCATTTATGCGGCAGTAAAACGTCATTCCCAGCGAGACGGGAGAAAAAATAAAGATAAAAAATTTACCGTCTTAATTAACATTTCTCCCGAGACTTGTTCAGCTTTAAAAACAGCCTCCGATCTTTACTTCCCACAAGGCCATCCGAAGTGAGCTTTTTGCAATCTTGAAAAATTAAACCTCATTTATTCTTTATGTTTTCTGAGACTTAAAAGACTGATTACATTATGCATACGTCGGAAACATGGAATCTCTTTTAATTCGTCCTAACGTTAGTTTTGAAGTGAGAAATCTTAAGTCGTAAATGGTTAAGATATAAAGATTTTCACAGTTAAGGTTAGTTTTGAAGTGAGAATCTTAAGCCGTAGATGGTTAAGATATAAAGATTTTCACAGTTAAGGCAAATCAATTATTTACATTTTATGAAATTATATCAGTTAAGTGGCTGTATTGCTATGATTATGTATTTCATTAAACTGCTCCTTATGTATAACAATGTGTCATTTATATAATCTGAAAGGACTTAACTGATGGTACTGAAAATGTTACTTTTATTAATGTATAGCTTATTGATATGTTTTTGGCATATATTTTTGTATGAGCATTATTACACTACAGACCAAATGGAAGTTCCCAAAATAAAATTCTTTCGAGACGTCAATTTATTTTTTGTATAAGGATTTTTTTTTTATCGTCAATATTTGGATTTGTAATTGTATATTCAGAAATAGAAGAATTTTCCATTATAATTGCAAACATGTACTATAATTCCTTTTTTTCGAAGTTTTGGTAAATATTTAACCCAAATTCAGAGCATTTTCAATTTAGAATATTTGTTTTTTTTAAGGCTGAATTTTGAGTTTGCGTTTAATACAATAATTAAAACAGAGCATTTTGAATTTAGAATTTTTGTTTTTTTAAAGCTGAATTTTGAGTTTGCGTTTAACACAATAATTAAAACAATTAAACTTCCAAAATATTTCCAATTTTCTTCTATGAAAAATATTTTTTTTTTTGAGGGTTTCTTTTGAATTAGTAATTTAGTGTTTTGAATTAAATTCCTAAGGGGAGATCACCTTTGCACTCGCAAAAATGCACTGATTTTACTACCAAGCTTAATGTGTTGTCAAACCTTTAATTCGTAATTAATTTAAACCAGTTTTTTAGGATGAATTGTACTAAGCTTTAGCTTTTAGAAAACAAAAGCATAATTGTTGGAAGATTATTAGAAATTATTTCATGAAAAAAAATAATGTTTTATGAATAATGAATGCATTGCGTGCAGATTTTTAAAAAACTATAAGCGATATATACTAAATTATCTGTATATTGTCTATCCATAGTTTATACTTTAATCTACACCTAATATAATTACCATATTTCAGATAAAAATATTTTTTCAGGCAAATGTATTGTAATGTACAAGAAATATCATAAATTTTTCTTCACAAAAAATTGATGTAAAAAATAAGTAATATGTACTTACCTAAATTTAGATGGAAATGGTACAAACATACTAGATATACATGTATACAAAATTTTAGCAATTTGTGACCATTAGTTTTGAAGAAATTGCGCGCACAAGTTTGAAAATAGCAGTTTTTAGAAAAAGCCATTTAAAGTTTAAAGTTTCTATAAATTACTATACTATTAGCTTTATGCATTTTGTCATAAAATCGGTTCTAATTGTAGTATCGATTTAATTTTCTTAAAGATTCCTTACATTCCATTCTTCAAAATTAAATCATAATCAAAAATTGAGTTTTTTGAAGGTTTTAAGGTGGTCTTCCCCCTAAAGAGTCGAGATTTTGAATTAAGATTATGTAATTGAAATGGTTTAGCACTTAATATTTTTGAAAGTTTGTCAGTGCTTTTAATATAGTGTTATATAGTGTTAATATAGTGTTAATATTTAAAAAATATTTAAAGTATTTTTAATTTTAAAATTTAAAAAAAAAATTTAATTTAAAAAAATCTTAAGTTAAACCCTTAAAATATGGCTTCATGATGTATTTAAATTGAAAAACTCTCTGAGAATTAAGAAGATTTTAGATTGCTACCTACACTTTCATAAATTTATAAATAAAACTGAAAATTAAAGTTAATGGTGACCTTGTAATTTAATACCGGTCTTTTCTTTTATTCATTCTTTGGTTCGCGATTTTAAGCGCTATTTTACCTCCATTGACAGTCTTTTACTGACATTTTGTTTGAACTTTTTTCTTACAAGGGAGGGGGGGGGTACATAAGTTTTATTGATCTGGCATATTTGAGAAAACGTATTTCTGTGAAAACGCATGTAAAATTTGACTTATACAAATTTTGCAACGATGTAAGCTTGAGCAAATCTTTAGGGTAAAACAGTGAAATGAATTAAGTGCTTTTTTGTTTTGTTAATCAAAAACCTTCTAACGACTCATAACATATTAAGGCAAAAAAATATGAATGGCTATTGTAATTAATTAATTTATTGGAATTTAAACATTCAATAATCATTACAAGTTTTTATAAAGGAGTTCACAGAATTTCAAATCCACGAAGAACTGCTCTTTATAATTCTTTATTTCAAAAATGAAATAATTTATAGCATTCTCTTTTTTTTTCTGTCTCCGTAAATTGCCTACTGATACGATTGAAAACTGCATTAGTATCATAATTTCAACTTTTAACTGCAATTGTTACACGGGCAATTAAGAATGAGAATTCGTCATTAAAACTAAAGTCATAAACGCTGAAAGGGAATCAACGATATGACGACAAAAACTTGAAACAATGCTCGGAGTGCTCAAGAATCAATTAATTGCGTGAGCAATTTATATCTAAATGTTAGGAAAGAGAAAAAAATTAATGGATTCGGCCTATGCTTAATTGAGGCTGAGACAATATTTCAATGATTACGACAATTACGTTAGAAGCAAAATTACATTATTTAAATCTCAGATGCAGCAGTAAAAAAGAAGCAAAATAAAAAGGAAAGGAGCTATAACGTTTAATCGGAAAATTACTTCTCTGCTGCTTTTAATTAGATTAGAACTGCCCCTTTTTTTCATTCAAAGTATGGAAAGATCCCATTACTGATGCTTTATGGTTATTCAAAAATCATTCACAGAATTCTTGCCCGAAAAATTTCTCCGGATGAAGCTAAACGGGGGGAAAACATCAAAAACGGCGTGATAATTTTATTTATAACACGTATTGTGCAAAACAGTGTGACACATCCAATTCAATCTGTCTTCATATTCCACCGTAGCCTTTTAAGCGAATAACTTTTGGAGGGCCGGTCGGTAATTGTTAAGTTATTTGGAAAACAAATTAAGCGAACATTTTTGCCTCTCGGGTGGATATATATATATATGTGTGCGTGTGTATATTCAAATGGGCATAAGCTGGAGACGTATATATATATATATGTGTGTGTGTGTGTGTGTGTGTGTGTACAGAGAAAGAGAGAGAGAGTGAGAGAGAGTGAAATAAAAGAAATGCGATCGCGTGATTTCTGGGGAGACGTCTCGGCCCTAATTAATGATAAGATTTAATTTTCCTGTTCTTTCCCAGCCATGCTAATGAGTCTTAAGTGAAACCCTCAAGGGGGGAAGGCAGAAAAGTTTTAAGTTTAAAAGTGGAAGATCCTTGTTGCATTTTTAATCGTATGTCGCAAATGGCTAACAAGAGAGATTAATCTCACTGACTGTTTCTCCAAGGATTAGGAGGGAGTTTTCTTTGTCGCTTTCGCTAATCAGTTTTAGCGTTCTCTTATGAATCTTTATAATTATTTTCCTGAGATAAATAAATGGGGGAAAAGAGTGACCCGGGCAAAAGTTTTGAGTGAAGGCTCGGTGCTTTAGAAAAATGAACCCCAATCTTTACTCGCTAATAGGTTTTCCCATATTTATGGCCTAAATACGCAAAGAGGAATACTTTTGAATGCCGTAATGCTTTTTACTGATGAAATTCGGAATTGGCATTCCAGTGAAATGCCGAATAGGTAATTTATCTTTGAAAATGTTCGAAAAAGAATCGTTTGGAAGGAAACATTGTGGATGGTAGACCTCAGCGAAACTGAAAATGTGTTTCATCCTCACGTCAAAGTTTTGCGTATGGGAGGAAAAATAACTTTTTCAGAAGGGAAACTAAATTTGTAATTATACTTGAGAAACCGATTAATTTGTATTCGATAGATAAGTTTAGCAGACGGTTTCCTGTGCTGTTAGTGACTGATGACCACGGATGTTAGTAAAAGCTGATTTTAATATAAAGGGCTACTAATAGAACGGCAAAAAGCTGCTGTTGAGCTGAGTTTTTGTAATATGAGTGTATGTATATCGGTATGATTTATCGGAGAAAGCTTTTATTTTCACTAAAATGTACTACGTTAATCAATTATGCAGTTGAAATTTATGTAAAAGATAAGGCTTCATAATATTAAGTTCAAACTGTTCGATAAATTCCTATGTTTGGGGTGAAGCAAGGGAAATTCATATATTTCTACAGACATATGCTGTGACGAAATTTAAAATCATAACAGACATATAATCTGATGTAGCTAACATCTGGTGTTTCTTATTTTCAATCTGATGTAAATGACCTTTCAGGGTAAAATATTTTGAACTACTGATGAAAGAAAAAACGATTTAATAGATCAGAGGGACATTTTTAAATGCGAATGGAACTAAACTCATTCTGGACTTCTTTTGATTTATCCTGGTAATTTTCACTGCTCAGTAGTTATTTCTCAGTGGGGAGTATCGTGCTGGCATAATGACTGCACCTTATGTTATAAATTACAAATTTTGTGATAGGGTAAACTGTAGGCGTCCGTCTTGTTGATGCATTCATGTGTGAAACCTCTAACTTTGTATACCTACATGTGATGTATCTAAACTATTGACTATACAGTTATAAGAAAAACATACAGAGTGGTCATAAAAAAACTTTGCTGATATATGGACCTCTAGTGGCTATGCCGTTCAACCTATCCAGATGAGATTTCAGATATAGTTATTCAGAGGTATGAGCTCGGGATTCTGTGAACAGCAATCAAGTGGCGCTCACGGTTACGGTTATAGGTACAGAAACTCGAAATTTTCAAGTAGCAACGGCCACTTTTTCCCGTCAAAAAATGCTCAGCGCATGCGAAAACCCTAAATAGCGTTAAAACGGTACGTTTATCACAAAAAACGGACGCGTTATGCTCGCACAAAAAACAGCTCTGCGAATGACCTGTGATGGCACCTATATGGAAAATGTGTAATCCAAATAAAAGTTTTCTTTCGTCCTATCTGTGTTGTCATTAGTGATTGGTGTCTTGCCTCTGTCATATGCAAATTTCCTCCGTGCGCCTCGGACGTGTTTTTGTTGGCCGTTCGCAGAGCTGTTTTTTGTGCGTACATAACGCGTTCGTTTTTTGTGATACACGTACCGTTCCAACGCTCTCTAGGGTTATCGCATGCGCTGAGCATTTTGCGACGGGAAAAAATGGCTTTTGCCATTTGAAAATTTCGAGTTTCTGTACCTATAACCATAACCGCGAGCGCTACTTGGTTGCCGTTCACAGAATCGCGAGCTCATACCTCTGAATAACTATGTCTGAAATCTCATCTCGATCAGTTGAACGGTACAACCGCTAGAGGATATATATATCGGCAAAGTTCTTTTATGACCACCCTGTATGCTGCTAAACGCAGAAATGGAAGAAAGGGTCAACAAAATTATAGACACAGGGGAACCTTATTAGGTTATCTAACAAGGAAGCTATGTCTTCTAAAGGGACTTCAGGGTCGAATATGTATCTCCATTAGCATCTTAATAAACCTTAAAGCTGCTGTGATGCTGGATCTTAAAGCTGCTGTGTACTAAGCCTATTGGATTCGCTCACCTAAATGTTAACCTATGGTGAAAATTTGTCTACTATTGACCAGTGGCGGATTTCTGCATAGGCCTACAAGGCCCCGGCCTAGCGGCCCAGCCAGCCTAGGGGCCCCGGTGGCTTTACATTAGCTCAAAAGCCTGGCTTGCCTTATCAAAAAGCTTTATCGAAAACAATATTTTAATAAATATTTTTACTACATATTTTTACTACATGAGCGCATACGTAGGAATTGCGCTCCGAATGCTGTTGTGTACACCAGCGTCAAACTACTCAGCAGAACGGTCATTTTCAGCGCTAAAGAGAGTAAAGAATTACTTAAGATCTAACATAGGAGAGAACAGGCTCAATTCACTCTCTGTAATGTACATAGAGTCAGAAATAATGCAGTCAATTGACTATGATGACGTCATTCGTTCTTTTGCACAGAAGAAAGTTCGTCGTATGATTCTGTAAATTTTATAGAATAACGTAACTATAGTAACATAAACTGTATTATTCTGATGTTTATTAAAGTCATTAAAGTCGATTAAAAATTATATGTTCTGTACTAGTGCATTTAATTTGCTAAATTTCCAAAATAGCTTCGAGATGGTGGGGGGCCCAAATGTCAAGTGCCTAGGAGCCCTGGGTCTCTAAGTCCGGGCTTGCTATTGACAGCTACATAAATGCTGATAATCCAATAAAAATCGTATTTTCAGATAGCCTGAACTTTTCTGCTCCCTGAAACAGGATTCATTTTCTAAATTTTGCCCACCAAAGAAATTGATGAGCGTTTAAAACACACTAGACCAGATTTTTCCCCAGAATAATTTAAATGTTAAAATATTTGTATTTTTTTTAAAACCGAAAAATACGCCAAGGTGTAAAATTTCTTTCTCTATTACGGAGTAGAACTTTAAAAAAAAATTTCAATCGAAGTCGGCAATCATTGGACACCTTTTCTCCATAGGTTAACTTTGAGGTGAGCGAATCCAATTGGGTTAGTGCATAGTAGTTTTAATAAAAGAAATAAATGCAGCAGATATACAGTTTCCAAGCCACTAGTATTATTACTGAATTTACCGAGTGGAATTCAGTGGTGCGAACAGCCCGTTATTAAGTTTGCTGTTGACTGAACACTTGCTATTTGATGAAATCATCCTCACTGATGAATCATCCTCACACTATTAATCACCACAGGACACTTTTTTGTCTTTTATATCTCATATCAAGGTATATGAACATCTAAAGATATTTATGATTTGGTCTACCAACTACCGACAGGAAAGCATGGTGGAGAATCCATAAAATTTGGTGGTCTCCGTCAGATGTGCTTCTTCAATAAATGGTACTATAAGGTGATTCATTCGGAAGAGGCCCCGAACATTCGATGATATTCGGGGCTCTCGCTATGACGAAGCAATCTGTACGAAACAAAGTATCATGTAATTCCGAGTAGATGGCACGTCATCACAGTATTCTCGTATGAGGCGTAGATCCATTTGTCGAGTTATGTTAACTCGCAAAATATCTGGATATGGGACGCTAAAAATCCCTTTGCCCCTCAACAAACACCGCTCCATGATCAAAAAGTTGGTGTGTGGTGCGCGATGTCTGGGTTTGCGCATCATAGGCCCCGTTTTCTTTGACATCGATATGTACCTGGACATTTTTTTTTATCAACTGGATGATCGTGAGTGAACGGAGGTTACTCCCATCAAGATGGAACAGCGTGTCACACATCGTCAAGGAGGAAATTGAGTATTTCATAAGCAAAAGTGTTATTTCAAAGGGGCTTTGACAACTACAGTTGTCGGATCTGACACTACCAGACTTCTACCTTTGGGAAAAGTCTATCGGAACAAATTCGAAGTGTGGAAGATTTGAAAGAAAACCTCTAACATTATATTGTTGCTATTCACCTCGTTATCCTTGCCAATACGTTCAGGAACATGGAGCGCCGTGTCGAAACGTGTCTGGTAGAAAACGGAGATCACTTCCAGCATCGCATGGAATGGAATTTATTACACATACGTCAAGGTATGTGGCTTATTTATTTGTTTGAGTTTGCTTCCTCATAGAGAGGTAATTACAGAATTTTCGGGGACTCTTTCAAGGGAATCACCCTATAGAAAGATGGTATTGAAGGCTCCCCCCAGTAATTGGCAGGATATTTATTAAAGAAAAAAATGTCGAGCGGATGGCAAAAAAGTGTCTTCATATTTTCTATAAAATCACAAGAGCCTGGTTAAGTGCAATATCAAGGTCGCTACCTGACGAACTATTAAAAAATTGAGTGCAGTATTTCTAGAATGAAGCACATTGAAAGAACACACGTAATCACAGTAATCACTAAACGAAGTAAATCATAGGAAATACAACAGCTTACAAACTCTAAACTTAGACTTAGCACGACATCTTACAGTCTCGGTATTTTACCAAGTGTTAATACTTTTAGCCTCATGGAAACCCGGCTACATCTGTTGCAATGATGTCCTTCACATGGGTGTGGTCAGATAAAGCTAATCGTATGTGAGACTTTCTGATTGTAACCGGATTAAAATCAATCTATTGTCTTTTGTCATGTTCTTTAAAACGGCTGAGTGAGACATCTCTTTTTTTTACGACAAAGAGTGAGAACCCTCAGAAGAGAATTATCATAAAAGAAAATGACGATAAAATTACTTAAAGAGAGTGTTTAATACAAAACATCATTCATGGTGAAATAAGATTAAAAGTATTAATTTATTTTCTGTTTTGAATCTATTTTTCTAATAAATGTAAAATTTTAAAGTCATAAACATCTGTACAAAAATTTTACTTGTCTTTTAAATTATTTTATTGACTTAAAGCGAACAATTTTTCTGTTTTTTCTTGAAATATACAAATATTGGAAACATGAATTTTATATTTTATTTCCAGATTTCTATGCTTATTGCAAAACAATAATTATCTGATGAAAAATTCTTAGTTAAAGCCTTGTTTTTTAGCATTTTAAATTTAGAATGCTTTAAGTAAATATGTGCGATGTCTTCTATTCTTCTTATGGGAAATTCAAATATCATTATATAGGACTAACTTAACTATGAAAATCTGGTTACTTTGGTATCAAATAATCAAAACAAGGGTCTCTCTTTTTTCTTTTGCTTGTACGAATGCTTATGACTTTAAATCCTAATATTTTACGAAACCAATGATTTGCTATCACTTCCTAATCAATTTTAAAGATACAACACAGTTTTCCCATAGAAACTCGATCTTGTGAATTGAATATATGTAAATTTCGAATGTAAAGAGTACCACAAAAAATTTCCTACACCACTCACCAGTATAGAAAAATTCATTTTTTTTAATGTTTTTGTTGTTATCATATAATTCTCCTAATGGAATTAACTTTAGGTTTTGTTTTAATATAACATTTTAATTATAAAATATATTAAATTATTTTAAACATCTGGTTTCATAATTTAATGTACCAAGAGCTATGTGGATAAAATTGTTCTTTATTTTCAAGTATATCTGACGAGAAATAAAAAAGAACAAATTCTTATATCCCTTTTGCATTGCCCTAAGTATTTTGAACAACAAAAGATTCTTTTCATATTGGATAAACAAGGCATACTTTAACTGGAAAGAACATTTTGCGCTGGTACATGTTTTCAATGCTACGAGAATTTTATCTCAACAGAATCTACGATACTCTCAAGTAATTTCTTTGTATAAAAGGGAGAAACTTTGTAAAATCGATTCAAAATTGTTCTCCCAAAATATATTTTTCTCACAACGCAATCATCTGTGAAGTTATTTCAAAGAAAAGAACGTCTCTCAGAGAACAGTCTAAGGAAAGCTTTGAAATTTTTTTATAGTTCAGTTCACTAAATTGCAAAACTTTGTTTTTCCGTACAGTCCTATCTACATGCAATATTTGCTGAAATAATTTACCCCGAGTTGCATAACTACAATACCACCACATTAATGGTAGTGCATCTCATCTTAAACCTATCATTTTAAATGACCGCGACTTTCAAGAAGACGTCTCAGGAATGATTTTGACCACAGGCCCCTCGGGGAAGCCTCTTGGGGCATTCGGTATCCTGAATTCTTCAAGGCCTAACTATAAGATCTATTTTATAGTTAGCTAACTATAAAAAACTATAAAAACTTTTTTTTTCATAGTTTAGCTCACCAAATTGCGAAACTTTGTTTTTCATACAGTCCTATCTACGAGTACATGCAATATTTGCTGAAGTAATTTACCCTGAGTTGCATAATTGCAATACCATCTCCCATTAACGGTAGTGCGTCTCATCTTGAACCTGTCATTCAAAATGACCGCTACTTTCAAGAAGACCTCTTGGGAATGATTTTAACGACAGGCCCCTCGAGGACGCCTCTTGGGGCATTCGGTATCCTGAATTCTCAAGGGCCTAACTAGAAAATCTATTTTATGGTTAGCTAACTATAAAAAACTATAAAAACTGTTTTTCATAGTTTAGTTCACTAAATTGCGAAATTTTATTTTTCATACAGTCCTATCTACATGCAATATTTGTGGAAATAACTTACCCTGAGTTCCATAACTGCAATATCATCTCCCATTAACGGTAGTGCATCTAAGCTTAGACCTATAATTTAAAATGACTGCGACTTTCAAGAAGACATCTGGGGAATGATTTTAACCACAGGCCCGCCGAGGACGCCTCTTGCAGCATTCGGTATCCTGAATTCCCCAAGGCATAACTATAAAATCTATTTTATAGTTAGCTATCTATAAAAGAACTATAAAAACTATTATTTCATAGTTTAGTTCCCTAAATTGCGAAACTTTGTTTTTCATACAGTCCTATCTACATGCAATATTTGCGGAAATAATTTACGCTGAGTTGCATAACTGCAATACCATTTCCCATTAACGGAAGTGCATCTCATCTTAAACCTATCATTTAGAATGACCGCAACTTTTAAGGAGAAGACATCTCGGGAATGATTTTAACCACAGACCCCCAAGGACGCCTCTTGGAACATTCGGCATTCTGAGTTCCCCAAGGCCTAACTATAAATCTACTTTATGGTTACCTAACTATAAAAAACTATAAAAACTATTTTTTCATAGTTTAGTTCACTAAATTGCGAAACTTTGTTTTCCATACAGTCCTATCTACTTGCAATATTTGCGGAAATAATTTACCCTGAGCTGCATAACTGCAATACCATCTCCCATTAACGGTAGTGCATCTCATCTTAAACCTATCATTTAAAATGACCGTAACTTTTAAGGAGAAGACGTCTCGGGAATGATTTTAACCACAGGCCCTCGAGGACGCCTCATGGGGCATTCGGTATCCTGCTAAGCGATTTTTCGTTGGCATAAATCCATAGTTTATTGCCGATTGCATCTTCCCCAAACTAATCTTTAATGCTATTCCGCTCCATTAGAATCAGTTCAGTGTTGTGTAGGAGAAGAGGAAATTCATTTAATCGAAAACCAGGTGGCAGCTGTAATGCATAAATAGGATGCAAGCATCGAGATATGGTGGCGGCGTTTTGCAGAGGGCTTGATTGAAAATTCAAATGTCGGGTATTTTTGTGAAATTTAGCGCTATTTTGGAATCTATTAGCAATTTTGTGAGGAATTTGGGATGAAAGTTGAGTAATTTATTTCGGGTTGATGTTTCAGATCTTCAACTTGCGACGTGCAAATGCTTTTAAATTATGCATTTAGCATAAATTGAAAATTTGTTTTATGTGAATGATAATAAACTTGATTTTTTTGTTGTTGATAAATTGTTGAACTGTGACGTTTCTTGCGTTATCTCATGTGTTGTTTAAGTACGAAGCAAAGGCAATTTTCTGGCGATATTTCTTTATTTTTATAAATTCAGTTGCTCTTAATTTGGGTATTTTTTTAACGTTAAGATAAAATGTAATAAAATTCCTTCAAAATCGAAAAAAGACGAAACAATTGATTAAAATTTTATTTTCTGAAGTTCATGATAATATAACAATCTGTATAATTTGAAATAGGGTTTTAAACCACCAATGTAGACAAGCTGTTTTTTTAAATTGCCAAGAACAGTGCATAAAAATGTTAAAATTTGAGTAAAAATGAAAATTGATAAAATAAGCCAGGAATTTATTGATTTTTAAAAACATTTATTAAATAGGATTAATCAATGATTGAGTTACTGAACTCAATTCTATGCTTTAAATATTTCTAAAAACTCTAACTTTTTATATTTTAGGGAATATTAATAAATATTAACTAATTTTCTGTATATTAAGACCTAAAATATATAATCATATAAACCCCATTTAGATTCCAGACCCATATAAATGCCAAATATATACATGTAGATTGTATAACAACAGATTTGGCATTTAAAAAAGCACTTTGGTTAACTACAGAGTATCTGATATTTAAATATTTAATATCGGAATGTTAACAATATTCTTGCAGAGTTTAACCTCATTTTGCTGTCGTTACTAATTACCTTCTGTCATTAACAGCAGCCAGTCTCTGTACACTGTAAACGAAACACTTTTAAATTCATAACAAAACGAATAATTGGCCGATAAATTTGGATCTTATTTGTGCAGTCCTTTTTCAATCTTGAAAGCAATAGATGAATTGATGTACGTATATCAACAAAATTCATTTAATTTTATGAACATTTGCTAAGGCAGCACAGATGCTAAATAAAATCTGCATGCTGAGTTTCTTTCTATCCAAAATATTGCTTTCTTTTGCTTTCTTTCATACAAGTTATATTGGTTCTTATTCAAGAATATTATTGGTTAGTCTATGACCAAATATGGAGAGGCAGAACTTCTGACTGGCTTCCGATTTATTTCACTAACATCCATTATATATGCCCAATAAGAGTACACTTTTAGCTGTGCTGTAAGTTACGATATACAGGGTTGAATTTCTTACACGTATTCCATTCATTTCACCTCCCCACTCCAGTCACGCAATTAGAGTATGTAATCCCCTGTTTCATTTTTAAAGTTGAACCTTTATATTTGTCACTAAATTTTTTTTGTCTATTTTTAGAAATATTTATGAGATAAGTAGGAATATGATGCATGAAGACTTATTCAACTTTATATGTATTATATCTAATCCTAAATAATTAGCTTATAAGTAGCAATTTTGTTTAAAGTGTGTTTTAAATTATTTTTTTAAAATATTTTATTTTAGATGTACATGCAACTGAATGAGGAATTTGGAAAACCTACGAAATTATATACAGTGAAGATTTAAGAACAGAAAAAAGGAATGCTTAAATCAATGTTTGTTGTCAAGTCATAAAAATTATACTTTTCTGCAGAAGAGCAAAGAAAAAAAATCTTCTACAGCAGTACATTCCCACAGAAATCATTTATTGGTCATTGAATGTAATTAAATAACTATGAAGTAAGTTCCATCTCTGTCTAAACTTGATTCTTTTTATATAGAAAATATTGAATTAATTAACTAGAAATTAAGATTATTTTTTCTTGCTAGATCTTCTTCGCATTTTTATCTCTTTTTTCCATGCTTCTAGTATTGTTTTTCTTCTATTGTTCACTTCTAATTTTTCTCCTTTTGTTTGCTCTTTTTTTCTCTCTTTGGTAATTTCATAGTTTTTATCTCTAGAAGTGGGAACATTCTCCATATAAACTGCGAGGTTTTTTTTAGGCGCAGCACGTTGTTGTGTAACATTGTCCAGTTTTAAGCCTTTGAAACTTGACGTGATGAAACTTTTTATTTGATTTATTGAAATTCGCGGTTATTTTGATTATTCAATATTTCCAATTGTTATCGAAAAATCATGCGGGGATTTTGTCAAAAGAAAATGATAGAGGAAATTCTTTTTCAATTCCTTTTGTTAGTTTTATTATATCTTCGAAGTTAGATTCAAAGAGATTATCATTTTGCTGAAAACTTAAAGCATCAAGCTTTGGACCACAGTTGAATAAAATTCTTATAACTTCAGTTAGGTTACTCACTTTATTAAGGCTGGTTGTATTATTTAGCGTTTTTAAAATAAATGAGAGGATTTGGTTGGTTGAATACTTATAAAATGATAATACTTCGCAATTGTACAGACATAAATATTCTTTGTTGTTATTTATTATGATTATACAATATTTTTTAGAATATTTAATCTAAAGTAAAACATTTAGACGTTTCCCAAATAAATCTCTAACTCAAATTGTTTAAATAATCTTTCAGCAAACCTACACGGATAGGTTCTTTTTCTTATATACCCTGTAAAAGTTGTTTTTCAGTTAGTATAATCTAGAGTAGGAGAAGCATTTTATGTGCGCTTCACGTCTAATGACATACTTTCGCACGAAGATCGCTTATATGGTGTTTAAACTCACATGCGTAATATATACTCAGGTACACATTATATACTGTGATAATCATAAGGTAATCATTAAGTCACAATTCTAAAAGATTTTCAAACAATTATAAACATTCCTTTAATGATTTTAGCTTCGAAAAGTGCTATCGGAAAAGAAATTACATCCATCCAAAGAAAAAATTAATCGCAAATGGAAATAGATTGCTGTTGAATGTTATCTTTATTAAAATTTACTAAAATACTCTACCACAAAATATCCTTATGATGTTATTCATCTTACCAAAACTATGGAAAGTCTCCTGATTGAAATTCTTAAAAATTTGCTAACAGTTTTTTCTAGGAAAAATTTTTAGGAAAATAAGGCATGCTATAAGATTTTAATGACTGAAAATTGGAGAATACCCTAAAAAATTTGGGATTTTAGGGGTAATTCCCATAATTTATAAACTGTATTTTTCATGAAACTTTTTCTGGATTCATCTAATGATTCCGATGACTAAAGAAGGAGAACACTTTAAGAATGTTTTACACTGTTCTTATAATTCTTAAAATCTACTAAAAGGTAAAAAAATTTTGCTAGTATTACTAATAAATTCTGACAGCTAAGGAAAGGAGAACACTCTACCATTTTGTTACACTTTTTATGCAATATCTAAAGGTTTATAACAGTATTTGTTTTAAAAATTTCATAGACTTATCAGCTGATTCTAAAGACTAAAGCGGTAAGAACACTATAGGGGACTTTTTGTGAAATTCCAAAACTTTAATAACAGATTTTTCTCTAAAAAAGACTTTGCACTAATAAGCTCTGAGGACTTTGATTGCAAAACACTCTAAGAATGTTGATACTCTTTCTTCTTCTCTTTTTAATTTTCGGGAAAAAATCAGATATATTAATACAAAAAGAAGTATTATAAAACACAGATGTGATATTTGCTTCTTAAATGTTTCGAAGTTATAATAAATTATTGTGCATAAAAAATAAATAGTGTGAATTTCTATTATACGCCTTATACTCTTTGGAAAGCTTCTTTTATGTGAATAGAATATCTATTAATTATTAGGTTCTGTGTAGCATGTTTTCTACGTTTGAAGGCCTCACAAGAAAGCAACATTTAATTCAGCCCAAGAATTGATCCGTCCTATTATGTGTCAAGCATTAGATTTCGCGAAATAAAGCGAAATTACTTGAATATAGCTGTGCCCCGCTAAAGATTTGAAATGTAGATCTTTAACGAGGAGGCACACTCAGCAAATATGTATCAATTGCCTCCTTCCCGATGCCATTTCCAATTAAATGCTCCTACCACTTAATGATTCCTAAACAAACGGGTCCTATTTTATCCATCAGTATTCATGAAATGATTAACCAGAAGGCGACACCAGCGCGAATCGGGGCTCATGGGGGAACATGTGAACACAGCATTCTGAAGACGACCGACCCCCGATTACACCATTTCTCTCCGGATAAATTAATTAATAACCGACGTCGCGGGAAGAAGACAAATTACCCGTTCAACAATCCATCGTTCACGGTAACCGCATCATTAGAGGCTGGGGGGATTCTTTCGCTTGACCTTTAACCTCCCCCCAACATTCATAGGATGGCAGAGGTGCGTTCGAAGATCGTCTCCCCCACCCAATATGTGTTCTTCGTCGCCGTCTCGGCGCATTAAAATTCAACCCCACGTGAGGGTTTACCAAAAGCTGGAAACTTGGCGAGTGCCTTGGCGTCTGAGGATAAATTCATTCATGGGAGAATGAGATGATGTGGCAAATAATGAGAAGAAGAGATTTTAAAGGTTCGCAGTATATTGAGATTTAGCGATTGAGTATTAAGGAACATATGTCAAATAATTCTTCTGTTTCCTTATGGTTCGAATGATATTTTATCTTGAGCTTAACGTATATTATTTTTATGTTCACATTTTAAACAACTATGGCATTTATATTATGGGAGATAAGTTTAAGGATTTAAAGTGCTATATTACCAAGCAAGGAAATGACATTTTTTTTTACTGCGTAGTGAAGGAGAATATATGTAAGATATTAATAGAAGATATTCTCACCCATAGAGATACAGACTGCACAGTCTAGATTTTAGCATATCAAAATATCGTGGAAATCTATTCTCCCCCAAATCTCGTTTCTTTGCTTCTAAATCAATTAGTACATGAGATTTTCATAAGTTATTAAAACACATTTTCAGTTAAAAGGATTTTCTCAGGTAACAAACTCTATGCTCTTTTTAATTGTAGAAGTGTGCAGGATTAATGATCTTATTAAAGAAAGACACGTTTATAGAACATCACGAAGTTAAAAATAAAATAAAGCAAAAATTGTACAATTTGCTAAATATATACATAAATGACGAAGAAGCAAAAAATTTATTCAAAATCCTTTTCGTTTTCCTTAAATATGGATGGCTGGGCAAGAATAAGAAAAGAGGAGAAATATCTTACTTTATTTACAATGGGCCCCATCTGACACCAATCACTTCTAAAAGCATTTTTTAATTATAACATCGGACACAAAGTTAAGAATAAATCTAAACATGTTGGCAATAATGGAGGATAGTAAATTTTAAAACCCACGAATATCACAATAGTTTCATAAAACTATCCAGTATGCTCATCTTTTGTGACTACTCATACATATTGAAACGGAAATTCTCGATTCTATAATGCGTAAATTCAGACATATACTTGAAGTTAGGAGGGGAAGATCACCTTTGCACCAGCAAAAATACACTGATTTTACTACCAAGCTTAATGTGTTGCCAAACAGTTAATTTTTAATTAATTTAAACCAATTTTTTAAGGATGAATTGTACAAAGCTTTTTCTTTTAAAAAACAAAAGCAGAATTGTTGGGAGATTATTAGAAATTATTTTATGAAAAAAATAATGTTTCATGAATAATGAATCTTACGTCCATGCATTACGTGCAGATTTTTTAAAAACTATAAGAGATATGTATATATATTAAATTATTTGTATATATTCTATCCATAGGTTTTACTTTAAACTACACCTAAAATAATTACCATATTTCACATAAAAATATTTTTTCAGGCAAATGTATTGTGATGTACAAGAAATATAAAATAATTTCTCAAAAAATTGCTGTAAAAAATTAGTAATATATACTTACCCAAATTTAGGTAGAAGTTGTATAAACATACTAGCTATACATGTATACAAAATTTTAGCAATTTGTGACCATTAGTTTTGAAGGAATAGTGCGAACAAGTTTGAAAATAACTGGTTTTAGAAAAAGCCATTTAAAGTGTAAAGTTTCTGTAAATTACTTTACTATTAGCTTTACATATTTGCCATAAAATCGGTTCTAATAGTAGTATCGACTTCATTTTTTTAAAAGATTTCTTACATTCCATTCTTCAAAATTAAATCATAATAAAAATTGAGTTTTTTGAAAGTTTTAAGGTGATCTTCCCCCTTGCTAATCAAAGGCTTCTCGACAACATTCGGGAAGGATTTTTTCTACACATAAAAGTGGTACAAGGGATTTGTAAATTAATTAATATTTTTGAAGTTTTCCAACAAAACTCCTAGGGGACATAACGGTCATTTCCATTAGCTTTTAAGAATCGGTGCAATATAATTAATTAAAATAAATATTTCAAATGTTTAGTGTAAACATATGAAAGTGTCACTCAAAAAAAAAAAAAAAGCTGAGTATGTATAATTTTTTTTAACATTTCGGATATTGACGGCCGGAGGGCTTAGTGGTTTGGCCCACAGGTATTCTCTGAGTGCCTTCACCGCCAGTTTGAGGGTTCGATTTTCTCTTGTTCGAGAATTAGGCTGAGATTAGGGAGCTATGTTTGCTCACCTATAGGGTGTTCCCATAATAAAGAAGCAAACAAATTCGTAATGTAGATCGGCAAATATAGCAATAGACAAAGTACCTGCGACGTTGGAAACAACATTTCGGCAACTATATTTTTTATGTAGAATTCAGTTAATTAATTCATAAGTATAATATTACACTTGTGTGCAAGCCGCCTACATTGTATAGTGGTTGGCATGGCGAGCTTCCAAGCACTAGGACTGCAGTCATTTGAGTTTAGTATAAAGTATTTAAATTTTTTTTATACGAAAACTCTCATTTTAACTATTGATGAACTTGTGATATAATCAAAAAGTATTTGTAAATATAAGGTGGAAAGTACTAATATTTTTTGCATTGTTCCCTTTATCAACAATTGAAAGATCTCCCACTTAGTAGAACACTTCGTTAGAGGATCTACAACATAAGAAACGGATTCATATTTGCTGTTTTGGATGGAATTACTCCTTAAACTGATCACTCTTGCTCGTATTATAAACATAAACGTATCAGAAGGGAGTAGATTTGAACGAAAATGAGAGTCAATGGAAGCTTTATTACATTTTATCTTCCGCAAATGGCAAAGGAATGAAATGAGAATAGGTACTTAACATGACCAAATATGACTACCGACAGAGAAGAAAATGTGTTATAAATAAATTATCCATTCCTCATTCTATTTGATTGTGTATGATTAAGTTTAAATGAATGTATTTAATATCTATTGTTATCATCGAATATACATATATATATATATATGTATATATATATATATATATATATATATATATATATATATATATATATATATATATATATATATATATATATATATATATATATATATATATATATATATATATATATATATATATATATATATATATATATATATATATATATATATATATATATATATATATATATATATATAAGAATAAGATGAAAGAGAAAACCAGTAATAGCTCTAAAGCTACATGAAGCCAGGAACATCCAACATGTAAAGATAAGTATGAATATATATATATATCTGAAATTTATTATTTATATTTGGTGGGACGAAAAAGGAACTTTTTTCAATCGAATTGTTTTTCTTTCTCCAGTGATCATTGACGGTTAAGTTTTGTATTTTTATAAAAGGAAGATCATGCTAAATCAGTAATTTTCTTCTACCAAAGATATTTACTATCAGCAAACTAAGAACAACAAAAGAAAAAAAAGAACTACACTCTTGCCCTAAGAAAGAATATTTAGCACCCTATATAATGTAGAAAATATCACAGTAAAAGTTTTTGGTTCCAGAATTCAAGTGATAAGGTGTGCGAACATAATACAGATATATTTGAACCACGTTTGTAAAAAGGCAGGCATTAGATATTCTTTGTAAAAAATTAAAAGAAACAAAAGTTTTGGCAAACTTTTAAATGACTAGATAAATTAGCTTACTGAATAAATTAACATTAAAAAGGCACAAAAGATACAACTCAATTAAATAGATACATGTAGATATAAACAATGGAATAATATAAAAGCAAAATGAAGAAAAAGAACGGAAAAATATTCATGATCATAGACTCTTCATGTGTATCGCCAGAAAAACTAAACGCTAAAAAGGAAGATTTCAGAAAATATAGGAAAAAAGACTCTTAGAAATGTTCAGCTCCGGTTTTTTTTTTCTTTCTAAAAACTCTAACTGGTTTACCTCTGAAATAACTAACATCCTTTACCTGATTTAAATAACTACTGGTATTGTCAATGTAGCTCACGATATTAATTAAAAAACTTTTAAATTATTAAGATTTTAGATTTAGAGCATAATCCAGTAGTAAAGTAGGCAAGTATGAAATTGTGAAAGCAATAATTATCAGTGAATTCTTTTTCTACTATCCTTTAACCTTGTAGACTGAGAACGAAAAATAATTTTTGCCCTTTGAACAACCGTGCCTGCCATGTGATTTAAATACGAAATATCTTTTGATTTTGTTTTCACAGCATTAATCTCTGACTCTGGAGTTTTATTGCAAAGTTAAAACTGGCTTAAAAGTTTTGAAAATGTCTGTCTAGAAATTTTATACATAAACTAACTGAAAACCCGCACTTCGCTACGGAGTACTTTCAAATTAAATACAACTGTCAATGTATGCAATTAATGTCAAATACTATATATATATATGTATATGTATATATATATATATATATATATATATATATATATATATATATATATATATATATATATATATATATATATATATATATATATATATATATATATATATATATATATATATATATATATATATATATATATATATATATATATATATATATATATATATATATATATATATATATATATATATATATATATATTTATTTATTAATTTATTTATAATAAGTACGACGATCAATGTATACAATTGATGCAAAAAAAACAAAAAAATATATTTATAAAATAATCGTAAGGGATATTTTTATAGACAAAATAATCTAGAAGAAAATATTCAAATTAAATCTAATTGGACTACTAAAGAATATAGTACAATTAATATAGTACAGTTTGAGGATCATATCTTTTACTGTATTTTAATATTTTTTTGGATAATGTCCAATCGTCTGCTGCATTAGCAAGGAAAATAATATTTTTTTGTCTATTTAGTTGTTATGCACGTGACGATAAATTTATTTAAAGTACCAGAAAAAGAAACCACGTGATCTGCATTTAATAAATTAAACTCTAAATATTAATCTTTAAAAATTCACCAAAAATCAGAAAATGGAGGTAAAGATTCGAAAAAGATTTCCTTTTGAAGGAATTTTTATGTTCTTTCTCGTGATGTAAATTTTATAACCCTCAAATTATTATTTTAAATGCAAACTTAAAAAAAGTTACAAAAAACAGCTTAAAAATTTAATTTAAAAAAAATCTAAGAAGAATTTTTCAAAAATCTTTCTTAGTTCACCCCTACACTATAACAAGAATCGCCATTCAATATTTCAGCTCTTTAGGTTCAGCGGTTTGGTCTGTGCGTTGTATGTCACTGAGTGAGTCAGTCCGTCACGGAACTGTTTTATATATATAGATTGATGTATGAATTCTTAATGAGTTTACTTTTTCAACTACTTGATACATTAATAGTCACATCTAAAGAGCATGAGCCAGGGACCTAAATTTTGCCCTTGTTATTTGCTTCTTAACATTAAGTAGGCAACAAATACGCTAGAGTGATAACAGCCTCAAAAGAGTAATCAGGCTAAATTTTTGCTGGTGACCGAAGGGATGCAGTGAATCTAGACATCAAAGAAATAAATTAATGTCTTCCTCGAGCTCTGGTGTTTAGATTGTTTGAATATGATAAAATCGCATGCAGCATGTCCTCGTAAAAGGGGTAACTTATGTTAAAATAGCCCTCGACAGCATGCTTATAAGCCAAGGACTATACATTCCACCCTAATTATGAGCTCCTCCCTTCGGTATAGCAAGCACATTGGAACAAAAAGAGTTCCATATGTGGAGAAATCAGGGATGACCTGCGAGAGGGCCCGTAACGAGGAAGAAATTTATTTTTCCTAGCTACTAAGCTGTCGATGATTATTTTTGCATCAGTAAAACCCTTAGTAGGGTGTGCTTCATGAAATTTTATCATGCTTATACATACTTAACAGTAATCCACGTGAATGCTATAGAGTTTATTTAATCAGCTATAGAAGAATTTTTTCTGGGTCTTTTTAGCTCAGAACTTACTCGTTGAAGTTTTACTGGCAATGCAAGTTGTTCTGTTAAATTTTCTGTCAACTCTTAATTTGTTAATATGTATATGGGTTTTGAACCTCAGCAATGTAACTAAAAATGATCTGCTAAACTTCTACTCTTTCCTTCCCAAAAATTTTGATAGTTGTTTGTACAGAGTGTTCATCTTAAATGTGATATAAAGTAGTCACTAATATTATACTCTATTTGCAATCGACAACTCTCTTTAAGTAAGACGTTAATTAAGATATGTTTGACCAATTAAGTGTAATTATAAGATTACAGGGGACAATGAGTAAACACGTTTCTATCATAAGCAGTTCGATCTAGGTATATGAAGCAAAAAGATGCAATAATTCTGAAGCAATATTACTAGCGCAGGAAAATAATAAATAAAATAAAATAGTATAAACCAAAACAGAGTCCATGAGCTTAGAAGACATCAGAAACTCTAGCAGATAGACTTAATAATGAAAAACGTTACTGTTAATGAAGTAGAATCTGCAAACAATTAACTATAGATGGAATTTAAGCAGCATATTGAGTGTTTCGCTACATGAAAACATGCACACTCGCTGTCATGGAAGTGAACAACTTATAGGAGACTCTAATGAATACACTTTTTCCAGTTTATTGCACTTATTTTTGACTAAAAATAGTTTCTAAGGTTTTATTTTTTCAGTTTTTATTAATAAATATCGATTGAAAGACAGATAAATATGCGATTATTTATGTGGGCCAGTGCAAAATTTATGAGCAGTTAGTTAGCATATTTTAAACAACTCCCACAAAATAGAATTGTTACACATAAAGGATTTCGGTCTATATTCTATCTATCTATTTCTAGCTATCCGTTTTTATCTTGTATATTTATTTATCTATCTATTTCTATCTTTATCTACCTATCTCTCACTCTGTTGCTCTATCAATTTATCTATGAACTCTTCAACCTTCTCCTTATATATATCTGTGTATGCCCATTTTGTCTGCCCATATAATTTATGCATATATTTAATCTCTTTTCCCTAGACTTTGATGCAGGCCATCAACGTCTTTTCCAGTATAGAGAGTTGTTTGATAAATATACACACACATATATATATATATATTTCCTTCAGCCACCTACCATCTCCCGAGTGTCTTCCCAAAGCAACCCTGAAGGCGATAACGTGCCAACTGTAGTCGGGCAGAAAAATCTCTTCTTTCTGATCTCCATCGATTTTGTGAACTTTTTGGTAAAGCGGGGTATCGCTTTAATTACCAGAGAACCGATCGTTAGGTGTACGCGCAAAAGCCAATTTGAGCGGGGCCATAAGCGGAACACGAAATTAATTAATAATTAAAGATTGACGAAAGAGTGTTCCAGAGTATCTCATAATGTTTATATAGTGAGGCTTTATGACGTCATAAAGATATTGAAAGATGATAAACAAGCGAAGGAGGAATTTTTGTTGAATTTTCCCTAATAACAACACTTTATCGTCCGCCTTATCATAGCGGGATCTGTTTAAGTTAATAGTCGATCAGCTAGCTCGGGTTTTTGTTTTAAGTATTCTTCGTCATAATGAGTATTAGAACGGGCTAGAGCATGGTTATTTCTTGTTGCGGATTGGGATCGTAAGAATAGATGAATATGAGTCTGTTACTGTCGTTATTTTCTGATTTTATCCTGAGTTCTATATAATTTGTTTATCTCCGCTCTTTAGAAGCTTGTTGAGTGATTTGATATGAGAAATTTCATAACCAAAATTTGTAATCAAATACTTAAAAATCTTTAGAAAATACTAGTTATTATTACTTTTTTTCTCATGCGGAGGCTTTGTCGTGAGCCATTTGCCTTTTGTTATTCCCCACGAAGTTTTGCTGGCTACTTTTTTGTGGGCGAACCATTTAGTTAAGCCAGAATTTCTCCCTGTGAGAGGACAACACGTTAACAACCAAGCCTTATTCGGGATTTAAACCCAAGCCCACTGCTTGGAAGCCCACGACGCTAACCTCTACACGACGTGGGCAGCAAAAATTCTAGTTATAAAAGTGGCAATTACTTGTGGAGAGGATAAAAGTACAACCTTTGTAAGGTATGTGAAAGATTAAAATATTTTCAAGATTCACATACTTCATATAATGTTCTACGATACAAACTTGAAGTTGCGTAAAAAGTTTTAATATTTTTTTATAGTAACTATATATTTATTTACAAAATCAATAACTGTCCTACGTTATGTATTTCTTCCCAATATATGTAAATCCCTTCTATATTTACAAAGCGGCTATCAAATAAAGAGGCTTCGAGGAGGTAAACCATGCCACTTGAATCGAAAGCGGGTGACCTGAAACTACTTCAGTTTATATTTCTCAGACGCATATCACTTGAAGTGGTTGCATTTCATTTTACTGATAATACTAACTGAAAGATAAATTAAATGAGGGAGAAGTAAGGGTTTCGGAAAATGATTTCATCCTTCCTCAGAGCAAACAAACAATAGCGTTTTCTGTAAAACTTGGTTTTGACAGAAAATAATATTAGAAATTATAAAAACTCTCCCCACTCACCAGATCTATAGTTATGCGAGACATTTTCCTTTACTCTGAACACAAATCTGCGCTTTTCTAGAGTCAAGTCCCAGTTTACGCTAAGTTAAAGTCAAACAAGGCTTTAATTAGCGCCCTTTACACGTACGTTCTTTCCCGCGTGAAACCACGATCCCGCGCGATTGAGTGCACGTGTGAAGGTGTAGGAGAGGAAGGGAAAGCTGCTTTGGAGCGTACTGCAAGTTTTACCGCTGGCAATCCCGTACGCTCTTTTGCGAGTGCTTGGAGCGTGCGCGCAATCCCGTACGCTTCAAGCACTCGCGAAAGAACGTACGTGTAAAGGGCGCTATTGTTTTAGTACACTGAAGACTGGTTCAGTTATATCAAACTATTTGTCATTACTAATTAAGAATAATTCCTATAGACCCTTGATTTGTTTACTTTTATGTTTTCTATGAAAGAGTTTTATATTATTTGCGCTAAATATGCATAAGGTTTTAAGATTATGTACTCTCTTATCAAACCAGCAATATCTCCTCAGTATGAATATACAGTACGCATTGTTGGTAAATTTAAGCTGAAATTCACTTCAGGATTGAATACTAATTGCATTACTTGTGACGGAATTCCTGACTAGATACGGGAATACTCACATGAACTACCTAAGAGACTATCGAGTGGCCGTCGTTAAGTCCTCACATACATTAGCGTTGCTGCTCCAGTTAGACTGTGTCCACGAGTCCATAACCCTCATAAAATCTAAACTGAGCAACTTAAAATTTCTCCCTAGACAGCTTCAAGTAGACAAGTTGATGAACCGGGAGATGCCTCTTCAGCACTGCACATGCAGAACTAGTCTGTATTAAGTAACAATTTTGTCACGAAAAATGTAAGCCGAAAAACATGAGATGATTTTATCACGTATTAGCTGGGGGAAGATACACTAATCAAATGAAATAATTTAAAAACAGATGAAAATATTGCCATTGGAAGAAACTTCAAATTTTCATAACATGTATATGTCAGGAAATTTTAAAGAATTAAGATTAATATGCCTGAATTTAACCCAAAACCACTTTATTTACTTTTTTTAATTGCAAAAGTTCGCAGCATGTTCAAAGCTCTTGACAGGTCTTTCAGCTCTAAAATCTGAGATAATCATAATTCTTTTCGAGGGAAAAATCTTCCCTCCATCAAAATTTTGATTGTGACGTCAACACGCTCATGTTTAAAATTTGCGTTACGATATTTTTCTGTCTCTATCGAAATATTAATATTTTTTTAGAGTTTGAATTTGCTGGGTTTCTGTGCCTTACACCATAGGTTGCTAGAGTGTTTAAACCAAGAATTTCAGCGCGGTGTTACCGAAATCCAACCGGTCATTCTTTTTTCGCAATTAATTGGTTACTTCAGTTTGTTGGGGCTTGGAGAAATTCTCGTTCCTTGTTGGCGCATTGTTTATGCTCTTCGAAGGCTGTGCAGTAAAACAAGGGAAGTAACCAAGGTAAATTGATAGTCGAATGTTTTAAACTACGGAATTAGGAACAAATATTTAATTTTTAAGTCAGTCCCATAATTATTTCTGTAGTCCAATTTAGATTTTTTCATGTAGTTCTAGATGTTTTCATCTTCCGCTAAATGGGAGAATTTTCTTTTTAGATGATGTATGTATAATAGATATATTTAAATGAAATTCAGGTATTTAGAGATAATATCCTGAAAGTTTTGATATATTTGATAATTTGCAAAGTTTGTTGGGAAAGTTCACTTTGGCAAGGGACTACCCCTTACCAAAGTGAAAATTTTAAAATTTCATGTATGCACTGGGGTCACCGTCAGAAAAGCTATAGGACATTACAAGCAATAGAGAGGTTTTGCAATCTGAACACAGTGTGTACTGATTTTATCGTATATTCTTATTTTTCTATTTCATACACCTTTACAATTCGAAAAGTATGGTACTGAGAGCAAATATTTTGAAGTGAAGATATGAAGGGCATTTTGCCGAAATAATAAGGATATTTCTCAGGTGTGAAACAATAAATGTCATTTTGAATTTTGCAGCCCTCGCACCTCTAAAAGCAAAATATCAAGATTAAAAAATAACATGCAAAATGTTAAGAAAAAGCAAAAAATACTTCAAAACTTTTTAAGAACTATATTCCCTTCACTACTATATTCATGCCAACTAAACGTAAATTTCCTAAACTTCAGGGATTTTTTATAATATAGTTACTCTACATTCCAGTTCTCAGGAATTCTAACTATCTAGTTGAATTTGATAGAACAGTGTTAATACTGCAGACAAAAAACTCAGTCTAACATGAAATTGCATCTTTCAAAAGTGGCCAGTGTTTTGGAAATTAGTTTTTCATATTCAGTGAGAAAATCATATAATTTTTAGATGCCTTTGTTTCTATTTCTTTCGAAGAACTTGGTTAGTGTGCTAACTTGTTGCATTCAAATGCAAAAGTAGACTACTCAGCTCCAAGAACTACGCAAAATTCAAACACAGATAAAAAAAAACTTTAAAGATTTTAAATGGTAATTTGAGGGTAAGTTTAGTTTGATGAGCTAAAAACAATTTTCAGCGCACTCTTGTCAAAATATCCTTCTCATTTGCTGACATTGGAACAAAGGCGGTAAATGCAGTATCTTCCGGAGAGATTTTTTTCTGTTCCCTGCGGAAACTAAAATAGAATAGATGAATTTATTGAATGTATGTTCTGTTCAGTTTAATGATATCAAAGGAATCTGCCCTATTAAATCAAAATCATATTATTTTATTGAATTTCTATTTTTTTTTTAAATTTAGGTCAAGAGTACAATGATTAAAGAATAAATAATATACTATAAATTCTGTAGTGAATATTTTAAATATCTATTGTAGGAAATAAAGATGTTTCTAAATGGTTTTTTGACTTAATTCTGGTTGTAACATCTGAAAATAAATTTGGCTGCACTGTCACCGTCATGAAAGTTAAAAGGTTTATAAAAGTTACACGGATATAAAAATTATTCTTCAGGGTGTATGATTTCTATTCAGAGGAGGTACTGAAAGGAAGATGGTTTTCTTGATTTATGAATCCTGAAAGTTTTTAATTTTAAGTAAAGGGCTCATATATATATATATATATATATATATATATATATATATATATATATATATATATATATATATATATATATATATATATATATATATACAGTCGAACCTCCATATATCGAACTTCCCTATATCGAAATCTTCTATAGATCAAACTCTTAGCGAATCTCCATATTCATTACATAGAAAAATTGTTTCTATATATCGAAAAAATCTCTATATATCGAAATTTTTTCAAGACAAATTGGGAGATTTTATTCCATTTTAGAATAAAATCTCCCAATTTTTGGCATTTGAAACAATACGTCGTGGATTTCCATTCGCGGAAAATGTCCCTGATGAAGTTTTTAGTGGACTGAATAAATATTAACATTTCTTTGAACTTTCCGCAAAACTGGCTGTTCAGCAAGATATTCGTAGTTTTTTTTTAAAAGAATGTAACTGTGATCATTGTAACAACTGTCTGCATTATTGTTTTTTTTAAAGATATGTAGTACTCAATAAATCTTTCATATTAATTCATTTTTTTAGTTATTAACTTTCATTTAATGGTATTCGCATATAAATTTGAAATGGAGTTTCGTATAGGAAAATTACCTTTAATTTTTTTTAGGAGAATTATGATAAAACTAAGCTCAATTATATATATCGAATTTTTTTCCTGCAATTTGCTACGATATATGGAGGTTCGACTGTATATATATATATATATATATATATATATATATATATATATATATATATATATATATATAAATCCCAGTTTTATTTCGTATACTACTTCTGACCGAAAAATTATCTCTTTTAATCAATATATCTACCATTAAAAATTCTTTCTTTTAAACGCACGTGTAATCAGGTTTTTTTTCAAACTTTGGAGAAGGATATTCATCAGGGCCTTTGGTGGTCACTTCCTTTTGTTGGGAGGCAAGGGAAAAAACTTATTTTTGATATTTGTAGGTAGTAATTTGGGTCAAAGACTTTGGAAAAAATAAATCCTATTTTGCAATGGGGAACAGAAAAGAAAATCACCAAATGTTGAAGAATTACAAAGAACAACAAAAAAAAAAGAATTCATTAGGCACTGAATCTGCTTTATTTTCAACAGCTGCATAAGGAAATGGGGAGCTTGATAGTATATATGTATATAAACAAATAAATAAACAAATATACATATATATATATATATATATATATATATATATATATATATATATATATATATATATATATATATATATATATATATATATATATATATATATATATATATATATATACAGAGAGAGAGAGACAGAGAAATCATTTATATGCTCCCAGAAAAAGCATATACAAGAATAATTTTTGCTGAAATGTTAGAAAATTGAATAGGTTAAAATATTATCAAAATTTTATTGAATATTTTAATTTTTCTATTCAAAACTATTCTCCCTTTTCATTTAAATTATACTTACATATAAATTAAACCTTACAAATAAATTATAACTTACAAGCTATAGGATTTTTTTTTCATCACCTGTAAAACTTGTTTTCTTGTCATACAACGTTTAAAGCGGTGAAACTCCTCGAATATAAATATTAGTCTTCGAAGAAAAATGCATTCAAAGTATGCTATCAAATAGCTGGCAGAAGACAAGACATTTGAATTATAAGAAACAATAAAGCATTTGTTTTAAATGAAGGCAAGATCGATTTATCAGTCAATAAAATTGTGATTAAGTATCTATTACGGGAAACAAGATTAAAACTGAAACTCAATTATGCATCAATATTTTGGAAGTTTTCTCTGTCTTCAATAAGAGTTATTTGGAAGACATCATTAATATAAATTATTTCAGAGATTGCATTAACTCTTCTTAGAAACTTTAACCCTTGTAAAGGAATAGCCATCATTAATTTTCTTAGCAATATCCAAGTTCTAATTTTAACGGTACCCAATATACTTTGTGAAAACTTAGAAAAAATAAGATACCATCGACTTTATTATACTCTAAGAATAAATAAAATATTTTAAAGGTTGCATACTGATGTTGAAAAATGATCCCAATACTTTACTAATTTAGACTTTGATTTGATATCTTTTGACAAAAGATGTAATATATATGTTTCTTGCATTTAATTATTTACTTTTGGCTAATAGAACCAAATCTTTTATGTTAACACAAGTATAAATAACTATACAGATAACTTAAACTTAAGATAAAAGATATATTAAAGATGACGTTTTCTTTAATTTTTTCACCCGTAAATTCCAAAATATAACATTTTGATATGTGAAATGCGAGCAATATCTTTGAATGAACTAGTATATATACTGTCCCTGAAAACTGTACGTACTGTAAAACTGTAATGTACCAGTTAAAAACTTTCGTTTAATACTTATATATCAGTCATTGTATTCAAGACATGAAATTACAAACACTATTATTTATTTTGCCCTTTCTTGGTTACAGATGCTTACCATAATTGTTTTTACAAAAAAAATTAACTTTAAATATACTAATATAAAATTTACTAGAGAAACAGAGTTATAATATGAAGCTAAGCAATAACATTATTCTAACAAACTATTTTGTTTTCAATAACAGAAGGATTCAATCCCGCTATTTCAGGGAGTTGACATTTTGAATTTATGAGTTCAATGTTTTTATGATTCGATGCTTTTTAAGTAAATAAATGTTTTATTTAAAAACATGTGTTTTTAGAAAACAATCAAAGCAAATGCATACGTAGATTTTCATTAATCTTTTTGATCTTCATTCATTATCTTCATTGGCTTTGCTTTTACAAAAAGAACACGCTGACCCGTGTGAAAATTCCTATAAAACCACATCACCATGAAATTTCTAGTATCATTTCCCAAAGAAGTATATGGCTACATCTAAATGAAAGAAAGACCAGTTCAAGGATTATACTGCGAATGTAGATCATAGCATTCAGATAACCAACCATATAATTGAAATATCATTTATCTCCAAGAATACATCGCCTCTATCTTTAAAAATAACTATATCTTTAAAGATACTTAATTGTTGATTAAGACATCCATGGCCTAAAAATTTGCATTTGCATCTCAACATAACATAGTAAAACAGCTCTCGCAGCTCACACTTGGAATAATGACATTACCTCTATCAACAATGAAAATATAAGAGGAAAAGGAAGCTGAAATTGATATTAGGAGAAAAATGATTGCTTGTTTGGATTTCAGTAGGTTCTCATACTTTAAAATTATACTAATTAAAACATATTTTTAAGCAAGTTGTCAATGGATGTTTACAATTGCAACACCACCGCAAGGGAAAGTGTTTGTAAAATTCTGGTTTTACCCCCTACATATCCCGTTTGATTTGTTTTAAGCATGCAAAACGAAAGGAAAAAATATTATTTTTTAAAAAAATATTTCTGCTGTTCAAAAGTTTCCTCTACTATCAATACCGATCGTAGGGTCACGAGGAAAAATTTTCTGAGACAAAAGGATACATTAATTTAGAAATTAGGTATTTTTCTAGAATAAGAATATTTGTGAAGAATAGTTATGTAAATATACCATTCTTCCCTGCTAGCGAAAAAAAAAAAGAAAAAAGAAAAATTTCGACTGACCCCAGCATACTGGCTTTTATTTTATTTCTGATTTGCATGGAAGACGTTCATTGAAATTCCTTCGCTAAGTGAGGTTAAATTCTTATTCATATTTTTGTCAAGTAAACATAACAGCGTCTAGATCACGGTACAGTCGCGACTGTTAGGAACTCCACAGTCGTGCCGTTCTCCGCTCCATCGCTGTGTCCAACCGAAGGGGGGGTGGAAAGGGTGGAGGGCGAATGGAATGTCTATCCGAACTCCCAACCATCACCTTTGAATGGGTCATCTTTCCTTCACCCACCCTCGCCTTCTAAAAGCCACACGATGATGATGATGATGACGACGAAAGCGGCGGGACTTGAGTGGCAGGCGGCGGGGCCAATCGCGACGCGCCTAGCTGTGTCCCCCGGAGGCCCCGCCCCAGGAATTGCGCAGCTGGGAGAGGGGACGGTAACATTAGTCCTCCGCGAACATGGAGATTTTTCTCATTTCAATGATGGATCTCTTCTTCGGGGGCCCAATATCGTCCCTGGCCCTCTCTCTCTCCCGCCCACCGTGCACGCTTTGCATACAGAAGCCAACCTGCAGCTGTTACGGGTTCCCGCCGCTCATTTTCTTCGCCGAGCCCCCGGGGGCAGGGGCTGCTAAATCGACATTAGCCCCCCACTAACCTTATCCCCCTTCCTTATGTGTTATATATATATATTTTTTTCGTTGCGTATCATTTTTTCCTGCGGTAACGTCCTGCCGCAGATGAGGAATGGGCGCGCTCATTATATCTCCAACTAAGTCTTCATATTGTGACAGCGGGCCCCAATGTATCGCACCGGGGATACGAGTTGAAAAAAAACGCATTTGTTTTGATCCCCCTGGCTATTAATATAACGCTTCCGTTATATTTACCACCCACACCAGGAAAAATTCCGGATCTCCGCTCATTTTTTTCGGCACCGGCGGTAAGCGGAATTAATTGCCATTCAGTGCCAGCTCATGTCCGGATTTATTTTATGTGCCCGTAGAGTGAGAGAGGAGCCGGGGCATTAGACAGCCTCTTCTCTCTCTCTCTCTCTTTCTCCTGTTTTTTCTCTCTCTCTTGTTTTTCATTATTTATGAAGTTAAGGAATTGGTGTGTCGAGTCCGTTAGAGGCCAAACGACTTCGAACGATAGATGGGCATTCCTAGACTTTTAAGATCGCTTCAGAGATATCTGCTGTCATAGGTTTTTAATATCCGGGTGAAAAGGCTTTCACCATTGGCTTTTTAACATCACCTTTCATAAATCGCAGCTTTGTACGCATATGCAAGTATAAAATAATCGCAAATTGAGCAATAAATAAAGGGATTTTGCGCGATGAATATTTTATAAAAGAAAGGAATTTATTACCATGTTTTTTATTTACTCTCTTTCTTGTTTGTCCAGTACAAATCTTGCAATCGTTTTTTAACTAACTTCCCAACTAGCTAGACATTTGAAACTTTTAGAATAGCTCAAAACACAATGACAATACATTCTTTTAATACTTTTAGCCATCTTTAAGCAGAATTGAATTCATTTACCATGTTTTTATTAACTTGCTTTCTTGTTTGTGTGTTTGTCCAGTACAAATCTTGCAATCGATTTTTAACTAACTTCCCGACTAGCTAGACATTTGAAACTTTTAGAATAGCTCAGAACACGATGACAATGCATTCTTTTAATACTTTTAGCATCTTTAAGCAGATTTGAATTTATTTTCAGTTAATTTAGTTGTTTGCAAATTTCTTATAATTGCTCTCATTATTACGCATTTGATCATTTTCTTTCATGTTCATGGGATAATTCAAAAAATTTTAAAAAAGTGTTTATTAATGCATAGAATTGTCAAGTTTATATGATTCAATAGAAAATTTAAAAACGTGGTATATAAAAAGTTCTTTTTATCTTGTAATTATTTTATAGTTAATGAAACGACTGGTCTGATCGATAGTACAACAGTTTAAAAACTTTTTATGTAAATATTAAATTTTCTGGTATTTTAATACCCAAAGTGAAGGATTTTATTTTCCTCCACATATTTTACTTTTATATCTCGCTACTGTCGTATATACATAAATGCAAAATAATTAATTTAGGGAACCCCAAATACGCCCTAACTTAATCAAGAACTGAAATTTAAGGATAGAGTGTCGTCGATAGGAATTCGCTTCCAAAGATTAATGAGTATGTATATATACTTCCCCCTGTGAAGTTTTAATATCCGGGTATATGACTTTCATAATCGGTTTTTAGCTTTTATATTCGCGTACATTCCAAATATACTATGCGAACATTCTATTGTTGTTGTTGTATTGTTGTTTATGCCACTTGACCGACAGCAACATCAGATCAAGTCCCGAAGGCTATGGGCGATGAAGGTGTGGCTCCTGTTTTGAATTAGCACCACAAGGGTCGGAGTTCGACTTCGCTAAATGAGTATATATATATTTATGAGTATATATATACTTCGCTAATGAGTATATATATGTATATATATATATATATATATATATATATATATATATATATATATATAATTAATGAGTATATATATATTTCCCCCCTGTGAAGTTTTAATATCCGGGTATATGGCTTTCATAATCGGTTTTTAGCTTTTATACTCGCGTTCATTCTACATATATTATGCGTACATTCTATTGTTGTTGTGTTGTTGCTTATGCCACTTGACAGACAGCAACATCAGATCAAGTCCCGAAGGCTATGGGCGATGAAGGTGCGGCTCCTGTTTTGAATTAGCACCACAAGGGTAGGAGTTCGACTTCGCTAAATGACCGGTCCCGTAATTTTGAACCGAATCAAGTGACAAGACCGGAACACTTGACCCTGCACCCCCACAGGTAAATTTGAGAACTTGGAGGACATTGCAGCCACGCCCTATTTTACGTGCCCCGGCCACCATTAGTGAACACGGTGGTGGATTTGCAACGACGAGCATCGACCAGGGACGTTCAGATCACTGGCTCGCTGCTCTTGCCAACTGGGCCATCGCGCCTTTGCGTACATTCTTGTACGCATATAAAGGCAGACTAATAAATCAAGGTTCCCTGTCCTCTGATTATTTTTCAATATAAAGGAATTTTGTTTTTAGCCGGTGAAATAACTGTTCTGATCAATAGATCAACAGTTTTAGACTCTTTATGTCACTTAATTTTCGTGAGGTTTTAAAAGCCGGGTGAATACATTTATCAACGTTTTTATATTTCGCTTTTACATCTCACTAGTTTTGTAAGCATAAAACTATGCATTAAAATTAATAATTGGAGTGGGTGAATACATTCAGTTAGTAATTACTTAATCAAAACTGAAATTTAAGTGTAGAGTTGTCTGAAGAAAACAGCTTCCAACAATTGAAGAGCATACATAAACAAACTTCCTCTGGTGGTGTTTTAATACCTGAAAGTAAAGCTTTAATCGTCGGCTTTTAATTTTAGCTTTTACATCTCGTGGGCTTGTACTCATAGTCAAATAAATACAAATTATGATAAACAGAGTTAGAGTCCTAAATGTTTTAGAAAGTAAAGGAATTTAAATTATAGTCAGTAAAAGCCCTTTAATGAACAATATAAGAACATTTAAAAACTTTTAATACTCTTTTAATGAATTAACTTTCGTAAGTATCCGGAGCAAAGGCTTTTATCATAGTTATTGATTATGTTCTATTATTAATGTTCATTGAATTAATGTTCTTGCGACACTAGCGATATATAAAATTAAAATATATAAAGATTGATATAACCCTTCATTTGAGTATTACAATCTCACGAAACTCAATCTGTAAAAAGTCTAAAAATGTTATTCAATAGATCAAAGGAATTATTTCACTGACTATAAATTCAATTCCTTTATATTATAATACATTCTGTGTACACTCTCTCTTCATTCATTAATTTGACTTTATACGCATACAAAGCTTTAAATTCGTCTGTACTTACTCAAGAACAGAAATTTAAGTTTAGTGTCATCAAAAGACATCTGCTTCCAAAAATAACTGGGTATATAAATAATTGCCCTCGTAGGATTGTAATACCCGAATGAAAAGCCTCCATCATATCCCTTAAATTTCAGCTTTATTCTGGCCTACACGAAAACTTGTGGACCCTCCGCTTTTCATAGTGTACGAGAAATTTATGCTAAAACTAATATCGTGCGGCAAAAGAGGTTTATTTTGAGTTTAATTGATTAAAAATATATCACTATTTTCATGCCATTGATAATACAAAAATCTGAATTAAAAATTCATTCGTATTTTTAGAGTGAGCTTAGAAAAGAGTATTTTGTTGACATTTTTAGCTGATTTCCCTCTTTCAATGGTACTTTAACTGATTACGTGCATTTTTACTCGGCTTGAATATTAGGGTGTTTGTACGAATTTTTATAATCAAAATAGTTTTGCGTTAATAAATGTTACGTAATAAAATGTTCGACAGATAGCAGCAGTGAAAAATAGAGTCTGTTCATTTTTCTGTCTGAATAACAAAGGGACTGTGGTTAAAGATGGCTGTATCTCCGATTAGCCACCGATTTGTGTTTTTATCACCTTTGGGGCAATTCTCGCCGAATCTATAAGAGGTTAATTTATTTTCAATCAGTTGTTGGCATGTTTTCATCTAGAATCCGACAAAAATTACCATACTAATGTTTGGCTTACATTAGTTTGCATATTTTATTTTACTCAAGAAAAGTTATTTTATATATATAAAATAACTTTTCAACTTTTTTTTATATACACACACTTTATAACTTTTGTATAAAGTATGTATAAAGTATAAACACACACACACATACATATATATATACACCTATACCTCGCTTTACGGCCTAAATACGTTCCGGAAAAGTTGGCCATGAAGCGAAAAACCTTATAACGAATCAATTATTTTGATACAAACCCATAAAAGTTAATTGGATCTGTTCCAATTTTTTATAAATAATATAGCTTTTAGTTCATAAAGCATTTTATTCTTTTTATTTCCTATAAAAATGCTTACATAAAAATAAAGTACAAAACAATGTAATAATAAAGATATAAAGAAAAAATAGACATATAAACAAAAACAAAAGAAATCATAGGGCACATATGTATACATATAATAAAAAACATAAAATAAAATGTTTAAAAACTGTTTTAATGTGATAACGAACATTAACACGAAGAATCACTAAGCTATAATATGCTGCAATCATCACTTTCCGCTGTTGTGGCCGTATAACGAAACATTGTGGGCCGTAAATCGAAAAAGTGCCATAATTAAAAAAGGCTGTTAACAGCGAAATGCCGTATAGCGAGGTATAGGTGTATATATGTGTGTGTGTGTGTGAGCCTAATGCATGTTTGTATGACGCTTCGTGATAAGCAAAGACTTTAAGTATTATCAAAATAAAGTGCGAGGTAGAGATTTTGGGAAGCCCCTTAACGATTAAATAAGTCAGACACAGGAGCAAGAAAAAAATTAGGAAAGGTGTGCTCTGCGGTTGCATGTTTTGTTGATTTCTGCATAATGCATTCGCCACTCTAATCTCTTCCCCGTATGGGTTTTGTCGATAATGTGAGGAGTTGTTATTGAGTTCCTCCAATTTCCCTCTGCAAAAGGAGGAAAAAAGGCTGTGCCACCCGGGGCGGGAATTCTCTGAGAATCCTCATCAACACCTTTCCTCCAGACCACGCATTTGCATCCTGCGCGGGATGCGTTATATTCCCGATATTCGCAAATCTCCATTCTTCCAGGAACACGTCGAGGAACAAGTGGCGTAAGTCGGAAGATCTACGGAAATAAGTTTTTCAATATGTTGTGTTAGTGCCGTTCTTAGAATCAGGCGAGACTTGAAACATTTTTCTTTCTTTCTCATTCATTTAAGAAGAAAATATATTTTGTAAAAGTAGTTATCGAAATACGCTGACGCCAAAGCATGTGCATGGATTCAGAAATGTGAATGTGAAATTTAAATCTCGATTTTTTAATAATCTTCACCATGAATAATAATAATACACCATTTAGACGTAACATTACAGCAGCACTGATAAATATTTAAAAGAAAATATTATTCAAACTAGGTAACATACTCTATTTGGGTAATAAAGGTAACGTAATAAAATTTAATGATGTAATCCGAAAAGTTTGCTCTAATGTTTGAGGTTTGTAGCCACTCAGGGAATGTGTGTATGAAATCAGTGAAAATAAGATCGAAGGAAAAAAAACTGGGCACATATGTAATTACATGTACAAAAGGCTTATGATACATCCCTATTCAACTATTGTTGAATAGAAATATCAACAACTATTTGTTGTTGGTATAAAATTCTGAAAATCTCATCAAATTTAAGTGAGAACATTACACCTTTGACTCTCAGGTGTGACGATCTAACTAAAATTTTCTTAGTTCATACTCGCACTCATATACACAGAAAAAAGTAGGCTGGTGAACTCGTTTTCCAAAATTAAAAACCCTTTTATACAGTGGAACTCTCACTGGTGAGTTTTTTACCCCATTTTAAATAGCGGGTCTAAAAACTCAGCTCCACAATCGGGTACATTTACCTGCCTAAGTGGGTTTAAGTGTTTGAAAGGGTTTATCAACCGCAAAAGGATATACACACAATAGAGTTGAATGCGAAATCATGTAGGCGCATGCAAGCCTGATGCGGCTACATGAGTCTTTATTCTCTTTAGTTACTGAGTTTTACAAAAAAAAAAAAATTGTAGTGGAGAACTCTTATTTTCCATTCATAAACCCCGACTGAAGAGTTCTTTATTCAATGAAACAGAATTATTCCATGCTATATACTAGATTACATTATTTGAACTTTAAAAATTATTTTTTCAGATTAACAGGGAGTTTTTTCGTTTTATTGTGTCATATAACACAATTTGAAGTAAGTAATTTAGAATCTGCTCTAGAGTCCATTATTTACAAGAAATCTAAAAAAACTCTTAGGAGAATTGTATGATTTATATATAATTGCAATGAATCAAAAATATGCGTATATATATATATATATATATATATATATATATATATATATATATATATATATATATATATATATATATATATATATATATATATATATATATACATATATATATATATATATATATATATATATATATATATATATATACATATATAAATATATATACATATATATATATATAAATAAATATATATATATATATATATACATACATACATACATATATATATATATATATATAAATATATATATATATATATATATATATATATATTTATATATATATATATATATATATATATATATATATATATATATATATATATATATATATATATACTAGGGGCTTTGCCCCTAGGCTCGCTACGCTCGCTCCTCTGGTGAATCAAGTGAATGAATGACTCAATACTTGTTTACAGCGATTGAGTCATTCATTTGTTTACAGTTGAAGCTCCCCCCCCCCTCCCGGCGAAATGGATGAAGCCCGGGTTGATGGGGGGTATAAGCCCGGATGAAGATGGGTGAAAAATAGGATCTTCTTTCAATCCTTCTGCAAAGAAAGCGAATGAGAAGATTTTTTTGAAGTATTTCTTTAAAATTCAATTAAAAATCGAAATTTTAAGATAGAGACTTGAAATGAAGTTTATATGAATGAGAAAGCTTTCATCTTCCAGTTGATATAAATATTTTCTTTGTAACATAATAAGTCCGATAGCATCGAATTTATATATCTCGAAACGCATAAATTTTTCCAAAAAGTGGGTTTTCAATTTTAATAAAAATATCAGTCTGTTTTAAATTATTTTTAAACAAATGAGGTCTTGTTTGAAGGAGAAATGTCTGTAGTCTTAGATTGTAAAAAAAAAATTCTACGATCCTTTTTTGGCGAGTTATCGTAATCTGAACATGAAAAAGTCAATATTTTCCCACAAAACATAAAATAAAAAAAAACTTAAAGTCCGACGAATATGAGACATGTCTTACTTTCTTCCCCACATTATTCTGCATCGATTGGTATCGGTCTCGACCCCATACCCCCAGCGGTTTCAGAGGAGATAGCGTGACAAGCTTTTGACAGCGGCGGCGGCGGCTGCTGCAGCGGCAGTTAGTTTTTTTTAGAATAGAGAGATATATACACTCACTTCCAAAAGTTAAGCACGGAGCGGTAAAATGTGAAAAAATGGACAAGTACTGGTTTGATTGACATGAAATGCTGCAATGCTTCTATGTTTATTCATGAAACAAAACAAAGAATTACATACAGAGATAGAAAAAATATTGAATTTTCATAAATTATGATCTGACGTCATATTTGCGTCATTAACAAAATGATGTTTAAATGCAAAACAAACGACAAAAACCGACATTAATAGGGTATGTGAGCACCCCTCACCTTCATACAAAGTGTACAGCGTGTGATCATGCTTTTTAAGAGGTGATCAACCACCGGAGAGTTCAGTAATCGCCATTCCTCCTGTAGGGCAGTTTCTTAATCTCTGAGAGTGGCTGGAGGTGGAAAACGTCTACATACAGCACGGCCGAGGGCATCCCAAAGATTTTCAAATGGATTAAGGTCCGGCGAGTAAGCCGGCCACTCCATACGCGCAATCCCCTCACTCTCCAGAAAGTCGTCAACGATGGAAGTTCTATGGGGACGGGCATTATCGTCCATTAAAACGAAAGAAAGACCAACTGCTGCAGAGTACAGTTTCACAGTGGAGTCTAGGACTTCATCTCGATACTGTACAGCCGTCAAAGAACCTCGCCTGTAGATGTGCACGTCGGTGCAATATCCCAAAGAAATCCCTGCTCAGACCATGATGCTTCCGCCGCGGAATGAGTGATGTTTGGTGATGTTTTCTGGCCAATAGCGTGTGCCTTGTTCAACTCCTGACCCTTACACGCTTATCATCGGATTGTAGGGGAAATCTGGACTCATCAGTGAACATAACGTTGCCCCAATCAGACATAGTCCAATTCACATGCTGGCGGCACCACTTTAATCGTGCCCCTCTGGATTGGACGGATAAAGGAACACAAACTCGGGGTACCCGGGCGTACAGACCATTCATGTGTAGCCTTCGACGAACAGTAGTGGCAGATATCGTCTTACCAATGGCAGCTGCAACCATAGATGTCACACGTGTGGAGGTCGATCTTCGATTCCGCTTGGCTACAACAGCAATATATCGATCTTCCGAGGGAGTCGTAACCCTTGGACGACCAGCTACAGGTCTTCGGACAACTGTTTGGCTGGTTAGTAATTGTTTCCATAATCGTGAAATGACGGAATGATGAACGCTGAAGAAAAGAGCAACATCTGTGATAGACTGTCCTGTTTCAATGCGTCCGACAGCCCGACAGCGCTCAGAATCTTCCATTCGTCTTCTGGAAGCCATAGAAACACGTCTAGCTTGAAAACAAATCGTACGAATCTTCTAAACAATGTTCATCAGCACTTACATGCAACTCCTGTAACCCTTCACAATGCCGGCTTCTTATAAGACTGTCTGTTTTGCATATTTCTAGACGCGAAACCGTGATGGGCTGTTACCTAACATATTTGCATACTCCCTTCTACCTTTGCAGCAAATTTCATCTTCTTTAATTCAGATTGGCTTACGGAAATTAACATTTTCCTCTCCGTGCTTAACTTGTGGAAGTGAGTGTATATATATATAACTAAAATTACTCATAATTTTTTTCGACAGTCTGCAGTGATTTTTTTAAAATACTATTTGCAAAACATCTATACCTTTTATAATGAAAAAGTTCAGTAGAATTTTTTAATGAAAATTTTGAGAGCTATAGAAAATTAATTACAGTTTATTTTCTCTATCGAAATATTATCAAGATAAAATTTTTTGGCCTCGATATCCAGGAGATTATTATCAACAAAGTTTTCAAACTGGTAATTTATGTTCAGAATAATAAATCACACTTTTTATATTTATGTATATTTCCTGGGGCAAATTGGATAATCAAATAGGTTTAATTCCATCAATTATGGACCATCATGTTTCATGAAAATACTTTGCGCATTTTAAGAAAATATTTTATAGTACAAAGGAAATATAGCTAATTTCATTTATTTCGGTTCAATAAATTAATGCATATGTGTACTAAATAAATTTATACAGAACAAATATGTATAAAAAATAAAAGGAATTACAAATAAAAGTATAAACATAATATAAAAAAGGAAAAAAATTTTTAAATATTGTTAGATATATATTATAAAAATCTAAATTGAAAATATTCTAATTCTTCGTTATTTTAAAAAATTTAAATACCATACAAAAACGTACTGAGTAATCCAGCAATGTATCTTTTATTTTTAAATTCTTTTAAGTTCAAGGAAATCATGACAGAATTTACAACTTTTGCTTTAAATTTTCATAAAGGCAAGTAAGTTCAAGCAGGATATGTCAATTGATTCTAGTACGGCAAAACAGAAATTCCTCTCTCATTTTTTGGTAATGTCTAAGCACGTGGCTCATTTTCTCAAATAAAATAATGCAGTTCAATATAACGTTTACTTTATTCAATAATTTCCCTTTGTTGGATATAACTGTATTTTATTAATATATTAAACCTACTTAGCATAATGAAACAGACTTAAATGTTCACTAGACTAATTTATTATATTACATCCACGCAAGTGGCTATTATTTTCAAGCATTTAAAATATTTATTTGTACAATCAAACAGAATTAAACGAAGGTTTGCTTACAGTGCTATGCATTCTTCATTCAGGGTATTACCTTATTTATTTAGGAAATTTTATCCATTAAACGAAAGAGTTATGAAATGGACGTGCAGTTTATACAGCTGTTATCCCAAATAACTAGCAGAGTAAATATTTTAACTCTAATTTTCTCAGCGAGTGAAACATTAGGGGGCTTTTATATGAATTTTAAAATTCACTTTCAACAATTTATTCTGTTATATATTTTAATACAAAACTTCTTATATGCGTTACAGTGGAGTAAATTATAGAAGTCTCATTAACTTATTGTAAACTACTTATTCTTCGAAAGCATTCAGGTTAAATTTATATATTAGTATCACTGTGCATTAAAGCATTTCCAAACTTCAACAAAAACACTTATTGAAATTTAAAGACATTTTCTAGGTTTTTGACTTGCAGAAGAGATATTTCGTGGGGATACAAGTGAAACACACTAAGTCAAAATTGTCGATTTTCAGATTTTCAGCTTTTCTTGTTCAGAAAAAGGAGATGTTTCTACTGATGATATCCACTAAGTCATATCTTTATTTATTTTATATTTTTCAATGTTATGTAGTCACATTAAGTACTCTAGCCTAGTAGTTTGTATAGGCAAAACACACTAACCATCCTGAAGATAATAATATAAAATAAGCATATGAGAGCCAAGACTGGTTCGTAGTTAGCAAAAAAAAAAAAAAAAAAAAAAAAAAAAAATACGCCAGTGCTATAACTTAATGATGATAATGTTAGTACCAAAGAAGTTAAAAGAAAAAAATCTTTGATCACCGTTTTCTCAAAATCAGGTTTTTTGACTTAGATTGCTTCACCTGTAACCCCACAAATTTGTAAATACAGGGAAAAAATAAAAAAATAAATATAACTTGAAATTTTCATAGAAACAATTTATCCATATTGCTAATTTTAATTTATAATAAAAGAGTAAAAAAAAAGCTTTCTACTTACTTATAATACTTTTAAGATACAAAACGATTAAATACTTAAAAATTGTGCCTCAGTTTTTTATGTATATTTAATAAGAATAACTTAAATTTAAAGAAATAAAAATATAAACCTAATTAAATGAGATTTATAATTCTATTGATCTAGTTGGCGCTAGGTACTTCACTAAAACGTGAATTCAACAAGAATGTATACCATTTGAAGTGTTCAATCAAACCTGTCTTTGTGCCGTAGATGGCAGATACGGTCCGCACAAAAAAATTAATCAGAAACTTCATAAATAACTATAACAAATAATTTTTCACAACATATTAAAGAAAAAAACTTATTTGGTGGAGAGGGACCGCATAAAAAAAATCTCACTTAGAAAATATGTCAAAGATTTAAGAAATAGCAAGAAAGTGCTTTCCAAGCAAAATAAATAATTAAGTTACACATGGAAAATTTTTTTAAAATTTTAATTTCTCATTTTAATCGTGGAGAAATTTTCAAAATGTACATAATTCTATACTACTCGTCGTAGTCCAAAACGCGAGTGGTGTATGAATTACATATTGTGATGAAAAAAAAGTAATGCTAACACCGTTGAGATTGACCTAACCTTGCGGTGAACTTACGTATGGCGAACAGAATTTCGAAACATATTCATATACCGCATAAAAAAGCACAAAAAAATGCTAAACACACACACACACACACAAAAATCACACAAAACAAATCGCACAAAAAATCGCATTAAAAAAGACCGCACAAAAACAGGTTTAATTGTATACCATTGTGAAGTATACAAATAATGAGAATTAAAACGTGTGTATGTCAGTGGTAATAATGTAAGGATTCCAGAGTAAACTCTATGACTTGCATTTTTTGAGAAAATATTCAGCACAGGGCATATTTTTTTAGGCTCGACAAGAGAATTTGCGGGTGTGATTAGTCTGCAGCTAAGTACGCTAACACGTAAATAGGAAAAAGAAAGCATTGCACTTGTCAGTCTTAATTATTGATTTAGTGCGCAAATTTATATAGATTACAAAATTCGAATTTCATTTATACAAATAATAAGACATGATATTTATAATATATATGTGTGCAGGTAGACATCTGTGCATGAAAGAATGTACACCATTATCACATGAAAACTGCTTCACAGCTACTCCTGATAAGTTCTGGTTCCAGTCAGAAAGAGAGTGAAACAAAAATGTGATCTCCAAGGGGAATTATTTCATTAATATCACCTCATCCGGGTTTTAATAAGAACAGACATGGTTCTTTATATTACAAATGATTATAGGATATCACTAATTTACATGGTTTATATGATAATATAAATTATGATGCGCTTAAAATATTGATTTTTTCCTTTTATAAAAAACAGTAATACTTTAACTAACTGGCAAAAAATTCCGTTCAGATTTTATTCTCATAAATGTATTAATAGCAATGTGTTCATAGCTAGCTATTCCATTTATTTGAAAGAGAGAAAAAGACCCCTGTGATGAATTAGACACATAGCACAGTATGTTTAACGCACACACACACACACACACACACATATATATATATATATATATATATATATATATATATATATATATATATATATATATATATATATATATATATATATATATATATATATATATATATATATTGCACTATACACTCTCATACAGATACTAGTATAAATTTATGAGTATTTTTTTGGCTTAGTTTATACTCACTAAGTAACAGATATGCACAATAATTTATTTTAAAATGTAAATTAATTCTTATTTTTAACTCTTAAATAATCCAACATTTGATTAAACTAAACCTTGGCTAGGTTTATTTCTTAGTGAACTTCTGTTATAATTTCAGTAACATATTTTTTTTTCCTGAGAATGAAATTTTATTCTCAATAATTCATGTTTATTACATTATAAATCCAAACTTGATCAGTTCCTTACTCGAAAATTTTAATGTCAGTAGCTTACAGATACCATGGAACAGGAAGATTTTCTACGACATTGAAATTCGAATGCGGATGATCACTACAACTCAGAAATGTAACTGTAGAAATAGTCTATACGGTAGGAGCTTTAGACGGTGTTTTTTACGGTCTCAATAAGAAATGTCGTTTCCGACTAAGAAATCAGTTTCGCTCATGCAATATCAGTTGCATTCTATCAGCTGAATTGGCTGATTGGATATTTATATTAAAACCCAAATTTTCCATCTTTTCAAAATTGTTATACGTTTATTAATATGAATTTGATTCTAAATGGCGAATCATTTTCCCAACCATGCCCTAGCATTTCAGAAAAAAGGCACTATTCTGTATTACAATAGACTGACAATTTTTATTGATTATACATATATTTATCTAAAAAATTCCGCCGGGGTTCACTTTGCATTGCAGAGTAATATCAAGCAAAGTACCACCGAAATACGCATCATCAGACATTGTCACGAGACTGCTCTAACTTCCATTAACAAAAAACAATTGACTTATCCCAGTCCTCCCCTCATCTGGGAAATTATATGAATTGCAAAGGGACGCATCCAAGAACTTATTTTTGAATTTTCTTCCTCCACCTCCGCCGTATCATTGATTATCGTGAATTTTTCTCAGTTTCTTATGCGCGGAGAGATTGTATAAATATTTATTACCGGCGGCAAGATTTTGCTAATGTAATGTTGCCACTACCAGTCTGGAAGCGCATATTAATAAACATCAGATAATTCTAATGGAATCGGCTTTGCGCCTTTTTTTATTATTTGGAGTGGCAAAGGCAATATTCAAAATGTGCGTAGCTGCTCAATTTTCTTGGTGACACAAGTGTTGTCAATTTATTATTAGGAACTGGGATTTTTTTTCGGGTTTTATTATTTCGTTGTCAATATTTAAAAAAAGTCTTTTGAATATTTGCCTTTTTAAACGGGAAAAGATAAAGAACTAGCGATATTTTTTCTACTTTTTACATAATTCGTTCCGAGAAACTTTTCTCCTAATTTCAATATTCAAATATTATGTTGTAATGAATATTGAAGTTTCAATTAATAAAGTGAAAGCTTTTATTGATTAGAAAATTTTTTCTTTGAGCGTATGCGAAGTAGAGCCATATGGGAATATATGTTAAATGACATGCTTTTCCCTTAGATTTGACACATTGTTATGCATAATATACATCTGAAGGCTTATGTAGAATATCATAGATGAAATAATATATAAAAAAACGAGTCAGGAGGAATTCCACTAGTTTCATTGTAATTAAAACTCGTATAATGTGTCAACAGTATTATGTTTTTATTAGTATGATGTTTCAAAGATATAACTTTGTTTACATGTAGTGTTTTAAACTTCAAGAAGATAATTAAAAATGCTGGAATAGCTTCATTCAGAAAGGGAAAGTAATTATTTCTTTCCTTTAAGAATCTTATTATTATCTGGATTATAATGGAAAGTTTGTAAAAAGTTTCCAAGTAGCGTTTAAAAGAAATTAAAGGATAAATACTATTCAATAAAATCTACGTCAACTGCTTTCGGAATTGCTTAACTAATTATTCTGAAGCTATATTTTTAATATAATACATTCATAGTAAATACAATGCCTTCATTCGAAAAACTTTAATTAATGCAGTTTTGTGAAAAATTGTCAGTCCAGAAAGTAGGAATTCGTGTATTGTGTCATAAAAGAAGATATGTTAATTAACAAGCTTCATAAGGTGAATGTTTATTTGAAATGTAGCTACACAATTGTTAGTGTTATCTTTTTTAAAAACATTTTAACAATCATAGTGGTATAACAGAAACTTTTTCCTACAAAAATTCCCATTTGGGATAGGTTGGGAGGGCTTAAGGAAAATTATCATGGAAATCACCTCTCTATTCCCTATTTTCAAACTCCTGGGGGTTTACTATAACTTCTACCGTAGTGGGACCTTTGTTAACAATTACAGTTTACAGAGTAAAGTTAACCTGTATGTTTGATTTCTTAAAAGGACTGGAATTAAAATCTTTATCTTGAAACACAAAATACATTTTAACGTTGCTAACGAAAACGGAGATTGGTACTCTTTATGCGTTTGATATCTTACGCTGTTCACATAACAGTCGTAATTTCATTAAACCCCAGGTTTCCAACCTGGGAGAGGCGGTCTATTGCAAGGGGAGGTGACAAAACTTTTTAATTAAAAATCAATGTTCATACCATAATATCTACAAATTAACGAATAAACCATAATATCTATAAATAGACGAATTTGAGGTGACAACCACCGAAAAAAAATTGATAGAATTGTCATGCAATAGCTCACGCAAACAAAAGTTTCAAAATGAAATCATAATTGAATTTTGGATGAATCTTAGTGGAGAGTATGAGTCTTTGTATTGCAAAGCAATGCAAGGGCTTCTACCGTTTGTAACATCTTATTTATGCGAAACAGGCTTTTCTGGCTGCGATGAAAAACAAATATCGAACCAGGTTAATAGCCGAAAAAGAGTTACGAGCGGCACTCTCCACATTTCCCCCAAGATTTGATAAACTTTGTGCCAATAAACAACAACAACCCTCGCATTAAATTTTGATGCGTTAGATGTAGTTTAATTAGTAATTAAATATAAAAATAAATATGCAAGTTCCTATTGTTATAGCAAAATCTTGCTATTATTCCGTTAATTGTAGTTTTCATTTTTTTTTGTAATAAAGGTATTATTATTTGAAGTGTCTATATTATTTTATCTATCAAAAGATAGGGAGGTGCGAAAAAATAAATTAGGGAGGCGTAGTAGCATAAAGTTTGGAAACCGCTGCATTAAGCATACTTTCAGGAAATTTTGAGGATATTTTTAATGGCTTGTTCGCAGCTTCGAGAACGTAGTTAGATCACATTAGTCAGCTATGCAATCACACAGAGAAGTAAAAATACTTTTCATCACATTTTTATGAACCTTAAGTAAGGTGCACATTATTACATTCGTTTATTTCCTCAAAATTAATAGTTTATGACAGAATATCAATATCGACTCAGCACAATCATTCAAAGATTTTTATTATACTTTTGAAAAAAAAACTTGGCTGGTCAGGGAATCAGATCTGAAACTTTTATCAAAATACCGTGTGTTGTCCATTTTACCAACAAACAACAACTTGATCCTTTCGAATTTATCTAGCGCAGCGGTTCTTAACCTTTTCAGTCTCCTCCCCCAAAGTAAGAAAAACGAAATGAACACTTCGTAACCCCCCCCTCCCCCTACCAAAAATTTATATGTTCAGACTTATAACGACAAGTTCAAACTATTAAGTTGCCTTGATAGTGACCTTTAGTAACCCCCCTTACATGTCCCCGTGCCCTCCTGGGGACTATGGCCCCTATGCTGAGAAACGTTTATCTATCGTTTACAATTGTTTACTAGGATCCTCAAGAAGGATACTGTTTTCGCGTTACAATTCTAATATTTTATAGGGAATCTACTTCGATTTTCTTTCAGCTCTCAAAAATGTTATAACCAAGGTAGTGAAATATAAACTGATGAAATATTTCATATTTGGTTGAACCTCGATCAATCGTTTCCCTTAGGGAAGCGGAGGGGGGGGGGGGCTGGAAAAATGAAACTAAAAAAAAAACCGCTTTTGGGAAAACGGTGAAAGCTGGTTGTCGTAATATAGGTTATGATATAAAGAGGAATCGTACCGAAAAGCAAGATAAACACAGGAAACGATAGATCCATGCAGATTTATCTGCAGTCATGTTTATATCTTAATCAATTATATCATGTTTATATCTTAATTAATTATATCATGTTTATATCTTTATCAATTATGTTCTTAACATTATGTGACTATAGTATAAACGTTGGGATCATTGGAATTCATGCCGGATCCAAAAAGGCCATACTTGATTTCGTCTCAGAACACCACAAATATACCAGTCACCGTAAAAGATGAATAATGACTTCTAAAAGGAAAAAAGAAGGTATTTGTTTAGAAATTGACGAAATTTAACAGGTACTATATACTTTCCAAAATTGTACGTCTTGAAAACTCATCGGATCAAGATGAAAAAAAAAGGATTGCATCGGAAAACATACATTTCAGTCAGTTACCTCTGTTGAAGTTCAGAGCAATTTTGTCCGTTCTGCTATACCCCTTATTTGACCTAAAAATAGTCTAATACCCTGACCTGAAAAATATCTGGAGTTTCTGGCTGACCAAATTACTTAAAATTTATTTTGTAGTTCTTAGTTTGAATGATAACATCTGTCGGTACTTCACAAAGGAATGCAAATCTATGAAGGAACTCTTTCTTTCACCTTTGGGCGAAAGAAAATTTAAAAAAAGGACGCAAAAAACGCGTCAAGACAATATTTTATATCATTAGTAATTACACTTTGGATTTAATAATTCTGTTCCTCATAATTGTGTTAATAACATAATGTTAAGTTACCGCCTTGATTTTGACTTGCCTTTTATTAATATGGGATTACTTAGTTGCTGTAAATAGTCAATAGTCAATGAATTATTTGTAAATCATGGTCAATTGATGCTATCAAAATCAATCAGATACTCGCATTAGATAACAATGAATGGATTATTTATGGGGACGTAGAGTCGTAGGATGCCAAAACCACGTGAATGCGTGCATTAGAGAAAATGAAACGTACTATCTGAAGATGGCTTAGGAGTCACGATTACATTACATGTACATTACATTAATAACATGCCTAATAGCTCTATATTAAACGGTATGGACTATTTGAAGCTGTCGTGACCCAGGGGCTTAACTAGGCATTTAGGGGACCCGGGGCAAAGACGCAAATTGGACCCTCTGAAATATTACGATTTCCTTTTTTACCTGATGTCTTGGGGGGCCCCAGGGCATTGCCCCGGTTGTCCCAGCTTAGTTACGCCCCTGTCGTGACCGTCACAGGATGTCAAAACCACTTAGATACTTACATCAGAGAAGACGAAATGGAGTGTTTGAAGATGGCGTAGCAACCGAATGAATACAAAACCACTTTCATAATCACATACGATTGAATGGAATGGACTATTTGAAAAGAGAGTAGCAGTCACAGATGTCAAAACAACGTGGATTCTTGCATTACACGAAACGAAAGAGACTACTAGAAAGTGGCTTAACAGTCACAGATAACAAAACCATATGACAGCGCGATATTTGCGTGGATACTTGTATTTGGCAAAACGGAATTTACTATTTGAAGATGATGTAGCTGTCACAGATATCAAAACCCCGTGAATACTCGCATCAGACATCGCATCAGACACCACGCACATATTACAACATTAAATGAGCCTTTTCATTAGCCCCCTTTTTGTGGGGGAGTATGCATAAAATCCCGATAAAAATCAAAATTATAAACGTCAAAAGGTTCATCACGAACATTCTTCATTTTACAAGAATTTTGGGCTTAAAACACAGCGAAATTTCCTGATATCGACCAGGAGCATAGTTCAATTTATATTTACCAGGAAAATGTCAGTTTTTTCTTTTCCGTATGAAAGTATTTCTTTACTGGTTGATAATTTTTCTTTTAGCTAACAAGGCTTAATATTTATTCAACTACACATTTCTCCCCTAAAGTAAACTAATTTTTAAATGAAACTGTACAGACGTATAAAGATTTTTGGATAAAAAATCATACCTAAAGAAATCCATTTGAACCAACATTTTATACAGATGAATTCGCAGCGATGATCTGCCAGAACCAAGAAACGATTACGGATCTCCTAAGCTCAACGATGGCACTTTTTAATTCTGGCGACGTAATCTCCTTTCTAAATGCCCTTTCTCACATCTCTGCAGTTCTATTTGAAATGAACAACACAGTATGCTGGTGTGTAAAAACTAACTTTCTACATACTCAGTCGACAATACTAATTTATTTGCAACATGGATATATGCCCAGTGTTTTCAGATTTGCCCAGTATCATTATTTCCTTGTTGGACACCACTATAATGACAGCTTTTCCAGATAGGGAATGAACTCGGATCTTCTGGTATCGAGACCAGATTCCTATTACGAACTGAAAGGTTATACACTATCTACCAACAAGTATTTGGATACCTGTGATAGAAAAGAAAAACAAAATTTATTCATACTCAATAGTTGGTAGAGCCTCCACGAGAGGCAATTACAGTCTCAATCCTCCTGGGCATGCATCCACAAGTCCTTGTATGACAGCTAGTGGTATGTTCTTCCAATCGGCTTGGAGAAGACATATAAGTTCCATATAAGTTCCTTCACCGATTTTGGACGGTTGTTACAGCCCTTAATTCGGCGATCCAAGTCATCCCAGAGGTTCTCAATAGGGTTCAGGTATGGCCTTTCGGCAGTCTAGCCCAATCGGTTAAACCTCATTTCCACCATACCAATCCATGGTGGACCTCGCAACATGACAGCTGGCGTTGTCGTCCTGGAAGTAACATGGGTCCAACCCATAAAACTGCCACAACGTAGGAAGCACACTGTCATCCAAAATAGTGCAGGAGGCGTCGGTGTTGTACTTACCATGAATTGGGACCAAGGGTCCCAGTCCATACCAGAAAAAACACCCCCAGATCATAATTCCACCTCCGTCGAACTTTACTGAGGGCACACTGCATTCTGGCAGGAGGCGTTCTCCAGGCAGACGCCAGACCCAGAGCCTGCAATCCGAACAGTAGAGGGTGATTCATCACTCAAGAGAACCCATTTCCACTGATCTACGGTCGCCTTTCGACGTGTTTTGCGCCACATTAACAGAGCAGTGTGGTTGGACTTTGTGATCAAAGGCTTATGGGTGACAGCACGACCATGAAAACCACGCAGATGGGCTTCCTTACGAATGGTATCCATCGAATCAACACCCCCGGATGCCTGTTGAAATTCCTTTAGTATGTGGGCTATTGGTTGGGTACCGTTCTTCCGAATTTCTCTGGACAGTACCCATCGGTCTCTATCTCCCAGTTTCGTGGGTCTGCCGACTCACTTTTGGGGCATATTCCGACAATCACCGCTCATCTTCCACATCTGAATCACATAGGCCACTGTCCACTTTGGGTAATTCAGCTCGCTAGATATGTCCCTTAAAGATCGGTCATTTCTGTGATACCCGACGAACACCTTTCTCGAAATCATATAACTCTGCGCTTCGAGACATCTTGCATGCGACTAATGCCATGTTGTTTCCTACACGATATTTAACGGAAGGCGTGACGTGTATAGAGAAATTAGCTCACTTCTACCCAGATTTGGGTGTATATAATTTGAAGTGGTACTCTAAATGAATTTCATACAAACACAGATTATACATGAAACAATGTTTATTGAATTCGTTGCACATATAGAATTTGCTTTTACAGCAATAAGCATACGTACTACTTGTACGGAATATATATATTAACATTCAATAGAAATACACATTTCAATACTCACAAACCAGCAGAGAGTCAAACCAGCAGTACTGCCACGTAAACTTTGGGCCCCCTAAGCACTAGCGCAGGATAGTACTGGAGCTACTTACCCCGTAGCTCCCTCTCGCTTATCTATCAACCTTAACAACACCTTTTTCAACCCTTAACAACCCTTTTTTATTAATGACGCTGTATGGTATTTATACTAAGCGCGTATGCCGAAATTAGCATATCTCAAGCAGCTCATTCACTCAAAAGTTCGATTCTTGTGAATCGAATCTTGTGTATACCTTACACGTGTATCAGGACCGCAGATATCGTCATTTGCATGGGTGTCCAATTACTTATTGGTAGATAGTGTATATGAAAATCTCACCTTTCAAAGGCTTGCCTAACAAATTCCAGCGGGTGACTTTCTACAAGAAAAATACTAGCAAAGAGCCTACACTGATATTATTAATTAGCGCCATCACACTTCGTGCATAATAAAACCAAATGTATAAAACGCCTCGGGAACACTCACAAAAACTAGATTTCATCCACATATTCCATTTGAATTGAAATTGTAGGAAAATTGTGCAGATTATGTTCAAAAGAATGTTTAGTCTATGTAAAACATACTTTTTGAAAAGGACTTGATTTCAAATAAAATATTTCAACATTAAAAGGAAAGATAATAAATGCTCAAAATGTGAGAACATGAATTTTGTATATGGAGTTATGTTTATTTTATCTGTGAAGTGATCACATCCAAGCCTGAACTTTTATGAAATCATCGCTAGGGAAAAATACGAATGTAGTTTGAGTGTTTCACCCCAGCTGCCTCTGATGAGCTAGTAGAATTTTGTAAGAAGGTAAACTTGTCATTTTGTTGAAAAGTTTCTTTCAGGTGCATCTACATATGCTTTTGATTTGGCCTTTCACGTGTGATTCCTTTACAATGTTTACTTCCCACCGAATGACTTTTCTTGGCACAACGTGTCTCTATTTCAAAGAGGAAACCATTTAGTGTAATAGGCAGGCAACGAGAGAGACTCAGCCCAAAATATAGGCGTTGCTGACTGATGCAACATCTGCTGGAGAAACATTCTTCTCCCCACTACTAGGCTTTTCCGTCACGCCCACTTCAAATCCCTCTCCCGCCAAAAGCAGGGGCTTTTCTGGTCCCCTCGCCCTCAAACCACTAAAACCACGATGTTTCTCTTGCTTGACGATGCTAAATCCTGTCTCAGAGCAACAGGAGTAGTCACATTTGTTGCAGCATTCTGCTCCTCAGATGGAAATTTGGGTGGGATAATGCCTTTGTTTGGGAGCTAGTGGACTTTGAAAAGATGGTTTTTTTTTTTTTTTTGGCGCTGCTCTGATCCCTCTCGCGTGTCGCTAAATATTCAACGCGCTGAGGTGAGAGAGAAAGAGGAATGCATTTGAAATTTCAAATCTTACATTTCGAGTATTCGCCTCTTTTTGGATGAAACTTGAATTTATTATCTGCTCAGAAACTATTATTCTTTAATACTACAAATTCTTTTGCAGTGAGACAGAAATACACATTTTCATGACTGAATGAATGGAAATGATTTTTAAATTATGCTATTTATCCTTTCGCCACCAGCGGAATAGTTGTATTTGGCTTCCAATATAGCGATAAACAGGATGTAAGGTTTCTCCAATGTAATCTAAATGCATATATTTGTATTGTTCAAAATTCATTCTACGCTAGAAAAAATTGTTCTTAACAGTGATTGTGAACTTTTTTTCAAAGCCATGAACTATTACGTTGAGTCAAGGAAACATAAATCATTTTTAGCGTGACTTCAACAAGTAAAATCACATAATACTTTTATTTTACCTTCCATTCAAAATGCTTTAGATCTACAGTTATAAAATGTTAAAATTATACATTATCTATTCTTGAAACTTGAACAAAAATTAAATGAAATTTATACAAACTTTTGAATTATTAATATGATTATAATTTGTGACTGGATATAATTATGCTACTTGTTGGAAATTGGAAGAAATGTATTTTTACCAATGTAAGGTCTCTGTACTTCCATTAACTGAAAAAAGAGCTAAGAACGCGTTCACAATCAAATCTTTATATTTATCTTACAGTATCAGTAACTATACGTTTTCTGATTTGTTTTCAATATCTAAAACAAATATTTCTATACTGAAACTCTGCAACTTTCGCAGATTAAAATAACGAAATATCCTAAGGTTTTTCAAAGACAAAGACCTCACTTTTTCTAATAAATATGAAAATTAAGAGGAAAGTCATGTTTCCCCTACATAAATACCGATCATGCCCGTTGGAAAAATTATATTGTTGTTCCCAAACATGCGGTATCAATCAAAGCTTTTATTAGCCTCGAGGTCCTATTGTTACCACTTTAACAGATTTGCGTTTTTCAAGTGTTGTTGTTGTTTATGCCTCTTGACCGATAGCAACATCAGATCAAGGCCATTATAGGCTATTGGGTTGAGTGATGCGGCACTGGTTTTAAGTTAGCACCACAAGGGCCGGAGTTCGACTTGGATAACGGACCGATCCAGTAATTTTGAACTGAGTCTAGTGACGAGACCGGTACACATGACCCCGCACCTCGAGAGGTAAATTTGAGAGAACTTGGAGGACATTTCAGCCACGACAGATTTTACGTGCACCAGCCGCCATTAGCGTACATGGCGGGGGATTTGTCAGCGACAAGCATCGAACCATAGACGTTCAGACCACTGGCCCGCTGCTCTTGCCAACTGGACCACTGCTCCCCTACGCATTTTTCAAGTTAGCAAAAATTTCTAATAAAACAAGTTTAATCTCTCACCATCACTTAACAAACGGAGAAAAATAATAAATTTAATCAAAATGGTGACTTTCGATGGTGAGATCAAAATGATGTCTTCATTTGGCGTCAATAGACTATAAAATGATCAATGCATCAGCTCAAGTATCCAGCAGCCTTAACTTTGACGTATTATTCAAAGAAAAATTCTACTCATTTATATTTTATAAACTGATTATTCCATTGCCAAAATTGGAATCACGCAGTTCTCCAGGAATAGTTTTATATTTATGGGAGCCTATTAGTATCACGTGCCAATGAAAGGACAGGAGTGTTGAGAAATCACCTTTTTTAAGTTACCTGATTGATTTAAATATAATGGATAAAAATCACTTTGGCACATACTATATTAGGAGCGATGGCATACCTAACTTAAACCTTTCCAAACATAATAATAGAAAAATCAGCGTGATGACTTGTGAAATACGCAAAAAAAGAAAAAAATATTCATATTTTATTTTTAGGTATAATGTACAGAGCATATCTCTGGAAAGTTGAAAGTCTCATTCTTTTGACAGATTACAGCAGTATAAGAACGTATCTTTAAGATGATGATCCAATTATAGTTTATATTAGTTCTACTCAAGTTACAAGGAATATTTATAAAAATTTGAAAGGAAAAAGATTCCTTTCTGGGACTGTGGTAAAATAGGAAATGTTAACTGATTTATTTTTCAGTCAGGTCGCCATATTTTTAAACTCTTTATGAGGCGAAACAACAAAGACTTAGCCAATTTAATGTAATGAAATTTTCTAAAATCCTACAACCTGATGAAACTGAAAAGAAATTATAATAAACTGTGGACACAATCTATATATATAAAACAGTTCCGTAACTGACTCATTCATTCATTCATTCACTGACTGACTGACATACAACGCACAGACCAAACCGCTGGACCTAAAGGGCTGAAAGTTTGCATGGCGATTCTTCTAATAGTGTAGGGGTGCACTAAGAAAGATTTTTCAAAAATTCTTCTTAGATTTCTTTAAATTAAATTTTTAAGCTGTTTTTTAAACTTTTTTTACGTTTGCATTTAAAAGAATACATTGAGGGTTATAAAATTTATATCACGAGAAAGATCATAAAAATTCCTTTAAAATGACATCTTTTTCGAATCTTTACCTCCATTTTCTGATTTTTGGTGAATTTTTAAAGATTAATTTTTAAAATTTAATTTATTAAATGCCGATCACGTGATTTCGTTTTCTGGTACTTTCAATAAAATTATCGTCACGTGCGTAACAACTAAATAGACAAAAAAAAAATTTCTTGCTAATGCGGCAGACGATTGGACATTATTTTGTCTTTAAAAATATCCCTTACGATTTATTTATAAATATATATTTTTTTCTACATCAATTGTATACATTGATCGTCATATTTACTATAAATATATATATATATATATTTTTTTTGGCATCAATTGCATACACTGACCGTTGTATTTAATTTGACGCGGGTTTTCAGCTAGTATTCCTATAAAAAGGCAACTAATGTTCTTAAAATGGTCCATAGAGACAACCACACCTTATGCTTCCTAGCTCGAATCTAGATGTTATTCTAAATTGTTAATGGTGATTTTAAGAAGCAGGGTGCTACGATTTTTCTTATTCCCCAAGTTTTATATAAGTATTGCTCGCTGTTCTGCCGATTTACTATTTTTACCCTTCCTGGCTTGATTTGTGTTCTTTTGTTTACCGCTTTATCTTTAAGCTGGCCAAATGTCCAATATTGTTTTCGTTGAATAGAGTCTCACTATCTAATAAGAAACACGAAGAAGAAATGATTTGCCTATAAATTCAAAATGCTCGTAAGAGTAGTGCTTTACAAAAATAACAAAAGTGATGATTACCTTTTTTTAAAAAAATCTGGTACAGGAAAAAAGTTGTTAAACTTGATTTTTTTTATCTCTGTCTATTCATCAGATAAGACTGATGCACAGAAAATATGATTTCTTAGCACTTTTTTCAAGCTTTCAAAAAACATTGAGTATTTTTCGGGTAGTTCTATATAAACTTTCTCGTCGCCATTATCATTTTTGTAAGGCCTTGTTCCCACTACATTCGAAGCGTAGCGTAGCGTCAGCAATAAAAACTTTAATCAATCACAAAGCTCAACGCAATGACCACGTGACGCTTCAAACCAATCACAGGTCATATCAACAATCTCGGTGCCAATGATAGATGCAACGCTTAGCTTCGGAAGCAGTGTGAACAAGGCCTTAGGCCTGACAGTTAAAATTCTGTTAACGTATTTCGTGACTTGCATTAAAACCCCGTGATTCTTTTGTTCCCTAAACTTCGTGAATGTAAACAGTAAATGTATTTCGTTTCTCTGATTTTCTAGCGGGATGAGGGATGAAATATGCTAATTTTGTGATATATTACGTAATATGCAGATAATTGTCGAACGACGTATTAAGTCGTCAATTGGTCATATACTGCATCATATTTCCAACTGATGATAGAAATTTATTCTTTGGCTCATAAAAGGCGCTGCATGACGTTATTTATGACGGTATCTCAGTCTGTACTGTACAAAAATGCATGCCACGAGGTTATGGTGAGTGTATTTTGTTTTCCCCGATAGTGATATGTTTTTAGGCTAAAGCAACGGTAGTTGTTCACATGTCAGTACTTTTTAAGTTTAATTTTTACCAAACTGGTCACCAAGTTTTAAGTTCAATAAATTATTTTTATTTTAAGTTAAACCTGCTTTTATTTTTTCAATCTGCTATTTCTACTGCACGATTGCCAAAAGCTTCTTCGAACAAAAGTTTTTCAACTTACCTATGTTAAGCGATTGCTTGTACTTTTATTTCATTGGTAATATCTTCTGGAGTTAGTGCGTCAGGGGGCATCACATCACAGTTGATAGATAATTAATTTTTAAACTCTTCATTCCAAATTTAAGGTCATTGGAGGCAAATTATCTGGGTTTTTTTTCTTTCACACTGGATTGTCCATTTTCGAAAATCACTGATTTTGGGCTAACAGGGGGAAGTTTTCCAAGTAATAAATTGACAAAGGATACCAATATAAAATAGTAAAACATGTAAGTGCAATTTTACTCACAGAATCGGAGTTTTTCTCGTGATGAGAAAGCATTGTTCCATACTTTTAAAATTTAATTATTCATTCTATCCGTATTTTCCCACTAAGCTAGTTCTCGCTAAATCAGGGTTATAAGTGAGTTCAGCTGTACATCGTGTTTACATGAATAATTTATGATGTTTTTAAATGAAAAATAACCTTTTGAAATGACCGAAGGAAAAATGTGAGAATGAGCGAGTGGCATAGTTGAAGTTGTCACAGTGAAGTAAAGGATATATATATATATATATATATATATATATATATAAGTGATTGTTACCGTTGTCAAGACACTGGTTTGTCTCAGGATGGGGTAGTCTGCTTGGTCATTTTTCTTTCAATTTTCTCTTTCAGAGAAAAACTTTTCAATCCAGATTTTGCCTCATTTCAATCCATTAGATAGACATAACAGAGGTTAAAGTTTCCTTCAGAAAATATATATTACATTATAAAACAAGGTTCCTGCATTCCTCAATGGAATTTATTTAAAATCGATTGCTAGAGAAAGATATCACTTTTCAAAAAAATTCAGTCCGAAATTCTAGGTATAGAGAACTTTACCATTATACGTAACAGAGGAAAGAATTTTTTTGTTCTTAATTAAAAAAGAAAAATATCAGTATATTAAATAGATTTTAACTTGCAAAGGCTGTTAAATGTTTTATTGCTTAATCGTACCTTTTAAAAGTATTTTGTTAAGATGTGCAAAGTGAACCAGGAAAAAATTCTGCCATGAAGACTTAAAACAATTTTGACGAAAGAGTGTTGAATAAAAAAATAAGAAAGAGATTATGGAGTGCATAAAAAATCCTTTAAAAGTAAATAAAATGAGTGCAATTTATTCTATCAAAAAGCTTAACTATATTCCTTTGAATTTCCTTGTTTTCTTTGAAAAATAGTCACTTCTTAAATTTACCCCGATTACCTAAAGTTTCCTGAGGTAACTCTTAAAATTGAATCCTTTCAGACCTTTAATTATCTCGATTCTTGTCTAAATATAAAAGTGAAGTTGAATTCAATTTAGCTTCGGAAGCAAATGCTGGCGATATTAAAACTTTCTTCATCCACTCTCATATATTCTCACATGCGCATAAGAGGGAGAGTTAGCAATAAATCTAATAATGACATAACAGCAAGTAGATAAACATTTTTATTCATGAAAATACTCAACCACTGCCAAGACACTGCATTACATTACCAAATGAATGAAAAAAATGCCGAGTCCCAGCGGCTCTTTCTTTCGTGCTGACAAACGGCGAAATTAAATTTTAATAAAAGGCTCGGGTGAAACTCTTGACAGTTCATCGGGAGCTGCCAGAAATAAACTCATTTCGCATTTGAATAATCTTTTCTTCGTATTTATACTTTAAAATTGTAGCGCCTCTCTGCCGGGCCATCTACATTTTCCGACCATGCATCTCTCTCGCGCGCGTTGCATGTGTATAGATATATATTAATATATATGTGTGTATATGTATAAAGGCAGATATATATATCCTGCATTTCCATTTCTGCCATCTTTCAATTACATGAACATCTGGAAAGGAATTTCATCAAAACAGGCTTACGGAGTTTTTCCATTTCTTATCTTTAGGAAGGAGCTGGATATTCATGCCGAAAATTGCGTTATTTTTTCGTCCATCTCTCTCTCTTTCTCCTTCCATCCATCGCTCCACGGATATCCAATCCTGCGAGAGGGGGAAAGGGGGGGGCACGTGAAAAAAGAAACCCTTTTCCTGCCTCCCCGTAATAGGGGCTATGGATGAGAATTCCTGGGAGAAACGTCTTATTGTGGCGACATATCTAAAGAGAAACCGAAATTATGCAAACCCATTCTCCCATCTCTTTTCCTTTTATACTTATCTATCTATTCCTTTTCCTTCAAACTCCGCTATTCAAGTCCGTTATAACTCTCAATTCCTCCCCCACAAATTTCATATTTCCCCTCTATTCAAAAGAGGCCCTTTTGTTTTCCAAAGGCGCGCTGGTTTCTCCTTATATGCAAATCTGGACTATACCTACGTGCGTTACACTCCGTTCATGGATATTACACTTTCCGCGTCTCAAAATGGATATCGGAGAGGAAAAGCGGGTGCGTGCGGGCGGGAAAAGGATTTGAAGATGGCACCCTCTACGCCCCCCCCCCTCCCAGAGTTCCCCCCGCCTTCAGACGTAAACGTGATTCCGGGCCAATCTTTTGAGGCCCTATGCCCTCCAAGCTAATCTAGGAACATCTTACATAAAATTAAGGCAGGGAAAAATGGTCTCGCTCATCTCTCGCAATGGTGCCGTAACTGAGATACTTTTACCAGATTTATACCTCCCCCCCCCCCCTCTTTTCATCCGCCACTCCGGAGTGTCGTATTTAAAGAGCGGATGCCAGTGCACACTGTATGAAAATTTTCGTAGACTGCAGCCCAGAGGATAACCACGAGTAAAATGATTTTCCGAGCGCCAATTCTCCTCGCTTTAGAGGGAGTAATCAAAAGTAAGAATTGGAGAAAAGTGCCGAATGGGTCGAAGGGCTTTGAAATATTCGGGGGCCTTTCCCGCATTTGAATGCGGCGGTGCTGCGTTTTAAATGAGCAGGCGGGCACAAATGGGGCAGCTGAATTATGGCCGGAAAGTTCTATGTCGGAATTATGAGCGGGAGGGCTACTCAAAACTTTTGCATCAAGGGATCATTTACAAAAAGAGGGAATAATGTCGTAAATGGTGCGCAAAAGACTTGTTGCAGCTTTTTCAGTAATTAACTGAGCTTAAAATGCGGAACTTTCCTTTAACTTGCTGCTTAATTGCTCCAAGAATTCTAAGCTTTGTGAAACTAATCGGATTTTATTGTTGACTTACAGTAAAATAATTACAAGTTAAAAAGAACTTTTTATATACCACGTTTTTAAATTTTCTGTTGAATCATATAAACTTGACAATTCTATGTATTAATAAATACTTTTTTAAAATTTTTTTGATGAATTATCCCATCAACTTGAAAGAAAATGATCAAATGCGTAATAAAGATATCAATTATAAGAAATTTTCAAACAACAAAATTGACTGAAAATGAATTCAAATCTGCTTAAAGATGGCTAAAAGTATTAAAAGAATGCATTGTCATCGAGTTCTGAGATATTCTAAAAGTTTCAAATGTCTAGCTAGTCGGGAAATTAGTTAAAAATCGATTGCAAGATTTGTACTGGACAAACACACAAACAAGAAAGCGAGTTAATAAAAACATGATAATAAATTAGGGAGGAAAGACTTTTCTTGTATATGAGCTTTTCAAATCAAAATACAGACGATATATTTTTTTGCAGTTATACGCAGATTTTCAAAGTCACGGAACGTTTCAGTTGAGAATAATGCTAAATTACATCTGTTACTCTATATTGAGCTCAGCCTAATTTTCCTTTATACGAAATTTTCTAGCCTCGTAAAAGAGACCTTCTATTTTCTAAGAAATTCGATAGGTTTGCAAAAAATCTCTGCACATACAAAATTTTCTTAGGATGTAAAAAGTAGTGTTCATACCGTTATTTTCCCTTAACACCATTGTCACTAAAGAAAAATGGATGAGTTAGTATGTTTGAGGTAGTTGGGGAATTGGTCGGAGAGTTTTATATTTGAAGTTATCAGCTATGAGAACTTGAAATGTTGCATTATGGGTGCATTTGCAAAAAATAGGAATGATGTCGTAAATGATGTGTGAAAGACTTGCTGTTTTTTCAGTAATTAACTGAGCTTTAAGTGTGAAAATTTCCGTTTAACTTGCTTCTTAATTACGTCAAAATTTACGTCAAGCTTTGTGCAACTTAATCGAATCTAAAATTTATTACAGGACAACATGTTGAAGAATATTTCACGGATACTTCTTTTCCGAATCAAAACATTGCAGTTAAACTTTAATTTTCAAAGCCCTGTATAGTTTCATTTGAAAATTATGCTAAATCACTCCTATACGAATCCCACACTCAACTATACGAATTTTTCAAAGCAAGTAAAAGAGAAGAGTTTCACTTTTTGAGAAATTTCCCGTTTATCAAAGAGGAAACTGTTTTATCTATCCACGATTTTCTTAAAATTTAGAAGTGTTCACACCGATATTCTTACATCTGATACCATTATTTCTCAAGAAAACTGAATGTGTTTGAATGATGTTGATCAGGAATTAGTGTGTGTGGCCACAAAGTTCTGAGCTGGAATTATGAGCCGAAGAAAACAGACCCGTGTCCCGAATTTCGCAAAATGAGAAAAGTGGTCTAAATGGTCAGGGCCCGATTTAGAAAATTCTTCACTATAGGCACAACTCAGGATGGGGGCCCCCTAACACTGATGTGGGTGTAATATTTCCAAAATTGACACACACAAAAAAAAATAATCATGTATCATTGTGAAAGTACCATTTAACCAAGAATTGGCTATCTGAAGCTTAGAAGCCTAGAACATTATCAAATAACAAAAAACAATACAACATATTAACTTCATCTTTAAAATACCAATACAATGCAACCAGAAAAACTTATTAATCCCTTACATACACTATAACATACATATGATGAACTATACATATAACTGTACATATGATGAACCAATCAATCAAATTTGAAAAGATATATAAAAAAATTGCTATTAAAAAAGGTAAAAAAAAATTAAACTGGGAATTTTCTTTTTTTTTCTTTAAAAAAAAATTTCTGGGGGAGGGGCCCAACATTCGGGGGCCTCTAGGCCCGGGTCTACTGGGCCTGTAAATGGTGCATGAAAGGCTTAAAAGACTGAGCTTAAAAGGTGAAAATTTCTTTTTTACTTGCTTCTTAATTTCAAAGCTTTGTGAAACTAATAGAATCTAAAATATTTTGTAGGATGAAACAGAAATTTTTTCATGAATAGGAATTTTCGAAACAAAATTCAAACGTTATACTTTTCTGTGATTATACGAAAATTTAAAAAAATCTTAAAACTATTCAATTTAAAATAATGCTTAATCATTTCAGTTACTCGTTATTGGGTTCAGTCTATCTTTCCTTTATACGAATTTCTCTAAGCTAGTAAAAAATTAAATATTTCTTTTCTAAGAAAATACCCATTTATCAGAAAGTAAATTGGATTTTACATACATAGCAATGCAAGGTGCAATGTTAACATCACTATTTGAACTTCTGACGCCATTAAGGCTTAATTAAGTTGTTTGAGTTTGTATGATGCGTGCGAGGATTGAGGGTATATCTGAAAAGAATGTTGTAACTTTAGACGTTAATTGTATGTGCAAGGAGAAGGGTTAAAGAATTCGATAGTAATAGTGAAAGATAAGAAGAAAGCATTCTAATCAACAGAAACACAATTTTCGAAATGTATTTGTTGCATTAAACATTTAAAATTAGAATTTAACGGTGGATAGTTTAAATGAGACAAGAGTTTAAATCAGTACTACCATTCAATACATCAATGGTACTGACAGAATCCAAATAACTGAATTTGACTGTCTACTGCGAAACATCCCAACTATGATAAAAACTAATTAATAAGCACTTAGTAGAAACTTTCCAACTTTTTAAAATATCAATTTAATCTCGAGGCATTAAACATTTTCGATATATTTCAGTCAAGAAAAATTTATGGCAATTTTTTTTCCTGTTAGGATTTTAAATGGAAATTAATTTATGTAAAACATCGCAGAAAATTAATACCTGTGAAAAATAAGTAAAACTCATTGAAATGGGCTTTAGCAGTAATAAGCAGTTTTTTATTCGTTTATACGTTATATTAATAATCTTTAGATATTCCGTTGGTAACATTTTAATTCTATTTAGACGTCATGTAAAGGTATACTTTTTTTATAGAGAGTACTGATGACTATATGCGAGATTGCTGTTTTATTTTTACTGGTGATTGAATTAATTACATTCATTAATCAGTCCACAATGATAAGAATGAATCGTTCATGATGCTGCTGCTATGAATGAATATTTTACTCAAGTGAAGAGGCCGTTAGGCCTCCCAAATTTTTATAGAGATAATTCTGTATATGAAAATACGCTGTCAGAAGTGTATTTGGATGCCATGTAATGCTGCAAATCTCCCAATAGGAGTCAAATATGCATTCTGGGGAAATGAATGAATTCTATAAAAAAATAATGAATCATCAACAAACAGGAAAAACGAATATCCTATGATGCGGTTGAACTAAAAATATCAGTTTTTTTCAAAAAATTTTTTTAAAACATCAATTTAATCTCAAGATATTAAATATTTCAGTTATATTTCAATCAAGAAAAGTATAGATTTTCTGTTAGGATTTCAAATGGAAATTAATTCATATAATGCAGCTCAGAAAAGTGATAAATGCGAAAAATATGGGAAATAAATTGGAATATACATCTGTGGTGTTAAACAGCTTTATAATCATTTAGTTCCATCTTCTTACATTATTTATAATCTCTAGATTCTTCGTTGGTACACCTTTAATTTTATTCAGACATTTACAGCTATAATAATCTTTAGATATTTCGTATAACCGTTGTCGGAATATTCCTTTGAGAAAAAGTCAACCTATCCTAAAATATTCTAAACTGTATTGTTGAAATGAAATTTTATTAGTTGTGTAAAATAATAATGTTTTAGGTGCTTTTACTCTTTCTACGACCTTGTGAACGTTTTAATATTTTGATGCAAATGCAGTCGAACCACGTTATAACGAACTTCAAGGAATCAAAGGTTTTGTTCGCTTTATCCAGTGGTTCGCTATATTTGAACCGTTAAGAAAAATTATAGAGTTCACAAAATGTATAACTCATTAGTTGCAATGTGTATTCAATAATGATGTATTAAAAAAAGATAAAATCTATTAAAAATGATCATTAATGAATTAAATTGACTAAAATCGATTACATTAAACTGACACAATATTAAATTAATTACGTACAATAGTAACGGCGGGACCAAAATTTTCGTTCGTTGTATCCATGAGTTCGTTATACACCAGGTTCGCTATAACTGGGTTCGACTGTAGATATAATTCAAGCTTATGTAGGTCATTTACTTTATAAAATATACTCAATTCAGTTCAAAATGTAACATGTTTGTTCAAATATGTCAAGTAAATTCCTCTGGGGTTTATAACTGAATAAAAAGGAAGAAAGTTTTTTTCAATGTAACTTAATTACCACCAAAATCTTTAAACACGTTCTAAACAATATATTTTCTTTGTTATTGTTGTGGGCTAAAATTTACAACTTGCTTAATTAACTAAATGCAATCATTAGCTTTCTTTCGCAATTATCTTTCTTTCACAAATTTTGTAATGCTTTATTCTAATTAATTCAAAATATGCGGTAATGTTATCAGTGTGAAAAATAATTATAATGTATGAATAATGAAAGTTATAGTGTAAAGTTTCATAAAATTTTCAGTTAAAAAATTTTTCAATTTACATCATAAATCATGTGTAGTAGTTAGTTAATGGAAATCAAACTGAGATCGAGTCCGATTCCCAGTTTATAATCGAACGGCTTAAGAGAGTACATCTGCTGTGAAAGTAGGTAAACCATGAATTTCACTCAGCCATCTTAAACTACCTTACTGTTGTTCATATTTAACAAATATAAAAGCAAATAATAAACTGTATTGCAAAATCGTATCTCTAAAATATTTGAAATGTAATATGAGATACATAAGCTAACACACGTGCCCACATTGAGAGTGAAAGAGTGGTGATGTAGTATCACTGCATATCACGCAGTTAGGGTACTTTACAAGCGATAAAATGATTGCTTTATTATGTATGTATTCAAAGGGTAAATCAATATTACTTCCTGTGAGAGGGCATGAGAGACATCTACGCCTAAGCAGTGATTCGAAACAGGGCCCACGCATTGGTTGTTCCTTACGAGAAACCCCATAAGATGCGAAGGGCTTTTTATTTCTTGTATTTCTTATTCAATAGTTTTTATTTGATTGGCTTATTGGTTACAGCACTTTCGTTGTTGTATTTTTAAAGAAGTTTAAATTACACTAACGAATGCTATGAAATATTAATATTTTCTGGCTGTTTAGCCGATCATAATGGTACAGCCAAAAATAAGAAATTTTTTATATTGGCTGCATGCACAGCACTTATTTTCGCCTTAGTAATTATTGGGTTAACATACGAGAGACATACATTAACCTTTAGCTTACGGGGTCCAAATTTTCCGAGTCCCTTTACAGAACGGGAAATTTCATACCCCTTTTGAAAGAACGGCCATTAAGGGGGTTATATATATATATATATATATATATATACAGTGGCTCCAAAAGTGTTCGTACACTTACGATTTTCAGGGAAATAGGGGTCTGTCAATTAATTAAAATTAATATTTCAGAATGAGTATTTAATAATAAGATCTATAATCTATTCTTAACAAAACTACTTGAAATATTTTAAAAACATAGTAAAACTTAATTTT